>JZKD02S0543999.1:104075-143033 GCA_000966675.3 Picea glauca
GGTGCACCCTCCTAGCCTCATGCCTCGTGTGGTGATGATTCCAAGGTTGGCAAGCAAGACCCAACAAACTGCCACCTAGTCTTAATTAACTGGTCATGCAGTCAACAGTTAACTAGTTCTGCACAAGTGGAGTGAGCTACACTCATGCATGCACATGTGATGCGCCCTCCTAGCCTCATGCACATGTCTGTGCCCGGTGATGATTCCAAGGTTGGCATGCAAGACTGAACAAACAGCCACTAGTCTTAATAACTGGCCATGGAGTCAACAGTTAACTAGTGGAGTGAGCTACACTCATGCATGCACATGTGGTGCGCCCTCCTAGCCTCATGCAAATGCGGTGTGCCCTCCTATGTGGTGTGCCCTCTTGGTGATTACTCCAAGGTTGGCATGCAACACTTGGTAATGATTCCAAGGTTGGCATGCAAGACTGACTCCATTAGTGTAATGGATGTACAACTGAAAAATAACTCAAGAATATTCTCTACAGGGAAGAATATCTTGGACCAAAGTAGACCAACTGCACCCACAACATAGACTAGAACATAGGAAAAAATGTACTATGTCAGTGTGCATGTATCTTCAATAATCAGAGATGTGAAAGGTGTTGCCACTGTTCAAAAAGTAATTCAAGCCTACTAGACATGCCAATTTCCTTGGAAAGTTTATCTATATTAAAGGAGCCAACCACTGTCATGTGAATTCTTGCTGGTTGACAATCTATTGTACATTCTAACTAACCAGAACATGTTCTTGGATAGTCTCTATAGGGTCTAATATTCTTCTCAGTAAATGCACATGTCAAGAAACTGCTGTTTCAAAAGATTAGAAGACATGAGCATAAATCTATGCAATACCCTACCCACCATGTTGGTACTAATTCGTGAAAATATCTTTTTGGTTTGCCAGGCAGCCAGCAGGATTCATGGTACATACAATTTTTACTCTGTATTTAAATGTAAAATGGCAAAGCATTTTGCCTTGTATTGGCCGTTACATATTTAATAAAGCCGTGTCCAATAGCTGATCATTTATATGATAAAATGAAAGGTTTTAAACATATACAATTTTTGTCGTGGATCCTGGCTTAGAAACATTGCTGGTTGGTACTACAATTCAACTAAAATTTTGATGAAAATAAGCATTTCTGAGGATTTATGAGCTTCAAAAAATTACTTTTTAAACTCTAATTTTACAAAAATTGATTAAACATTATATTGCAACTTGAACATTAATGACTTTGGCTCAATAAATTTGCAGTAATTTGCATTCCACTAATGCCAGGGACCACAATAAAGGCCACTGAAATCCCACAAACAAATACAAAAATAGTTAGCTTTTAATGATACTGAAACGCACCTGAAGTTCTTGCAATGCTGATACTCGGTCTTTTACAGTGGGAGAAAGAGAATCAAGAAAACCAGACTGCTGTCCAGCAAGGTGTTGCAACTTATCCTGCAGAACAGCCAACGATATGTTGTGAATTGGAACTTTAGGTAAAGACTACAGACATCGATGCTACTCTTACCAATATTTTCACGAGAATATCATCAGAGAAAAACTTCACGCAAGAATACTGAGAAGACAGGCCATTAAAGTAGTTTTACATACCTTTAAAGCATTGACCAAACCAGCACGGTCCTCAGCACTTAAAGCTGACAGCAAAAGTGTAAACTAATAAGAAAATGTTATGGAAAGTTGCATGACAAGAAAAAAATGTGCAGAAACAAAATTCTTTCTACAATATGTAGAAAAAAAACAATGCAATGATAAGTAATGTACTAATAGTTTTCTTTCCATGATAATTCTCCTAAAACAAAAAAGAAATGGAACTTTGACAACAAATACAGAGAAAGTACATTCTACTATCCTGGAGCATACATAAATGCAGTAACAAATAAAGAAAGCATGTCCTCTTTCGTAAAAACTAATGTCTGAGCCCACATAACACGCATCATGTCATCCTGCAAAGAGCATAATAAGGGGCACTTGCACACGGGTATTTATGTTTTTTGAAGGTGTTGAGAAGCACACCCCCGTGGCCAGGCAGGTAGGCACAAAGGCGTATATGTTGAGAGTTGCACCCTAAAGCATAGACTTCAGTTGGCTTAAGAGAGAGGGCTGGGTGGCAACTATTTCGCTAAAATCACCAGGAAAATACACCCAACCTCCTCCCTTTAAGACATGTTCCAGTAAGGTGAGACAAACCACAACAAGAATGACACCCCAGCATATACAGATTAATAATGCATCAACCTCACCAGTGAGCCAAGGCCCCATTGGCCGATATGTGTTTGAATTTATTAGAGTAGCAGCATATAAAGAGGACTATCTGGAATATTTAAAACAACACAGAGACATCCAGCTATGCTACAGCGATGACTGCAAAAGTACAGAAAAAAAAGACCGCGAAGCATAAACATGCAGAAGAGAACCTCCTGAAAGTCCCTGAAGCCTTGAAATTGAGCAGATTTCTGTACACACGATACAAATTGATCTATTCGTGACAACGGACCTATTAGAATCTTTCGGTACATAGTTCTAAAATGCTTGACTCTATCACAAAAACCAAACTTAATTTAACATGTCTTTAAATACAAAGATGCCAGAGAATCTGTTTATTAAATAAAGAAAACGATGTATCTTTTGTACAAAGTTACTTATGCCAAAACAGGGGCATATATAAGAATCTTGCTATCCAAGAATTGGCACCATCACCAATATCCAGTCCCAATTGTCAGCGATGCATATCATATCGATTTTCCCTTTAGACTGTGAACAGTACGAACGACTAACTGAAAATCCTGAAAAAAGCATATAAATAATAATAAAAAGAGTAAAAACCTCTGCAAATAAAGGTCCGAGGGTTTAAAGGAATATTAACTGTGAGGACTTTTATATTAGGCCAGCGCAGCTAGTAAGGCGAGCCAGTAGGGTTTGAAACCGTTCAACGAAAATAATATCCACAAGACAAAATAAACCAATGACTGAAAGAGCCCCGAAAAGCAGAAGATCATACATGAACCGGTATTTTATAGCCGTCGAAAAGAAACAACAGATCTACGGAGTTTATTACATCGACGCAAGTCGAACCCGTGACCTTGCGTCTTTTGCAACCCTGAAGACTAC
This sequence comes from Picea glauca, assembly GCA_000966675.3. Lineage (NCBI taxonomy): Eukaryota > Viridiplantae > Streptophyta > Pinopsida > Pinales > Pinaceae > Picea > Picea glauca. Next base: position 107,205 of record JZKD02S0543999.1, read on the forward strand.
CACTAGATAGACTTCGCGATTGGATATTATTAAAGATTTAAGAAGCAAGGGGCAAAATACAGATAAAACACAGGGCCTTCACAAATAACTTCAAAGATGCACATAAAGAATCATCAGAACAGGGTATGTACGTAGTTTAATACGCAGAGCTTACCTGCGGAGCCAGTGGGCAGGGTGGAGCCGAGATCGGCCATGTTGTAGGGCGCGAGCTGTTCTTCGGAGCCTCCTTGCTTGCTCATCGTATAGCTCTTCTTTCTTCCAAGAAGCTGCGGAACCTGCGACGTCTAAAGCAAGAACGATGGTTGCAACTTCGAAACCCTCGCTCCGTTTAGGTGTGTGGAAGGCTTTGGATGTGGATGGAGGAAGGCTTCGATCGTTAAAATTATAAATTGCCGTGTGAAATCAAATTCATTGAAATGACATTTCATTTCGCGTCATCTTGCCCTCATTATATTGTGATACATGGCTTCCGTTTCCTTCCCTTCCCTTCCCGCCACACACGTTCTACCGCCCTAATAATTATTTTATAATAATAATAATGGATGACAAATAAGCCCTAAACCTTTACAAAGAATGTTAGATACTTACAATTTCTCTTACACCCTAACCAGCTCTTTACAAGTGTTTCTTGGAAATATTATTATTTTTTGAATTATTTAAATGTTTGCACCTAATCATGGAGATTCTCAAATTTGAATCTAAATAATAATAATAATAACTAGTATACCCCAAAGTGGGAAAGGAAATGCCGAAAAAAACCAAGTAACATATGTTTTATGATCACCACATTTAGTGAGAAAACTAATAATGAAACAAATACAATATAGAGAAGTGAATAGTGTAATAAAATTTCAAATATATAGTAAAAAAAAAAGATGCTTTTTCCGAGAAAGTGATATACCTTAAAACCATCCTGAGTGTTCCATATTGGCAGGGAATCAACTTGTCAGTTCACGCTATCTGCTACAAAGGAACAAATATGAGAGTAGCACTTTTAGAAATAAATCTAACGCATTTTTAAAATCTTTCCATAATTCTTTAAATATTTGCATCCCAATATTCATTCAACAAACAGTGGCCAGCATGAAAAACACCATATGTCCTCTGCATGTTCTATACCCATCAAGAAAGGCGTCACATAAATCATTACCGAAGGTGTTTTAAGGGGAGGTTCTTTTTCGAATTTGCGACGTTTGTCCTTGACCAATTAAGTATTGCCACATGTTTGATACACTTTCTCTAGGTTATGGCACCTGCCACCGACTCCAACTGTTAGCCGCCTCTTCCTCGCAATTATTATTTAATTTTAATTTAATGATTTTACAAGGAATTTACGAGTACTGGGTAGGCTCTGTAAGCTTCTTATCCCTGTCACCGATCATCAACTTGATTGTAGTCAGCCCGAGCCCTCGCAGCCATCACGATACCACCTTCTTTCTAAATTTTCACCCGAGCGATCTTGCAATTGTTAAAACAACAAAATATACACCAATCAAGCTTCAAAGGTGCAGGGTTTGAGCTGCATTATTCAATCTGAATATGCAGAGGAGTAGATCGATAAAGGCCACTTGAGCAATGTGCGCGTCGAACCTGACAAGAAAAAGGGCATGAGGTCCCTGTAGTCATGCTTCTATTTTCTGTAAAAGACAAATGTTGTAAGGCCATCCGCATATTTCATAGAGTCGTTGGGGCCTCTTACTTTAGAAAAATCTTGCCAAAATCATTGAGAAGGGGATATATCCCTGGAGCCATTCAACTAATTATTCATTGATAAGGCGCCATTGATTTGCTAAGTAAGATAGAGTCTTGAAATTGTCAATGGTGTTAAACAAAAAATGATAATAATGAAAACGTGCACATCCCATTTAAAATTTTAGCAACAATGGAGGGAAAATGGATAACATACAAAACCCCTCTGATTAATTTAGCGGTATGCTCTTACTCCTCACTTGCGGTTTCAAACATTTGAATGGAAAAATGAGCTTACTGGATTACAATGACCGGTCACCACTGCTTTTATTAGAACTGTGAAAAAAAATCCCTTATAAGAGCTTCGGACAACCTTTTCCCAAGAGATCCAACATCACATACTATTCATATTTCCTCAGTTGCTTACAATACCTTGTTTTTGGGAGAGTTCATGCAACCAAATTGGGATATGTTTCATGTAAGTGGGCTTCAAAACTCGTGTTAGATATTTAGAAAATAATGTCTTCAATTCGCTTATGTGTGATGATTTGCAATTCACTGATGCAAAGCTTACATCACTTCAAAAGTTGTGTTTGATATTTATAAAACAGTGTCTACAAATCGCTTATGTTTGATGATCTTCAATTCAGAGCTTACATCCAGTAGTTGAATACCATGGTGTTGCTCGAGCTGTCGGAGGTTGTGCAATTCATGTCAGGTAAAACTTCAATCTTTCTTTATGGTTAATATATATTGGAGAGTTGTAGGGATAGTTCGGTAAAACTTCAACCTTTCTTTATGATTAATATATATTTGAGTTGTAGGGATAGTTCGATAATAAGAGTAGTGTTTCTGGTGTGCAATTACTTTTTTTTTCCCTTTTTATCTATATGCTTTGGCAGGGTAGGGGTTTGAATCATTTATGTAATCATTGTTTTCATGGTCATTTAAAATTTTAGTCACAAGCCAGGGGTTCACAATTTTGAGCTTTTGAAAAAGCTAGTCCTCCCTGATGGATCTGTTTTGCATGCACAATTGCTTGGAAGACCGATGGGAAAAGGTGGGGCTCTATGTTAGAGTAACCTGGTTATTAACATGTAAAATTATTTACTGTTATGTGCTTTCTTTTTTACCAAATGACCATTTGTATTTGGAGCTTGCTGAAAATATGGAACCTAAAAATATATATTGGAATAATAGGTATCTTTAATTGCCAAGGAGAAGGATGGTGCAAAGTTGAAAAGAAGAATAGTATTCTATTATTGTTTTTTGTTAAGGTTATTGCCAGCTATGATTGGCTAAATCTTACAGACTCTAGTCCTATCCGGAGTCTGAAATAGCTCCGGGTACTTCTGTTTCTAATTATCTAATTTTGCACAGGAAGAGATGTCAAACTATCTTGAATTAAAATAAGTCCCAATAAAGTATAAAAACAAATGGTAATATAATCCTAACTCTGGTTACTTCTAAAATTTGTTCTACTTATCTAATTTTGCATAGGCGGAGATGTTAGACTATATTGAATTAAAATCAGTCCCAATAGAGTATAAAAACAAATGGTGATATAATCCAAGTGTGCCTCCTCACTAATTTTAAATTAATATGAGGTGCAACATAGTATAAAAGCAAACATATGGGAATATAATCCAAGTGCGCCTCCTGACTAATTTTAAATTAAAATCAGGTGCAACAGAGTATAAAATCAAATGGGAGTATATTACAAGTGCTTCATGAGGTTCTTTCAATAAAGTATCAAAACATTCTAGTTTAAATAGATTCTCAACCTGATGCAATTCATGTGTCTTCCTTTATTTGTGTGCCCTAGTGGATTGAAATCACATGATTCCATGTGAGAAAAATCGGATTTAAGAAATTTCAGTCGTTATGTATACATCTTGATACTTCGATGTTGGAAGACACATGGATTTACAATCAGCTCGGTCGTTCTGTATACATCTTGATCCTTGATTGATGTTGGAAGATTGAAAATGTTGTTTTTCCCTGTTTACTTCTCCACGCATTTTGATGTTGGAGTATTCAATTTTTTGCTTTTTTTCGTGCATAGGTTATACACATCTTTATGTTGGAAGAGACTTGTATATTAATTCTAACCAGCATGTTCATTTCTAGGGTTGGGGTTTTAGGTATTGGCATAGAGCAATCGTGCTCTATGAATACCATTTGAACTATGTTCCACCACCAAAGAAAGTAAGATATTTCAACATATTATACTTGTACTCCCAGAAAACAATTCCAACATAATTTCAACACCTGTCCAGTCTATATTCTTGAATGATTTTACTGAATGATTCATCAAACATGTATATTGAAACCTTGGATACTTGAGCATCATATAAAGTCAAGAATCAGGCAGATTCTTTAAAAGCTACCAAATCAAAACCTTGTTTAAATGTGCAAATAGGATTGCTCCCGAGAATAAATGGTCCTAGCTTTGGGGACATGTACAAGTTCAACCTATTAAGTAGTTTGTCGTGGATAAAAACCAACAACTCAACGGATCTCAGAAATGCCACCTTTTTATGTCTTCTATCTCAGGATCACAACACATTAATTCATATGGGTCCGAGAAAGATGGGATAATGCAATGCATGGAATTCGAATTTAACTCATCTAAGTCTTTTTTCTTTGGTGCCATCTCTATGATCATCCATTGTATATTGGGCTTCTCTCCTTCTTCACTAGAAATTCACAAGCTTGCCTCCAAAGTTCCTAACCCCATATAAGACCTTTGAGGAGAGCAACTTTCAATATACCCAGGTCTTCCAAGCACTCTTCTCTGGGATAGATTTTCCTTTGTTTTTGTAAGAAAATTTTCCCGTTCATTTATGAACTACTGCTCCTTAAGCTTTTTTGCTGCCTCTTTTTCAGATTCAATATTTTTCTTAAGCACGAATAACATATCCTTCCAAATCATTTATAGGACATTTTGACTAAATTATTCTTTCCCATCTCTGTAGATGGATGAACAAAAGTCTTTCCATGTCTCAATGGCAAAAACAACACTGCTCATGGTCTAATCAAGGTTAAAATTAGAAAACTTTGTTTGCCATTGCAGATATGAATCTTGCAACTCTGGTGAAAGGTCTTCTTTCACAGATTCTAATTCAGCCAAAATAATGTCAAGGCTATCAGAAGTAAGAAAATTCTGTCAGAAATATCAATTTTTTTTACTTGGTCTAAAGTCTCATCGCTCATGAGGAAAGCTAATAGAAGTTGTTTTCCAATGGAATTTTTATCTGTGATCAAAAGCTTGTCAATAACGGGCTGACCAAATCTCTTCATTTGCTCTAAAATGCCATTGCTCATAAGAAAACACAGGAAAACAATATTCTATCCCACATTTAGTAAATTTTTAGGAACTAAAGGTTTTATCCAATAGTGGAGTGCATTCTCTGAAATTTGGATGACTTCAACAATCCCTGGTAACAGCTTTTTGTTTCTTCTTAATTGAAGAATAATCTGTTCACCTGATACTACAGGGAGTTTCCTTACAGATCCATCTTTTGTAATAGGCAAAATTGTTACCTTCTGGTTTGTATTGTCACCTTCACCTATGCACCTCAATATACTCTCTTCTTCAAAGAAAATCAGGTGGGAAGACTTTTCAAATCTTTCAACGATAAAGACAGATTCCATCCCAAAGGAGGGTTGAAATTTAATCTTAGAGCCAGCGAAACCAACTTTTGCTTACCTAAGTTGCCACCTCAAATAGTAGCCAAATGATGTTCCAATTGTTGGAACCAATTTATTTGAATATGACCCTCCTCAGCTCCAATATGCTCCCTCCTATCTCCAGATGTTGAGTCAAGCATATATCAAATAAATCTGCAGTACTCAGGTAGAACCTGGAGAAAATTCTGCAAGATGTTCTCTTCTAATTCATTAAGCCTTGATTGGATGTTGCACTTCCAGCTTTCCCTGCAGCGACCTTGGATAGAATTCACCAAGTCTGTATAACTCTCGAACTCTGGAAATGCAGAATACTTTAAAAGAGAAACAAATTCTTCATTGTTGAGCCTAGTGAAATCAAGATCATAGTCTATGGACATTTTCTCCATCTCAAACCCAAGTGCATTGGCATTAACCCTTTTTAATTGAGTACTCAAATATTTTCTTGATTGTTTATACTTAGCAATGAGAAAAGCACATCTATGAAATTCGTCAGCAAAGAAAAACGTATGTTTGGGTATTGCTAGACCTTCGGGAGGGGTCGTACTGATATACCTTCTGATGTTTACGTTGAACCCGGAAGAATCCCTGACATCATTTTCAGAATTTTGGACATGACTTATCTTAAGCCTCTGAGTTTGCTTCAGTCTACGAGAAGTGGTGGCCACCGAAGCAGACAGAGCTTCTAGAATGTTATGCTCTTCAACGCACGAAAAAATATCATCACACAAATCCACTACATACTATATGAAAGTGCAAGAAACTTGTTTCCTTCATGCATCTTTGAGATGGGTACCTTGATGCCAATAGAAAAAAATTATGAAATGCTTCAAAAGACTAACGTACAAACCTGGTGCAAACGTGTCTTCCTCCGTTTGCATATGAATGGAATGATCTACAACCCCCATCTCTTTCAATATTATACCCATCGGTCGCTTGTCCCCGTAGAAGCCAATTATCCGCAAGGATAATTGATTCAAGGAGTTAAAAGTGATTCTGATATCAAGACACTGGTTTTATGCAGCATTAGGTACAATTCGATTGCAAAGATGAATAATTTGCTCTTCAGGAAGATGGACCTTCTCTAAATTGTTCAATTTCTGCTTATCAGACACGATTTTCATAACTTAAAAGAGAGAGACCTCTGAATTAAACTACAAATGTCTAGATATTAAAATACCTCGAAACTAAATCAGTTTCGTTGATGACAAAAGGAACAATGATATTGTTTTTTGAAACTCTAGTGTTTGAACTGAAACTCGTGCTCACGGGAAATAATTCCATCATTTCCGCATGACTCGATGGCTCAGAGCGTCCATTAAATCCTTTGGCCTGAGGATTGACTTGAGAAAAATAGGATTTATCGTCTTGATTGAAGCTTCAGCATGGTTGTGCGCCTGCTGAAGCATGTTTGGTTTCCACTTCATCGGTACGGTGCTTGAAGAAGAAACTGGAAACATTTTGGAGTGATGTGATGTTTGAAGAAGAACCCTGGAAGCCAGTGTTTGAGGAAAAATGGAAGCTAAGTCGGTGAAAGAAACGACACATGGACAACGGAGATTCGATGATAGATGTTGAACATATGGCAATTTCCTATAGGTTCTGGATAGACGACAGAGGTGTCCCAGAGAACCTCCCCTTAAAATAATGCCTTCAACGTAATAATAATATTATTATTTAATTTTAAGATCACGATTAAGCCAAATATTAAATTGGTGTATGAAATCCTTTGTTTGTGGTATAAGGGGCGTGATTTAAAATCTACAAAGGTGTACATACCTTACATGTGGTTATTAAACCATGTAATGTAAATTATTTATCATTATAACACACAATGTAAGTTACTTAGCCACTCCTATTTTGTGTCTCTTTCATATTTTAAATGGTTAAAAATAGTTTTAAAGTTGACAACATAGTGGTTGTTTCAAAATATTTTTCAAAATGCCCTAGGGGTATAAGGTAGTTGGTGATGGAGTGTACTCTTAAGGCACTTCATTATGTGAAGTCACCGATTCGAAACCTCGACTTATCTTGTGTGTCGCATATGGAACCTCATGGGCACACCTAAAGGTTATAGTGGACCTCATTAGTTGTTGATTCCACCACTCACAAAAAAAACTTTTTCAAAATGTTATTTATAATAATAAAAAATAAAATAAAAAAATCATAAATTACACTTTAATTATTTATAATTAAAAAAACTTTTATAAAATATATAATAAAAAATCATAAATTGTATTTTAAAAATTAGGTTACCTTTTATATGTGTGTAGAGAAGGTTTATTAAGTTGGCAGGGTGTTGTTATTACCTCCACCAAAGTTGAGTCACTTAAAAAGTGACATGTTTGCACTTCCATGTCTAAGCATCCTCACAAGGGGGTTGTTGTTAAGTAGAAGTCGTTGTAATCATTAAGTTGGATTATGTTGTCACAAACATCATTCCTAAGTATAGATATTTGATACTCAACAATCAAAGCATTAATAAAGCATCTAAAAGTGTAGATTTATGTGTGTGCAAATGCAAAATGTGTATATGTTAGAATTAAATAATTGCATCTTTTGTGTATTGTTCATTTTTCTTAATGTGTAAGGTGGAATGTTTAATTTCAACACTAAGCGTTTCTATAGTTTAATTTGTATATTAAAATATGATGATAAACTCATCATTCACACTCAAAGCAAACAATAATGCAATACATGAATTAAGGTTAAAAACTATGAACTAGATGCAATATATTTGGTCTATATCATATATTAAGGAACAAGAACTTACTTATGATGAATGGGGTTTAGGGACAACCATAATCAACCAAACTTAAGTGTATGCTTTCCTCCATGGATTTATGTATATAAACACAGGTAGAGTGATGACAATGATTATTATTAGTAATTCAAATATGATTATCAATCTCATGAACAACAAGAAAATCTCATACGACAATAAGCTATTATGGCTCATTGCTTGAATAAAAAAGGGGACTCTTCGATTTCAGGATATCACCTTTTTCCAAGTCCTAAGAGTTATAAATCGTCAAGCAAACACCCTCACCAACAAGGCCTCAAGATTGAATGAGGGACGCATAAAGAAAAATAGGGGTATTTCTTTCCAAGCTATCCCCTCAGTTCACAATAAATGTTAATTATGCATGGTACCACATATAAAACTCATTAAACAACATATGTCAACGTACCCAAGCCATCATAGTATAACTAGCTAGAGGTAGGATGCAATGCACATCACCCTTACAACAACCCCACATATGCCATGATTAATGTTTAGCTGACAATTTGAAGCTAACAGAGATAATATGCAGAAGAAAGGTGGGGTTATGGATCAAAGGGCAGGGGCTTTATCCAACAAGGAGAATTGGTGGAGGTCAGCTCCGGATCAATTATAATTTCGGGTAAGCACTCCCCTTCAAACTTTGTTGGTGATCTTTGGTGTTTTCACAATGGTTTTGGATACGTCTCTAGTGGTTACTATCATGATCTAGTGTTACAAGGAAAACCTCTCTAAGGCATATGGTAAACCACAACAGACGAAATGACATGCATAAATCAACTTAATCCCAAATATGATATATAAATGAAATGCTAACAAGACAAGGTCAAGAGCTTACCTCGTCCGGACATTTGATGAAGACCACCATTGAGCACACAACTCAAAGCTTTATGCCTGCAACTTGTTCTCAACAACCAAGATACGCAAGCATATGGTGCCGATATATAGTGTTAACATATAGATTAGCATAATCCATTAACATACATGACAAATATGCCCATGGAATAATAATTCAAATATTTGCAAGATATCAATTGAACGAGAAAATACTATTTCTATTAAAATAATCAACATAAGTATATATGTGACAAACTTCAGTACCGACACATATCGGAATAGAGAAACTAAGTCCCTCCAGCTGGGCCTCCACCACTTCAATCCTCCACCAAAGGCAATCTCATATAAAGGAAACAATGAGATTCTCCATCACAAAGACGGAAGAGCTCGGGAGCTAAACAAGGGGTTCAAACTTTCAAGGACAAAGGGATGCAGACTCAATATGAAGTGAAATTTCTCCAGATTGTCTTTGCTCTCAAAGTTGAATTCCCTTTTTCAAGGATTGGATATGGCTCAATTTATAGCCTTCAAATGGAACTGAAGGGCTGAGTGAGAATGTTTCCAGTAGATGGAAGATCAAGGATCATGGATCTCGTGACATGGAATGGAAACCCGACATAATTTTTAGTTTTGAGTACCAAACCCGATATACGAGGGTTGAAGTGGAGCAACCTGCGTATACGCTTGTTGTCTAACTGATAGGGTGCATATATGTGGAAAAATGTGCTTTTTTGTCTCTGGAAGGTACAAAAGGGGACTTCAAGTATGCATAGGGAAATGGAAAGGCTATATAAGCAAGTTGCATGGGGTGAGGCAAAATTTGTTGTAACAAATGCCCCCTAATGTGTGAGTTCAGAGGAGTATCTGTGTTGGCCGAAATACATTATAGTTCCTAGAAGTGGAGTAATGGAGACTCAACTGGAAGTGCTAGCTACTCATGAGAATATTACAATCCAAAATGGCTTTGTACACATGGCTCCCAATCTGAATTACACTACATATCCATGTGGAAATATACCAAATAATTGTTCATGGTCATGAATAGGCAATACAAAGCAGACATATGCCATGGGCTGTCATAGTCACGAACAAGGCATAGTGAAATCCAGTCTCAAAATCAATCTGAAGATATTTGTATACAATGGAGTACAATCTGATCTTCCATGATCACTGAAGTCATATACGTATTGGTCCAATGAAAGACAACAACATATTAGGAAAGTTGTTATTGTAAGTTGGAGGTCTTCTACACTATCCGTCGAAGGTGCAAGTCTACATCATGTGAATAGAGGAGTTGAGGTTGAACACAATGAGACTTCGTTTGATTACCGGTCATTAAGGTATATCATTAACAAACGTGAGACAACCTACCGATAATGAAAGTAGGTATCAAGGCACCAAGTACATTATACAAGTGTGAATAAGGGTGTCGAGGTCGAACACTTGAAGAATCCATTGATGTATTCCCAACTATCGATGGTGGGAGAACTTTCCATTGACGACTACAAGCCTCTAGGTACTCATAGAACTCTAGGCCCCAATTCCAAAATAAATGAGTTGAAGTCGATGGAAAGAGACCCATTGAGAGGAGAGCATTAGGGCATCTATCATCAGTCGGCACAAGGTATAAAGAAACAACTTGATGATTAGGAGGAGCTCGGACGAATATGATGCTTACAAACTAACGACCCTGTGCGTCTCTCGCATGCACCAGATGCAAGTAGTGCACGAAAGAGACCCTTTGAATAGCAGCCAATAAGAAAAACTGTCGACAAAGGTGAGGAAAACACCAATAAGGTTAATGAATTCCAAGGCATTGCACAAATCCCAATGGGTGAATAGATTTATTGTCATCAAACATAAGCAAAACTCCCCAGTCAACGACCAATGAGGAGATGTCAACTATTGGGTTGAAGGTTAACTACCCATGATGGAAGTAGGACCAGGATGCATGATAGGACTACAACTTCATGTGACTTTGAGATACACTGAGGGTATGGCCGACATGCAAAGTCTAGAGTTTTGAGAAATGGTCGACACAGGCTTATAGGCATCCTTTGAATGAGAGCATGAGACATATGGATAATGTAGGCAACACATACGTGATGATAAAACTTCATGATGTGGGAGGCATCAACGAACTCTCCATAGGGATTGGAAGAATAACTAGTCAAAGGATTAAACTCTACTTAACGAACTTAGCTTCCTAAGTTCATGCTAATCCCAAACTTTGGATGATAGTGGACTCAAAAGTTTTTTCTCTATTCAAAGGCAACATGATTACTACCAATATGAGATAATATTCTTTTCCCGCCTGTATTTTTTTGCTTTTTCATAGGCAAAGAAATGCTATGATACAGGAGAGGAAACGAGTGTCGCGAGTAAGCAACTAGCTCCAAACAGTGGAACATATCTATGCTCAATGCAAGGAAGTGCATGCGGGGCATGGACACTCGGGGGGATGTTTCCTCTTTGGGTACAAGGTGTCAAGCTGCAAAGGATATAAAAAGGCTCTACTTGGCTAGTGATACAAATTGTTGAGGTAAGAGGCTTATAATGAGAAAGCGGGAACCAACAATAGGCTCAATACTGCAAGCGGGATGATGGAATGTAATTACAACTTAACTCCAAATAATGTCCTTTTTCGCAGATTTAGTCCCCTAGGCCCGAAAAAGTATAAAATAATACCCAGAAGAACTCTTCTAGCCAATGTTGACTAGAGTATTCTTTTTTCGTAAGTAGTCTACTTGGTCCGAAAAAGGGTTAAACTTACACCAAATAGACATCCTTTCAAAGCCATTTATCGAGTGTGAAAGGGACAAGTTCACTTGACAATCGTTTCGCTTTTTAGAGAATCGAAAAAGAGCTTAACCAAGACTCAGGGGGAGTCCCATAGGTAAGGGTTAGAATGCTTGTGAGTAAGAATATGAGGTTCGAACGTAAAGTCAGATCAGAACTATCAAGAACTCCTGGTCCTATGGAATAACTTATGCATGGGCACCAAATGGCACAAATGTTCTAACTAGGGCACCCATGTTTGGTAATCCTCTACCACTTGACAACGACACTTCTAGTAGTAGTAAGAAGGTTATGTGTCGTTAATAAATGGGTTCATACCTAAGGCATATGGATCACAATCATAGGACGATGCAAGAATGCAAAATGGAGTGACAAACTATCATATATGTTGGTGAAAGAAAATACATGTCGAAGGTATGAACGGGCGGTATGACGCTAGAAACTGCAAACAATCCACAAAACCACCAAAACCAATTCTTTCCACTGTACTATTAGTCCATAAGGTAAAAAAAAAAATAGCACAAACTATATGAATTGGGTAAAAAATTTTATACTAATAGTAAAAATAGACCATTTTACTGTATCATTTGAGTTTTTCACCTATATTGTGCATTTTAGGCTATTTTTCCCACGATCTTCAAGTGTTGATTGCGGGAGCTACGGTCAATGGAATTAGCAACTGTCTGGACCAAGTAAGTGCCCATCCCCTCTACTTCAATTCCAATGGTTTGAATTTCAATTTTAGGCCCCATTTTTTTAGTATTAGAGGGTGTACTGTGTAAATTAGGGTGTTCATGTGATAGTTCATTGGGTCGCGTATACGCTCCCATATATGTGGGCAAAGCAAAGCCTACCTGCGTATATGCAGCCCTATAAACAATTGTTACCATGTTAGCTCGTGTACAAGTATGTGAATACGTTTTTTTGAAATGATTTAACTAAAAAAATGACTTTTCCTTTGCAGGACGGTGATTGAATGGAGGGAGAGGGAGCATGAAGAGATAGATGCAACAGTGGAAAGGGATGCAGGGCCCAACAATATTTTAAAATATGAGGCCTTTATAAATTTTGGGCTCTCAAAGGAATGAGGGCTCTCAAGTTAGGTTACTCCATATGCTCGTAAACTACTAGGATCCAGAGACTGAGGCCTTCAACTTCGATGGGAAACCATCGAGGATTGAAGTGGCCGACATATATTTTATCATAGGATTGTCTCGTCGGGGCGCGAGGTAGTGAATCTCAAGGCCCGAGGGATTGGGGGTGTTATGACCATGGAGGAGTACATTTCCACCCACTGTGTTGCAGACACAGATAAAGTAGGGAGCCAACTCATAATCAGGGCGATTGAGAACTTGAGCTTAAAGATCGTTGTACTTGTGCCTACACGAATTTAGGGGTCGGCCTCGTTGGAGCAGGAATCAAGGCCACTCATGTTCTATGCGGTGGAGTGTTTATGACCCACTATTTATGATTGGTGTACCTCACTACTGGCTAACATGAAGAGCCAGCTGGTGGATTGCAAACAAGGGAGAAAGAGAAATTTTGGATTTGCATCCATTCTGTGTAGCTTTTTCTTTCAACGGGTTCTAGGCTTGAGCCCTAGAGTAGAGGCTATTCCACATGGACCACGCGATCTATCCATGTCATGGTGGATCAATGTGATGAGGTGGCTAGGAGGTGATAGGGTGCCAACCCCCTACAATGATGAGTTTTTTTTCTGGCGGTGTTGATAGGTCATAGCCATTGACGACTGCTCTTATGTCGGGATCGACTATAGAGGGGATCCAGATATGCCTTTGCCACCAGGTTTCACCTATGGTGATATTGGTGAGAAATGTTTTTATATATTTCATATTTTTTTTTTTTCAAAAAGAACAACAACAAAAATGCAAATATTTTTGTATGGTATCAAGTAGTAACAATTGCTTTGTCATGCAAATGTAGGTTCGCGATGGCGAGAGGGATTCCCACGACATCGGTGGAGGATTCAGGGAGATGAGCATGCTGAAGGAGATGCAGAGAGAGTGTTGCATAATGTGTAGGGGAACCTGTCTCAATTGATGCACATGATTCATATGGTTCAAGTGGAGGATCTGCCAGAGGTTATGCAATATCAAGTGGTGGGTGTGCCCCGTGTGTGGGTGCAACTCTTCTGGCATCTCGTAAACACCGTAGTGTGCTACAATGACACGCATTTAGCACAACAGGAGTAGATGCCATGGTCATATTATATACTGACCATATATGTATTTTGAGGGTGTGAGCCCCATTTTGTACTATGACACCATATTTTTTTGAAAAGATGAAATGTAAAAAAAATTGGTCTTTGGCTTTACTTATATATGTTACAATGTTTACATGCATGAATGTGTTTTTTTTGCTTAGTTATGTGACAAATGCCAATCTAAAATATAATCAGCATATGCATCAGATACATGATTAGAACTTCTAGGTATGCAATTATAAGTAAGAAAATCAAAGTATCATTCCAAAAGTCGTACCCATAGGAATCATCGGAGTAGAGTAGGGTCTCTCACAAGGTAATTGTCGTTTAACTGACATATGACTAACTCAAAGTTCAGGCGAACCTCTAAAGACCAAACACCATGTGAAATGGCATCGTGTAATAGTTCTATAACGGTGCTATACTCAGCCACATTATTCATTGATGACTCGAGACTAACACCACCTAAAGACACCAGTTGGCCTTCGGGTGAGTAAATGACCTAAGCGACAGAAGCCATGTTCTGTGTATGACGAATGGCACAGTCCGTGAATCCTAAGTAAACTGAAGACTCCATTGCCATCTGCCAACCAAGGGAAAACTTGGTAAGCAAGCCGATGACACAAAGGAAAAGATATATATACACTAAGATACACTAGTATACAGAAGGTCACGCCCAAGCTTGAGGGCTTACACACAATACCTTTTAAAGTAAAGCCCATTTATGGGCTCATCCAACATATTCCCTTCATAATATTTCAATTCATAGGCTCATTTCTCTAAGACACGTCGCATGATATAAGGACGGTGCCACGTGGGGTTGAACTTGCCTGCCCCCAACGATTCTTTGGCTTGGTCATACAGGAGAACCAGGTCACCCTCAGTGTACTACCGAGGATAGATAGACCTATCATATTGAACCTTAACACGTCATTTATTCGCTTCGATAGCTGTAAAGGCATCTCAAAGTTTCTCATCAAGACGCTCTAGGTGTGCAAGGCGTTCTTCAAGATCGGATGTGTCAGGCAGGAGCTCAATTACAAACTTGAGGGAAGGAATTTTGCATTCAATCGGAAGAATCGACTCCACGCCATGCACTAACTGAAAAGGAGAAAAAATGGTGGAAGTCTTTATTGAGGTTCGATATGCCCAAAGTGCAGGGTAAAGCATCGGATGTCAGTCAGACTTACTCTGGCTGATAGTTTTTTGCAAGATGGTCTTGAGAGATTTATTCACCGCCTCTACTTGTCCATTTGCTTAGGGATAATAAGGGGAAGAATGACCGTGCTTAAACCCTAGTTTTCATGCTAACTCTTTCATCCTTTCATTCTGAAAGTGACTGCCATGATCAATGACAATCTCTTTTGGTATTTCGAATCAGGCTATAATTTGGTTCAATACAAAGAATGTTGCAGTCTTACCATCGGATTTAACGGCAGGCATGGCCTCTGCCCATTTAGTGAAGTAATCCATGACCACAATGATATGTTGATGTCCCCCAGTCGAATCTGGGTTACAATCCATAAAATATACCCCCCACTTGGTGAAGGGACCGACGATGATGACTAGGTGAAGAGGGGCTGGGTCTGAGCGAACACCTGGCTAGGGTGACACTTCTTGACCACTTCAACACAATCTTTAAAAATTGACAGCTAAAAATAACCGACTCACAATATTTTTTTGGGTTGTTGCAAGCCCATATAAATGCCCACCACAAGCCCCAATGTGACAATCATTGAGAACTAACTCATCTTCCTCGTGACTCAAGTAACGATGCAAAATATTATCTACTCCTCGACGATACAAAGTGTTGTCGATGATAAGGTAATTTTTAGTCTAATGACATATACGTCGTCGATCGTCTCTCGATAGATGTTGGGATAGCTTCAATGTTTGGAGATAAATTAGAATGTCTCCATACCATGGGTCTGAAGACGAGATAAGGAAGATGTGTTGATCCGTGAATGAATCGTCATGAAAAATGTCCTCATCTAGTCAAGGGAAGTCTGATATCAACTCAACAAAAACTAGCGATTTTTTAGACTTCGCCGAAGCAAAATCGAGATCAAATTCTTGCAAAATAACAATCCACTTATTCTATTTCCCCCCTATGATATACCTAGTGAGGACGTATTGAAATGGATTGATATCTACAACTACGATAGTTTTGCAAAGTAATATATAATGTCGTAATCTTTGAACTACATGTACGACGACCAAGGCTAGTTTCTCTAAATGAGAGTATTTAAGTTCAAGATCGACCAAGTTTCGACTGAGATAGTAGACAATGTGCTCATGGAGCTCATCTTCCTCCTCAACCGGAACCATACCAATCGTCTCTTTGGATACGACGATATAAAGCAAATAGTCTCTACTGTAATCAAAGGCTTCAACAAAGGTGTTGATACCAAGGCTTTCTTTAGAACATCGAAAGATTCATGGGCTTGCTCATCCCATATAAAGGGAGTATCTTTCTTCAAAAGACGCATGAAACCTTTAATTAAATTGACATAGTTCACTATGAACTGACGCAAGAAGTTATCCTCCCCCTGTAAACCTTGAAGTTGTCGAATGGTGTGCGAGGGAGGCAATTGAAGTATTGCCTCAAGCTTCATAGGATCCACCATGATCCCATGCTCAGATACTAAGAATCATAAAAGAGAGCCAGACCTAACGCAGAAGATGCACTTGTGAGGGTTCAACTAGATGCGATAGTAACGACATCTCGCAAATACTAATTGAAGCTAAGTGGAGTGATCTACTCTCTTGCGAGAGTGAGCAGCGAGATCATCAAGGTAAGTTTCGACAATATGCTTGAGATCGTGAAAAGCAAAGGTCATGGCACGTAGGAAAGTTGATCCGACATTTTTAAGGCCAAAAGGCATTTTCCGGTATGCAAAAGTACCTCAAGGACAAATAAATGTCGTCTTATGTTGATCCTCGGGTTTGATTTGAATTTGATTATACCTTTAAAATCAGTGCATAAAAGGAAAGATTTCACTTCCTCCAGACTCATCAATAATCTTGTCAATGAAAGGAATCGAGAAGTTATCTTTAGGACAAGCCTTGTTCATGTCTCAAAAATACATACATACGCGGATGGTCCTTGTTTTTTATTCAAGGGAATGGGGTTGGACACCCATTCAGTCAAGGGAACCAGGTTGATGAAACCAACATTAAGTAGCTTCTCTACCTCTACCTTAATAGCAAGGGCCTTCCTAGTATTAACAACTCTAAGACATTGTCGAACAGGTCTAGCATCCAGATAAGTTTTGATCTCATGTTCGACAATGCTGGGATCAATCCCTGGAAACTCTTCATATGACCAAACAAATACATCACGAAATTCTTTAAAGATATTGGTGTAGATCTGAATTTCTCCAGGTGAACAATCTGCACCGATATATACGTTCTCAATTTTTCCAGGAACCCGAGAGATGTCGATCGTGACGGTAGGAGAAATATTCTCCACGTTTCTTTCGGCATAAATACCATGTGTATCTAGCGAAACCATAGTGTGACCGACCATCTCACTCAAGGTAGATCTAAAGTCATCACGTTCGATCCTAACAAGCTCTTGGAGGAAATAGGAGCGATGATGCATATCGTCTCAAGGCCTATCAGGATCATACATGGCCTATAATATGGCTTCATCTGAGGGTAAAGTATCATCAAGGCAATCATGCGAACAAGAAGATTGGACGGCCCATACGGGCTCTAGAACAGGATCCTCCTCGTCCATCTGTGAGGAGAAAGGATCTAAGTCAACATTAGCGTTAAGAATAAATTGATACACAATTTCTATTGTTGATAGTGGCATTGCCATCCCAATGTGTGATTGACCTTCGTATGACATAGATGGGGAAGGTAGGGTCCAAGGGTCATTGAAATATGAAGCACAGAAAGGAACGGACCTCATTGACAATGAAGACTCACTGGAAATGGCATGAGTGTGATGAATTGGTGCCACGAAATCAAAGCTACCCATGAGAGAGGAATACATTTTGACACCAACATCCTTAGTTTTTTGCTGAGAATTGTTGATAACAGGAAACGAAGGTCCAACTGATGCACTAGGACTAGCATGCACAGAGGACAATTGATCAATCGTCATTAATTTCCCTTCGTGAGGAAAACATAAAGTGCGGAAAATGGACGACACACTTGATGTCATGGCATAGGTCCAATTACGCCCTAGTATTAAATTATAGTCGAGAGGTGCATCAACTACCTTGACATCAACCTCCACTGTCTTTCCACCTAACTGGACCATAAAAGCGGGAAGAATTTTGTGGGGTTGAAACGAACGCCCATCAAAAGAAATCAACATAGTCATAGATTGGGATAGAGTCAGAGAGCCAATGGATTTCCAACAGGTTAGGGGCATCATGCATGTCGCATCAGCTTCATCAATTATAATGCGTTTGATGGTAATTTTAGTGTACTCCACATGGATTTGAAAGGCCACGTGGTAAGGTAAGCGAGGCCTAACATCCATGACATCAAACATAATAATCTTCGAGCCACACGAGTCTAGAGCTCCTAAAGCAAATAAAGAGGTGCTCCTCTGTGAAGGACATGTCTGGAGCACCTCCAAAGACGACATCGCACAAGGGGTTTGACTCAGATATTCGACAATTGAATAATTCTGGGCAGCTTTGGCATTAGGATTATGGGCAAAGAATTTTAGTACTCCTTTCAGAATACGAGGTGGAGGTTCCAGATTTTCAATCTGTAAGGGCGTTTCCAGAGGAGGACGAGACTCTGGACCTACAACAGTCTGTGATGAACCATAATCACGAGATCGAGTGGCTACATCAATATGAGACTTGACCATATTGACACATAGATGGCCACCTTCATGTGCCAAGGGGTTTTGACTCCTGCTGGACGCATTTCCGGTGTTGGGGGCCCTCGAGGCCATGTGCTGATTATGTGGAAACAAATTTGTCAACACAATGGGCCGCTGTGAGAAGAGCCTCGAGGCTTCCTTGATTTTGGGGCATAGGTGGGTAAGGTGATCATCTTTACAAAGTTTACAAGGAAACTTCACCTTCCATTTTTATTTCTTTCCCTCACTAGAATTATTATTCGATCTATCATTGTTAGTGTCGTCCTTGAATTTGTTATTATTTTTCCCTCCCTTACGATTATTACTTCATCCTTTCCTTCTATTCCCTCCTAGTTGTTGGTTACCATTTGGGTTCGCCGACGACTGTACAAAATACACATCTGTCGACTGAGTGGGAGTGGAGGACGAAGTCGAAGCTTGTCTTGCTACAGGCTGGATTAGAGACAAATCTTTCAACTGGTTCGTCACCAAATTTGTAGATTTAGCATATGCGGAGCCTATGATGCCATCAACATGAGGGCCAACCTTTTGTCTAAGGTCATAGTTTGACCGCGATGTGTCAAGAAAAATTTCATACAACATCCCAGATTGAGCATATATGAGGTCCAATTGTTCGACTTTGAAAATAACTTCTTCCTCAGATGTTACTCTGGATGTAGAGACATCCTTTGAAATATAAGGTAATAAGTACTTAAGGAACCATTCCAACATAAACTCTAGAGGAATGTAGGCTTTGATCAACCTCTTCCATCTACGCCACTCTTGGATATGGTCTGAGATATGCGTGGCTTTATCTTGGTGGAGGGTCGACAAAAGTTCTATGTCGGCATCGTAATGAACCAAAAACTGGAAGTGGTTGATAAAGACCAAAACCATCTTATTAAAGTTTTTGTATGTTCCCCTAGGTAGCTCAATGTACCATTTCGCATCGACCCCCGTGAGGGTTGTTGAAATAGCCTCAAATGAATAGAATCGTCACTAAGGGAATTAGATGAGCACCAAAGATGAAAAGTAGTAACATGATCACCCAGATCCTCGCTAGTCTTTCCTTTGAATTTTGGAATGTTCGAAGGAAGCTTGGTGGGGACAGGGGTCCATGACGGATCATGACACACCAGGTCATTCATTAATTTTGACAAATCTGGCAGATTAAGCGGGCCATAAAAGGGATTCGGGGTTGCGATGTCTGAGCCCATGCTCTTAGGAAAGATTGGCGTTGAGGGATTGCAGGCCATCCAAGGTTCTGGTATATACGATGGCCCTGTCTGGGAGGGTAACATCCTCCTCCAAACTGATTCATAAAAGGTTGTATGGGCACCATACCTACGGAAGTGACACAATGAGGGTTATATACACTTCCCCCAGCCGGAGGAGCTTCGGATTGGGGTTTTCCCACAAAGTGAAACCGATTCCCTCCAGAGGACAGAGGGGGATTTGCCATAATAAATGCATTTTCCAGAATTAGCACGGAGGAAGAAGGGGTAAAGGATGAAATATAGGAAGTGACTTGTTCTCTCGGTTGGGCACTCCATCCAAGAGCATTGAGAATAGGATTAGACCTGAAAGAAAAAGGAGGCCAACCTCCAACCATAGGATTTGTTTGTGGAATATGACTTGCACCAAAAGAGACAGAAGAATACAAAGGAGCCATGCTCCCAGTTCTAAAACTAGGATTTGCATTAGTCGTTGGAATAGAGGATGAGAGTTGTGATGTCATGTTGGGCATACCAAAAGAAAAAGGATTAGAGACCAAAGGTATTGATTGAGAATTGTATCCTGGCATACCAAAAAGAGACCTAAAGGGGTTCACTCCTATGGGTCGAGTAGAACCCACAGGTTGGGTAATAGTAGGGTCGGGGATCTCTAACACTCCAACCGTCGAGGCTAAAGGAGTCGAAGGGATCCCACTAATAATAGAAGATATAGGAGTCGAGCGACTCCTTGTGACGTTCGGGTTTGACTCAATTTTCATAATTGGATAATCATAAGTTCGTTACACATTATTTTTGTCACCCTTATGACCGTTAATGATGTAAACCTTATGTTGTCTTTAGAGGGATCAATGCCCCAAACTCTCGAGGAAAGAAGGGAGAAGAACTTTACCTGAGAGATGAAATCATATTTTCCTTTGTAAAAACCCTAGTAAGGAGGATCGTTGCACCCTGCACTATGCATGGGGTGCGACAATCCCATATCGTCGTAGGCTGTACTAAACCTGGACTACGTCATCGTCGCAGGCTACACTATCGCTGAGGTGCAACGATTTTCGTACGTGGGAAAACGAGCATCTTCTCGATGCTTCTAGAAGGAGAAGCTGCTATGGTGAGGTGGCCTCTAATTGGTTTGGATCTTACTCGCTTTTCTGATTTAGTGGGATCATCCTAACCTCCTCACCTTATCCTCTTTAGCTTATAAAAGGAGAGGAGCTCTCATGGAGAAAGTTAGCTTGGGCTTAGTAGCTTGGTATATTGTAAATTTGGCTTGAGATTGTTAGCTTGGTTAGAGTGGTTTTGAGCTTTGCTTTGTCAAGATAGATTATGAGTGACTCTCAGATCTATAGTCACAGAATCCATGGAGGAAGAAGTGTGTGGGAAGCAAGGAACTGTTGGAAGGGACCTTACGACATCAAGGCTTTGGTTGTAATCTCTCTTTCTATTATTTAATACATATGCACTTTTCTTTCCTATATGAATCTTATTTGTCCATATTGTATGATTCCTTGATCACATACATAGTTTCATATAAAGTAGACTCTGTTATTCTTGTCTTCGTTGGCTTGTGTTTCTTTGCAGATATTTCTCCATAAGCCTTACGACGGAGCTTGGATTGCATTGACGAAGTTGGATCTTCAATATTTAAAAGGTATGTCCTAGATCCATTTCTCATTTGATAATTGAAATCTAAGGAAAGAGTAGTGTATTGTCTTGTTTTGTTCTAGTTTCGTAGTGAATCTAGGGGGATTGATTTGTGTCCTCACTTAACAATTAGCCCGATAATAGTAACATCCTCCTCCAAACTGATTCATAAAAGGTTGTATGGGTACCATATCTGCGGAAGCGACATAATGAGGGTTATATACACTGCCCCCAGTAGGAGGAGCTTCGGGCTAGGGGCTTCCCATAGAGTTAAATTGATTCCCTTTGGATGGAACTCTAGAGGACAGAGGGGGATTTGCCATAATAAATGCATTTGTCGAAATTAGCATGGAGGAAGAAGGGGTAAAGAACGGAATATAGGAAGTGACTTGTCTGCTCGGTTGGGCACTCCATACAGGAGCATTGAGACTAGGATTAGACCCGAAAGAAAAAGGAAGCCAACCTTCAACCACAGGATTTGTTTGTGGAATATGACTGCCACCAAAAGAGAGAGGAGCCATGCCCCCAGGTATAAAACTAGGATTTGCATTAGTCGCTGGAATAGACGATGAGAGTTGTGATGTCATGTTGGGCATACCAAAAGAAAAAGGATTAGAGACCAAAGGTATTGATTGAGAATTGTATCCTGGCATACCAAAAAGAGACCCAAAGGGGTTCACTCCTATGGGTAGAGTAGAACCCACAGGTTGGGTAACAGTAGGGTCGGGGATCTCCGACACTCCAACCGTTGAGGTTGAAGGAATCGAAGGGATCCCACTAATAACAATAGATATAGGAGTCAAGGGACTCCCTGTGACGTTTGGGTTTGACTCAGTACTCATAATTGGATAATCACAAGTTCAGGAGGTGGAGATATATGTACCATGTTTCTTAACTCTACACCTTTTAGAAGGCAATTTCAGTAAAGACTCAAGATGCGGTGGTAAATTCAACAAACGACGAGACCTGCGAGGAAGTTGGTCTTGCTCCACGATGACTCAATACTCAAGATATAAAACCAAATCCCAGGGCCAACTAACAATCAAAGAGCACACCAAAATAAAGCAAAAAGACCAAATGCAAACAAATAAGATATAATGGCTGAAAAGGGACCTCCCTCACTAGAGTAGGTATGTCTCGCCCAAGAGGGGCCTGAGACTCCCTTCAAAAGATTAGAGGTATCATAATCAATTATAATGGCCCTCGTGGGCTTAACAACGCAGTCGGTCGGATCCCCCCAAAGAGGTAATCCTCCATAAAGGTTGTGTGTTGTCCGACCCTTATCTAACTCAGGGTACTTGAAGAATAACCCTTGCAAGTAAACTATGTCAAGCAACTAGAGTCACCACAATATAACCAATGCACATGCAAACAGTCGTAAGTTCTGTCCATCGTATGGGCAGGGTAACAAAACCTGAAATCTTGAAAGCACTGCCTCTCACGAAGGTAAAGGTACTGGCAAGACCCCCAAATACGAATAGAACCTCATAAATATCTCTGACGCTAAGAAGGTATTAGAGGGATATCTCTATAATCAACTTTGTGCGACCTCGTGCTTAACTCCGATGTGAGAGGAGCCTCCTGGCGTCACTAATTACACAATGGGTTTCACCACTCCCTGGTCAGACACATATGTTTAGTTTAATAGCCTTGGAGAAGTTTACTCACAAAATCCTATTCCAAGTCCCTATGTCCTATACTTGTTTGTGTACCCTGAAAAATAAAATCGTTTCTAATCAATTTTAATTAATCAACGTTACTTTTAATGACTTCTTCTTACTTAAGAGGTGTGGTGAAACTGATGGTATTATGACTCATCATATAAAAGAAGCGAATATAAAAACACTGCTAAGTACTAATATTGAATTCTAAAGAGATGGTATGCTTCTAAATGCAACTTTCAATGCAACCTCTACAATTTCAATGAAATGCAATCTCTCCACACGTGTCAAAATCAATGCAAAGTAATCAAAAGAGAAAATCCCATAATGCAAAATGAGAAAATCCCATAATTCAAAATGAGCAAATCCCATAATGCAAGACTACAGAGCTGATGTACGTGACTGTTTGAGAAATAGTCGTGTATGTACACACCCTACAGAAGGACAACTCACGTAGGTATGTGTCTGTCAAGGGAAAAACCGTATATGTAGTAAAACACTGACATGGCAAGGGTTAACCCAAGAAACTCAGATGAAAAGTAAAAATAGGCTGTCAAGCAATCATGCGACAAGGAAACTCAGGCTAACAAAGAGAAAATCAAGGAGAACACACTCCAAACCTTAAAAAAGAAGATCAATCCCCAGTGTGGTCGCCAATTCTGTTACGAGGGAAATCTCTCTATGGCATGGGGTAAATCAAAATAGACGGAATGACATGCAGAAATCAACTCTAATCCCAAATATGCTATATAAATGAAATTCTAACAAGACAAGGTCAAGAGCCTACCTCGTCCGGACGTTTGATGAAGACCATCGTTGAGCACACAATTCAAAGCTTTATACTTGCAACTTGTCCTCAACAACCAAGATACACAAGCATATGGTGGCGATATATAGTGTTAGCATATAGATTAGCACAATCCATTAACATACATGACAAATATTTCCATGGAATAATAATTCAAATATTTGCAAGATATCAATTGGATGAGAAAAGAGTATTTCTATTAAAATAATCAGCAGAAGTATATATGTAACAAACTTCTGTATCGACACATATCGGAACCGAGAAACTAAGTCCCTCCAGCTGGGCCTCCACCACTTCAATCCTCCACCAAAGGCAAGATCATATAAAGGAGACAATGAGATTCTCCATAAGAAGGAAGAGCTTGGGGGTTCAACAAGGGGTTCAAACTTTCAAGGACAAAGGGATGCTGACTCAATATGAAGTGAAATTTCTCCAGAGTGTCTTTGCTCTCAAAGTTGTATTCCCTTTTTTAAGGCTCGGATATGGCTCAATTTATAGCCTTGAAATGGAACTGAAGGGATGAGTCAAAGCATTTCAAGTAGATGGAAGGTCAAGGATCATGGATCTCGTTACATGGCATGGAAACCCGACATAATTTTTAGTTTTGAGCACCAAACCCAATGCACGGGGGCTATAGTGGAGCAACCTGCGTATACGCTTGTTGTTTAACTGATAGGGCACGTATATGTGGAAAAATGTGCTTTTTTTGGCTCTGGAAGGTACAAAAGGGGACTTCAAGTTTGCATAGGGAAATGGAAAGACCATCTAAGCAAGTTGCATGGGGTGAGACAAAATTTGTTGTAACATCTAGCGCTTTGCATTAGTCTTTGTTTAGAGCTATGTTCTTGTTATTGTTTGGTGCATTGGTGTTTGTTTGGAGCCCCTGGTTCGCCGCATTGGAAATAGGGGTCTCGGGTTCCTCCGTTTGAATTAGGTTAGAATCTTGTTAAGGGAGGTTTTGAATACCAATTTTATGGGTTTTGAATGACTTCAAGAAGGGACACATGGACTAACTACCTATGTCCATTCTATGTTTGTATATCTCTTATGTGTGTTGTATTAGCTTGTGTTTATTGTGTGTCTTCCCTCTTTGGTTGGCATTTTGACATATTGGGCGCTTGTTGTGTTTGTTATTTGGAAAGGCTTGACTCATCCTTTTGGAAATGTTCCTTTGGGTGTTTACTATCTACTCTTTCTTTGGTTCCATTTGTGGAAGATTTGGGACATAGACCTACAAGGAAATTCAGGAAATGCAAAGAGTATTGTGCAGGCATGAGGATTTCATCAATAGTAGCAAGGTGTCTATATTCTCAATGACAATTAAGGTTAACATGAGTATGAACATCAATGCATATCCCAAAATGCAATGGTCATAGAAACCATGGTGCAACAAAAAAGGCAAATCCAAGTTATGGAAATTGAATGCTCAATGTTCAAGAAGGTGGTCTGTAACCTCAACAAAGTTTCCCACTTAGTTGCCTTAAATTACAAAACGCCAATGAATTATGCTTATGATGATCTCCGGGAAGAGGAAACAATTCAACAAATGATTGAAGACATGGACTTCGACAATAAGAATCACATCCCACTAATATTGGTCAATATGAGGCCCTAAGAAAGCACGACTTTCATTATTATTTCATGTGTTATGTAGAATACTATTAATATTAGGTGTCTTTTTTAGAGTCTATACTAGCAAAAAAAAATTGAAATCCTTTGTGAAGGATGATTTGGATCTCTCTATACCTAACACATATTGTTTGATAGTTATGTTCTTTTTTTTGTTAAGAGACAAATTCTTCTTTGTATTACTATGTTGTCCAACTTAGCTACAACCTACTTCTAATACAAATATTGCATGTCTATTTTATTTTATTTATCGTAACAAAATTACATTGTCGGATGTTGTAAAGCATTCATGTTTTCTTCATGAGGCCTATAGCATATAATACCTATAATTGTCCCCTTGTATATTAACAACTAAAAACTTCATTCATGACGATATTGCACCATTCCCTAAAAAAAATAGTTTCCTCCCATCTTTTTAGAAATTACATCCCTTCTTTCTATCCATCGAAATAGTATTAGTCATCATCCCCTATTTGTTTCATTCACCACCCATGAGATATACTCAAAAAGTGACCCATAAAACAGTGTTGTATGAATATAAATTATATCTAAGGATCAACAAATATTTAGAATTTTGTCCTCAATGATTCTCGAAGACTTTCTAGACTCCTCTGTCTAGGTCTAACCCTACTTTTGATAAACCATATGTAGTCTTGTTTATGTCCTTGTACGCATGTTCAACATAAATATGAGTGAAGGCTGACTATAAAGACATAACATCAAGAAACAAAGGTTGGAGTGTGAAATTTCTCAAGACTAACTACTTTTTTGTCCGCTAAATTATAAGGAGTGAATCCCCAAATATTTGAACATATGTTACTCCATGTTTCCAAGTGAGCATCAAAACCAATTTGAGCATCATTAATTCACATAATTTATTCGATGCTTGGCCAACTCTACCTTGAAAAAATATACCACAAAACATAGAAAGACAAAGGATTCCCCTTGCCTTGCCCTTGGGAGGGGTTCCCTGGAAGCACCATCAAATAATGCTCGTGGAAAATATTTATTAATTACTTCTCTAATTGGCTATCTCATGTTGTGTTTTCCCTGAAACTGGGGAAATGTAGATAGTATATTTAATCTTAGGACAACACATTTCAGAGGTAAAATATCTATATCTTCAAACAATTTTGAGTTCTTGGCCAACCATACTCCCCAAGCAAGAGTCAAAGGGAGAGCTATATACCTTTTGGTTTCCCTATTAGTGCTCCAAGTTCTAAGAGCCTCCTATATGGTGCTCCCATCCCAAGCAATTTTCAATCCCATCATTTTTTCTACCTCATTCCAAACCTACTTTGTAAATTGGCGAGACAAAATTAGATGCGAGTTTGTTTATTCCTCTTATTTGCAAAGGCAACACCATCCAAGTCCCCCAAAATTCCTCTTCTACAAAATATCACAAGTTAAAGCTTTGTTATTCAAGAGTAGCCACATGAATATTTTGGATTTTTCTATACACTTAAATTTCCAAACTTGTTGCCACCACCAGACCCAGAGATTCTCTCTTCCCTTAGTAGCTAAGTCTTTTTATCGAATGCTTGGCATGCAGTCCCTAGTTGGATTTAATGACCAGATAATTCGATCCTCCTCGTTTACTAGTCTAACATAACAGGCTCTTAACTTTTCAGTGTACCTCTGCCAAGTAACTGCATCCTCCTCCCTTAGATCGATCTCCCTCTAGGATAGCCAATGTTGCTACCATGTAGTTGTCCTATCCTAACTATGTAAAAACCCTTGTCTCTTAGATCGTGAATTAACTATGGAGGTAATATATGGAAGACCCTACTTTTGATCCATGGATCAACCCAATTTGGACTCTGTGTCCCTTTCTTACATGCCACACCAACCAATTCCCAACCAATGGAAAAGTTGTAATGATCATTTTCCATATAATCGAGGCATTTTGGAGTCTCTTAACATGGTTTCTTATCCATTCCTCCATTGTATTCAGATCTATGTACTTGTCCTTGATGACTTGAGCCCATAACCCAAAACCTTGAATTATTTGTCGTACATTCTTTGTAGCTAGTACCTTGGAGAAAAGGAAGATATTCTTTAACCCCCATCCTCCTTTATCCTTTGGAATTGTTACTTTTTCCCAAGAAACTAGAACAATTCCTTTTTTTCCTAGCTCTTCGAACCAAATAAACATGTAACATAAATGCTCGATCCTTTCCAACACTTCTTTGGGTATCCATGCAAGTGACATACATTAAACTGAAATGTCTTTTATGACTACTTTCACCGAAAATAGTCGACCCCCTGTAGATAGCCATTGATTACAAAAAGTATTTAGTTTTTTCCCTACTGTGGCCAACAACCATTGCCAATATTTGTTTTTATACATATTAGCTTTTAGTTGAAATCCTAAATATTCCAAGCCAACATCTATTTCAACCACATTTAAGGGAAACAATTGGTTGATAAAGTTTTTGTCCCTCTCAAAGATACCCTAGAAGGTTATCCTTGATTTTATTGTGTTTATCTTCATGCTTGTAGGCAAGCAAACGAGGTAAATGATTTATTTGAACTTCTCAACCAATATTCTAAAGCCTTCATAGAAAATAAGGATACCATAAACTAAGAGCAGGTGGGTGAAATAACGAGAGTTCCCAACATTTATCCCTTTGAAGCTTCCATCCTCATTGGCCTCCTTTAGCGACGTGCTCAAACCTTACACAACAAGAAGGAGAAGGATGGAGGATACTGAGCACCCTTGTCTAATCCCCCTTTCTGGCCTTGAGAAGGGATATGTTGCACCATTTATAAGGATAACAAAAGAGACAAAGTCGATAGAATTCATTACCCAAGCAACGAAAAGAGGACAAAAACCCGGATAAATAAGGACCAACCTTATATAGTTACAACTCACAGTGTCATATGATTTGGATAAATCCACTTTTATTGCCACGGATTTTAAGTTTCTTACCTTAATAGAATGGAATCATTCTTGTGCAGCCTCCACTGCCTCGTGAATTTGTCTCCCCTCCAAAAACCCAAACTGTTCAACAGAGATGTGTCGAGATAGGATCCATTTCAACCTTCTAGCAATAATATTTGATAATGTTTTTATAGATGCAATTACATAGTGATATTAGTCAGAAATTTTCAAAGCTAGTTGGATTATCATTCTTAGGAATTGGGGCTATGGATGTTGTGTTGAAAGATGCTAGAGTTTTTCTAGTGGTTCTTGATGACTCAACCACCCTCCTTAAATCCTCTTCAATAAAATCATAACATCCCAAGAAGAATTCCACTAGTAGCCCATATGGACTCGGGATTTTATCATTTTGAAAGCTTTGAAGTATCATATGTAACTCCTCCTTACCCATTTCCTTCATCAATGCCTGATTGTTTTCTAGATTAACAAAGCTTGGGAAGGAATTAGACAATCTAATCACCTCGGCTATTGTAGTTCGGTTCTCAACCTTAAATAAATATTTCAAAAAAAAACACCTTTGAATGCCATGTCATTTTTGAAAATTCTCCTGAGAATCATCCCTTGGTATTTTCTTATACCATGTTGATATTACTACTCTACTCAACACCCTTTATCTACTAAAAGCACAATTGAGTAATCGACTAAGCATGTAGCAGAAGCATAAACTAGGAAACCAAAATCTACACACACGACACAAATATTTCCGGGTAAACTACCCCTAGAAAAATCCCAAAGGTTAAATAACTACAGAGAAACTTGACCAAGTCTGCTCTGTCGTACGACCCCTGAACAACATGCTTTTTGAGGTGTACGTGATTTTCCTTTAGCTGGCCCACGTACATACACAACTGTCTCCACTATGAATCTTGTACATGTACATAAAACCTGCAAGGAAAATTATGTATGGCTCTATGCTTTCCTGAAGCTTCTATCCTTTGAAACCCACATGTGGTTGCCTCTGCTCTCTCTTCTCATTGACTTGTATGATCACTAGATGAAAGTCCTTCTACACCTATCCAAAATCTTGAATCACAGTCCTTCGTGATCCAACCCTCTCTGCATCAACTCTTGGATGAAATCTCTTCACCCAACCTGTGAGATCTCCTCACTCTCTTGTAAGCAAAAGTCCTTTTGTGCTTCTACACTCCTCACACTAGCAAAAGTCCTTCTTTTCTATCCTCGACCTTGGTCTCTCACCAAAGTAACTTCCTCTCAAAGTCTCGATTGTGTCGACTCCCTCAACACAAGTGTCTTCCTCCTTCACCCTAGCCTTGCTTTTATAATCATGAATTACAATATATTTCTAATCTCACTTGAGATTTAGATTACATGCTAAGATTGCATGCATGCTAACTTTTAACATTTTCTCAAATAATTTAATTAATTAATTATTTAATAAAAACACTTTTACTTTAATTAATTAATTTTAACTAAAGTAAAATCACACTAGGATTTCAATGACTTTTGCATGCTAGACACAAGCCAATGCAGAAGTACATGTTCAATGCTACCACTAACATCAACACTCCCTCTTAGCGAGGAAGGTACTTCTCCACCTTGGAGTTAGCTCTATCTTCGTTACCAGATCCTCTACCATGCATGCTCTCCAATCCACTTGATTGGTTGCTCCCTATGACATAGAAGCTATCCATGCCATTGTGATCTAACATGTCTTTGAAGATTCACTGCCTTTGAACATGCTCCTAGAATCCTCCTACTCTTGAGCATCCTACATGGCCATCTCGTACCATGACTCCTTCTTGACAGACATGAAAGGCTGCTCCTTCCCACCTAAACTTGAAGGTTGAATCCCTCTTAGTTGCTCAATCTTTGAAGCTACTTGCTCCTTGTTCTTTGCCATTTTGTTATTTTTCACTGCTCGCATAGGTTGGCCCTTTGAACTATACAAGTTTCTCTCTCTAAATCCAAATATAGTTGCTTTGTCTGAGCTATATCCTCTGGGCTTGTTCAACGCCTTTCCATCCTAGAATGCTACATCAAATCCCTTATTCTCAATCACTGAAACTGAGATCACACTCCCCTTG
The DNA here is from genome assembly GCA_000966675.3 of Picea glauca. Lineage (NCBI taxonomy): Eukaryota > Viridiplantae > Streptophyta > Pinopsida > Pinales > Pinaceae > Picea > Picea glauca. The sequence continues at coordinate 138,020 of JZKD02S0543999.1, forward strand.
AGTTATGGTACCCATATCACATTCGTCATTCTCAATGTACCTCCTGACTCCAATTGGAAGGATACTATTCCAGATCCCTTCTTTGCATGCTTGGTCCCCATACCAAGTTCCACATGCATCTCTGAGTCAGACTCCATGAAGTTCTTGAACACCTCTCGTGCTCCTGTCATATGACACATGGCTCCACTATCTATCAATCATGCACTCGTTGATATTGTACCCAAGGAAGTCTGGGAAACAAGTAAGAACTATGTCTATTCAAACTTCTTGTAAAACTCATCCACTTGAGTCTTTGTCATCGCAACTACCTCTTGTTGCACTTCATTCCCCCCCTTCTTCCTGTGCAAATATCGACCTGCATAACGTCCAAACTTGTGACATACAAATCACTTCACTTTGCTCGTGTCCTTCTACTTTCTATCTTGAGCATTAGACTCTCCATTAGCAATCTTCTCGAACTTTCCCTTATTTGCCTAGCTAGCAAGACCAAGGTTCTCATCATCATTCTTGTGATAACTTCCATTCAGTTCTTCATCTCGAAGTTCCTCCTGAACGAAGTCATCCCACAACCTTGACCAATCTGAGAGTTTCTTTCATGCCACGATCCCTTTGATGAACGATGTTCACTCCTTCCTAAAGCCCTTGAGCACTGTCCTCACCAACTCTAAATCATCCACTGTCTCCCCAACTGCAACCAATTCATCTTGAACCTATCGGATCCGGGTGAGATAACTTGTCACCGTATATGATCCTATCATCTTTATGTCCCTGAGCTTCTCTCTCAACGCCATTTTGTGATTCTCACTCTTGCTCTGAAATAAACTCTTGCTCTGAAATAAACTCTTCAGAGCCTCCCACATATCCTAGGAAGTCTTCTTCCCTAATAAATGAGGGATCAAGTGATCCTTCACTCCATCTAGAATGACGCGTCCGACTTTCACATCCCTCTACTTATGGATGACCAGATATGTTGCATCTGTTGGTGGAGTTATATGAGTATTAACAAATTCCCATATCCATTCTCCATCAACACTAGTTACATGATTCTCTCCTTCCATGGACTGTAGTTAGAAACCCCATCCAACCTATCCTCGAATCACAATCTAGTTGCCATCTCCAAGATCTGATCTGATAACCCTATGTTGAAACTATCCTTCTATTGTCTTGTACACGACTGTCAACATTGTGATCTGCATATGTACATGATTCAACCAATTGCAAATCACATATGTATGTGATTGTTACCACCATGACTTGTGTATACCTCCGTACACCTGCAAAAACCCATGTTCTGCCTTAGTACTATTGTTTCCCTGAAATCTATCCTTTGATTTCTGCCTCTTGGTTATAGATTTGTCATGATCTTCTTGCAACTATTAAGATTTGTGCTCTTGGTTTCCTCCCTTTAGAGACTAGGCTTTGATAGCATATTGAAAATTCGCCTGAGAATCAACCCTTGGTATTTTCTGAAACCATGTTGATATTACTACTGTATTCAACACCTGAAAATTAGCTCAAAATAAAATCACTTTATCTACTAAAAGCACATCTGAGTAATCAACTAAACATGCAACAGAAGCATAAACTAGGAAACCAAAATCTCACACACAAGACACCAATATTTTTGGGTAAACTACCCCTGGAAAATCCCTGGATGGAAAACCAATACTTATATGCTTTTATTAAGGTCAAATGAGGGCTCCTATAACAGGGAAAATGGCCCACTAAGAGAAATACAACTATAGACAAACATGGCCAAATCTGCTCTGTCATATGACCCTTGAACAACATGCTTTTCGAGGTGTATGTGATTTTCTTTCAGTTGACCCACATACATACATGATTATCTCTAGTATGAACCACATACATGTATGGAAAATCCACACGGACACTTCCGTATGGATCTACGCTTTCCTCTGGTTTTTGTTCTCTAAAACCCACTTGTGGCTGCCTCTGCTCTCTCTTCTCCTTGACTTGTATGATCACTAGATGAAAGTCGTTCTCCACATATCTAAGATCTTGAATCGTGATCCTTCATTATCCAACCCTCTCTGCATCAACTCTTGGATGAAATCTCTTCACCCAACCTGTGAGATCTCCTCACTCTCGTGTAAACAAAAGTCCTTCTTTGCTTCTACATTCCTTACAATATCAAAATTCCTTTTTTGCTATCCTCAACCTTGGTCTCTCACTAAAGTGACTTCCTCTTAAAGTCTTGATTGTGTCGACTCCCTCAACACAAGTGTCTTCCTCCTTCACCCTAGCCTTGCTTTTATAATCATGAGTTACAATATATTTCTAATCTCACTTGAGATTTAGATTACATGTTGATCCAGGTGGATATCGGTGGCCACCCACCTTCTCCAACTGGCCCAAAACATGTTTCTGGCAATTTGGGTAATTTACTATTTTTAGCAATTTTTAACTTTCGGGGCCATTTTGAGGCCCTAAACAATGGTTTTTGAGAAAACGGGGAGCAACATGGAGCATAGATCAATGTTTCTCACCCAAAAGTTGTAGTTCTCGGATATATATTTCCAACAACTATCATACACCTAAAACGAAGACTGTATGCAAAAGTTACGACCCCGAGAAGTTGATGCACCAACTTACCCAAACGGGGCCCACATGACCTTTGGCGCTTCATCTCCTAGAGTTAGGTTTTTTTATGTCTAGGGTTTTTCAAATTCCTGCTTATTGTAAAAATGCCTTCAGAGTCTCATTGTAATCTCTTCTCACAGATGCGAGTAGCCATCACATCTCTTCTCAGAGATAATCTGCCACCATTCTAGTGAGTCTTTCACTCTGTATTTTATAGTTTCTGTACATTTATTTCATTAATAGAAATCGTGTATTACTGTATATCCGTGACTCTTGTTATTTCCGCTATATCTCTGTTATATTGTTGTCTCTCTTGCAATATCTCTAAATATTTATGTGTTATATCTCCGCTCTCATTTCGTACCGAAAATAATCCGGATCAGTGGTATCAGAGCAGGCTACTCTTGATTGTTTTCAGTGCATGTCCCCGACAAGGTCTGAGTATATCAAGTTGGGTCTCGAGCTTGTTTCTCTTGAGGACAATCGCTCTTGCACACCCAAGAAACCCTCAATGGTGGAAGAAATAAAAACGACGGAGCAGATGATCCTATCAGTTTGTTGCTTAAGAAAGCTCTCATGTGATAGAGGGACGAAATGATGGAGAATTTTTCCCACACCCTTCAACGCCTCCCGATAGCATCAGGCACATCTTCATCAAGCGACTACTTTGGAGGCACATCGCCTTTCAAGGTACAGGTTAATTTTGATATTCCCGTATTTGAAGGTCAAATAGATGTAGATGCCCTAGATAAATGGTTAAATCTGCTAGAAGGTTATTTCTCCGTTCATAATTTTTCTGACAAGGAAAATATCACCTTCGCACTCCTTAAGGCTCTCCCCCATGTAAAACATTGGTGGGAAACTTACTGGGAGTAGAGTTCCACAGAGGAGTCTAGAATATATGGGGTCGATCCCACTTGGGATTTTTTTGTGGATGCGGTAAAGGAACAATACTACCTTGTTGGAAACTATGAGGACCAGTACATGAGATGGACCACACTGTGACAAGAGAGGGGCCAAGCAGTTCCGGAGTTCACCAATACCTTCCATACCTTGCACACCAAGATGGGTATCAAAGACTCTGAACGACATTTGGTTCTGAAATACCGTGGGGCTCTACACAGACACATCCAAACTGAAATGGATTTTATGGACATCTCATCACTCGGTGTTGCTTATTGATATGCTGTTAAAATCGAGCAGAAGTTTAAGGACCAGAACAAATGAGAATTTCGGTCTGCAAATCCACAACAACCAAAGTATGACAAAGACAACCCTAACAAACAGTCTCCTGAAAACTAGTCCAAGACACAGGAAAAGAAGGGTCACGGGAAGACAAAGAAGACACCGGAAAATGGTGCGATTTCCACAAAATCCCCTGGCACAACACCAATGAATGTCGCTCAAAACAGTCACTGGTGGCCAAGATCAAAGACAAGGAGTTGAACCCTGATTCAGAATCTGATTCTGAAAATAATGGGAAAAGACAGATCATCGATGTAGACCCCACTGCTATTGTCGCGACCACAACAATTCAACCAGAAGAACCAACAGATCCTGACGAGGGGGAGCACCTTTTTCATTCGCAGATGTGGGTGAAGGGGACCCCGTTGCATTTTATTGTTGATAGCGGAAGCCAGAAGAACCTCATCTCAGCATAAGTTATCAAACAGTTGGGATTGTCGACAACACCACACCCGCAGACATACAACATCGGGTGGCTTCGCCAAGGACGAGATCTTCGTGTCAACCAGTAGTGTCAATTGTCATATGGCATCCAACCCTTCAAAGGATGAGGTATTATGTGATGTTACCCCACTAGATGTTTGTGATGTTCTCTTGGGCCAACCATATATGTGGAAGCGCCATGCTATTTATGAGTCTTGACCCCATAGTGTCATTGTTACTTTGGGGGGTCATCTCTACAGGATACCAAAGGTAGTTCCAACTATTGCCCCACCTAAACAGTGCCGCAAGGTAGTATCTCATACTACAAAATTCATCTTCTCCACAATCTGTTTAGAAGGGGAACAAAAGGATACTGCAACCACTGAAGCCTTGGCCCAAGCACCTTCTATCCACCAGAAGCAGGTTGACAAGGTTGCAGCAAAGCACAAAGATTCCTTCTGCACACAGTCATCTCATGTAGCCATACTGGTTAAAAAGGTCCAACCCTTCTAGCCACAGGTTCGTGACGACCTTCAACAAACCAAGCAGCGCGACGGTTCCAACAAGGCAAGCAGCTCACCAAGATTCAGATTCAGCAATCGCTTTCCCCTCTCCCCTGGGAACTCAACACAATGGAGACCATTGCTTCTTAAGGAGGGAGGATTGATCCAGGTGGATATCGGTGGCCACCCACCTTCTCCAACTGGCCCAAAACATGTTTCTGGCAATTTTGGTAATTTACTAT
>JZKD02S0543999.1:143083-154701 GCA_000966675.3 Picea glauca
AAGTTACGACCCCGGGAAGTTGATGCACCAACTTACCCAAACGGGGCCCACATGACTTTTGGCGCTTCATCTCCTAGAGTTAGGTTTTTGGATGTCTAGGGTTTTTGACATTCCTACTTATTGTAAAAAGGCCTTCAGAGCCTCATTGTAATCTCTTCTCACGGATGTGAGTAGCCATCACATCTCTTCTCAGAGATAAGCTGCCACCATTCTAGAGAGTCTTTCACTCTGTATTTTACAGTCTCTATACATTTATTTCATTAATAGAAATCGTGTATTACTGTATATCTGTGACTCTTGTTATTTCCGCTATATCTCTATTGTATTGTTGTCTCTCTTGCAATATCTCTAAATATTTATGTGTTATATCTCCGCTCTCATTTCGTATCGAAAATAATCCGGATCACGTGCTAATATTGCATGCATTCTAACTTTTAGCATTTTCTTAAACAACTCAATTAACTAATTAATAAAAACACTTTTACTTTAATTAATTCCTTTTAACTAAATTAAACTCACACTAGGCTTTCGACGACTTCCACATGCTAGACACAAGTCAATGCGGAAGTACCTGTTCGATGCTACCACTAACATCAACAATCATTAAAAATTGTCACCCATGATCCATCTTCCTTCTCAATCTTCCATACAAAGTTTATGTTTTTCCTATAATTGGCCTATCCATGAATTTTTTTTGTGTTTTCATCACTCGCCTAGAGCCAAAATAGACCTGCTTTTTAGTCTCCATTATTTCTATTTGTCCAGAAGGATTTGTCTCCTTTTATCTTCTAGATGTTTTTATTTTTTCTTTATGATTCTCTGAATTACAACCAAAGCCCTCACTTTCATAGCAAGAGGCTAGAGTTTCCTCCACCTCATTAAGAGTTTTGTCATCCTTTTGTTTTTTATTTTTATTTTTGACCATATCACTACATCATGTTTTGCCCTCTTTAAATTATGGTCAAATTGAATGGGGGTCGATTCTCTTAAAGAAGCATCAAAAGGTTCCCAGACTTCTTTCATCCTGGTCATAAATTATTCTTCTTTTAACCATTTTAGATTCATCTTGAACGAATTGGCTAGTTTTCCTTGAGTTAGAGCCACTTCCAACAACACTAGACAAGGATATGGGTCCCCCTGAGTGGAAACCCATTGACGAATTCTTATGGATTCTTTGAGGAAAGATTTTGAGATAAAAAAAAAACAATCCAATCTTTTTGCAATGTAGACCTCTCATGTTCTATTGTTTCTCAAAGTAGGAGTTAATTTGTAGGTTCAATGTCCAATATTCCCACCTCCTCAAATTTGTTTATAAAGTAAACATATAGGAAATTAACTTGGGCAACTAGTCCCCATACCTCTCATGTCCCTAGAGTGAAGTTTGGGTCCCCCAACCATAACCGAACCTTTTTGAAGCCATTCACTATTGAATATCTTATCCCAATAATCCATTATTTCCATGCAGGGGCCATAAATATTCAAAAGAGTGAGTTTTTTCCCTAGGTTCAGAGAAAATAGTGAAGTCCCTAGACCCGATGAAAAAGCCCATGAATTAGTTTAAGTAAAAGATCCTTTTTTCCACCCCGTAATGTTCCCCCCCAAATATCCCTATTGCATCAATATAACTAAATTCTCAACTCCCAATTTTTTTTGAGAGATCTTATACAACATTTTCCCTGTGTGCCATTAATTCTTGGAAAAGAATGATAGATGGGTTATTTACCTCTATTAATCTTTTTAAAAACATTTTTTTGAGGAATTGGCCAACCCTTTACAATTCAAGGTCAAAAAGATCATTTTGAAACATCCCCGAGAGTATTTGCTCTAAGGGCCCCAAATAACAACAATTGTTTTCCACTTTTAACTTCATAATTTGTTTGTTTTTGTGCGAGAGAAAAATAGGATTTCCTTCCTCTATGGGAAGCTTTTGATTTCCTTTCTTCTAAAAATCCTAAGTCCCCCTCTACCCCACCTAGAAAAATTGAAGAACCTCTAGCTCTCGGTCGAAGGTTGCATTTTGTTAATTCCGAAGATTGAGCTTCACAATGGGCTCCTAGGTCCCCTTGTTCCATTGTTGAATTCATAGATTTTATGGATGAGGACACTTCCTTAGCTTGAGGCCCTCGATACTAGACTCACTCGATACTTACAAGGTGTCCTTTAATTATATATTAATATGTATAAATAATTATTTTTTTTCAAATTAAAAGTTTTAGAGAAATTTTTGAGGATGTTTGTGTAATTTTCATTATATTGTTAAGTTGATGACCTAATGAAATATGTGATAAAATGAAATAAAAAACAATAGTAATAAAACTGAAATTAATAATGATAATAATCTAATTAAATGTTGTATCATAGTCAAACATCAAATTGATATATGAAATCCTCTTGTTTATAGGACAAGGACCCATTTTACATAGTAATTTGATTGCTTAGTCACGAAGGTGTATATTCCACTCCTTCAAATTTATAAATTTTAAAGAAAAATAAATTTTAGTAATCAAACAATTTTTTATTTTTTATTTCAATATATATATATATATATGTGTGTGTGTGTGTGTGTGTGTGTGTGTGTGTGTGTGTGTGTGTGTATTTAAAATATATAAAGAAAATACATAGAACATCATTAAAAAAACATTACTTTCATCATTAAATAGTGAATACTTCATTCATTATCAAAATTATAAAATTATTAAAATGAAAAGAATATATAAAATCTAAGGGAAAAAAAAGGAAAATGAATAAGAGAGTCAACCAAACAAAGATAGGGGTGGAAGAATAAATACACCAAGTGTAGAATGAAATCAATAGGGGAATAAAAATGAAGGAGAGTAATGTAAAAGACTCAAACGCGTTAATTAGGGGTGTACAATTATAAATCAAGAGGGGAATACAAATGAAGGATAATAATGTAAAAGACTCAAACACGTTAATTGGGGGTGTATAATTATAAAATTAATTAAAACAAGGCTACATGGTAGCAAATACCTGTCGAAGTCTGAATACATGAAAACAATGCAAGAGAGTAATATATTGTTAATGGTATGTACAATTACATTCATACAAATAAAATGAAAATGTTATTAAATGAATTTGTAGTAAGGATATGAAATTTGTAGATTATTTGATAATCTTTATTGAATAAATGTGGATATGAAAATATTATCTATAAGGATATTTTAATATATTTTACTTATATATTTCACATAGATAGTCATATTTTTCCTAATATATTTCACTTATATACGTCAATAAATTAATAAAACGAAGGGAAAAAAACTGCACCAAGAAGTAAAACTACCACATTTTGACAGGTAAATAAAAAATATTTATAGAAACAAAAGGAAAAAAAAGCAGTGCCACCTTTGAATAAGGTCTTCAGGTAGTAAAACTACCGTATTTTGACAGGTAGATAAAAAATATTTATAAAACAAAAGAAAAAAAAAATAAAAAAATGCCACCTTTGAATAAGGTCTTCAATGTGGTATCGATGAAAGATACAGTGATCATGGATATGGGTTAGCAAGATATGGAAGATACGATGATTGTGGATATGGGTTAGCAAGATATCCATGTAATTGGTAAAAATTTAAACCCTTATGACTGTATGTGGAGTTGTAGCAATGTAGACAAAATGAAAGTGGTTTTGCTCTTGTGGAAAAATGAAAAAATTGAACCTCGTTCAGTTCTAAAGACCGTTTAACTTATATTCGTGATACCATTAGGCACTACTAGTTTGAACTCAAACTCACCTGGAGAATATGCATGTTACAAACCTGGAACGTAAAAAAAGATGGGTTTGCTTATTCCACGATGAAATTCAGATCTTAAATAAGTGACTTGGGTATCCACATAGTAAATAAACATCAACCACGTGCCAACGTCATATTAATGTAAATGCATGCATTGGCAAGAAGGGATATTGGGTATGGAGCCAAAAGTAAGTCTCACTGTACTGTTTGAGATTAGCATGTTTCTCGTTATTTCTTATTAACTTTCAGACAATATCTTGAGTTCTAAACCTCTTTAAACTGAGGGTTCCCAGGATTAATCAGACATTCAAGTGCTTCTGTTGTGCTTTTAAAGCTATTATTGTTGACTTTAGTTAGCGCAACTATTACTCTTTAATGGAGGCCACAATGCCACACTTTTCAACCAGGTTTAATGTTGGACGTGATAACTCATGCAAAGTAACATGAAGTTGTATCGTGAGCTAACCATTTATCGTGAGAGTAAAATTTCGGCAGAAAATCAAATGAGAAAACAAAGAAGATACATAACCTACCAATCCTTGCATGCTTCACATTGAACCATTAAGACATCAGGGTTGTATGGCATTTCACATTTGTAGTGCCTGCAAGAAACAGATAGACAGAAGGCATTTCATTAAAGACACATCTCAGAGGTCGGCAGATCGAAACCCCAGGAGGCAAAAACGAAAGAGAAAATTTCACAGCAGATCTCACTGACTCACACGGCCACCCTATCGGGAGTGAACCCTTCGGTTGCGACGTTGTATTCAAAGCGACATAAATAGTCTTCGGAGCCGACTTTGTCTAGTTTGGTGTAGCTCTTGAAAGTATGCACACTGCATTTGCCCTCAATTGTATCGGTGCTCTACTCATCGAAATGATCTGAAAAGAAGAGCTCCTTTGCACCGTGGAATTGGTGGCGAACTCCTATAGACTCCTCCGACCGATAATACCACTGCACACGGACCTTCACAAGGTTTCCCTGACAATCAACTTCCATCTTCTCCACCCTAGCTATGTACGGTGGCTTATGGGCATCCTTGAGAGTCGACATGCATGACAGTCCCCGACTAAAGAAGTTATCTTTCAAGTTATGTATGGTGGATTCTGGGCATCCTTGACATGCATCACGTCCTACAAGTTATCTTTCAATGGCCACGATGAGTCACCGGCTGCAGTGACAACCATTAACTGCCAAATGACAACAGGAGGATATTGACAAGGGCTCTGATCTGCAGTGCATCGATTGCAGTGACATGTCAAGACGCCTGTTGAGCTCGAAAATTGATGTAGTAGAGGTTACTTCGAAGTAATGAGATGAGACCGTATGTCCGCATTTATGAACCGCCGTCATCTCGACAATAAGAGGTCCGTTCGAATAGCCAATGGAATGTTGCCAAAAAGGATTTTAAATAATTGAAATAAATTAAAAAAAATATATTGCTAAAGTGTGACATTAGAAAACCATATAAATTTTTGGTCAACGCGTGGAATAATATGTAGTCAATGGCGAACTCGTCGCTATATACCAACCTATCGATGGGTATAATAAGAAATAAAGTGAGACATCGTTATATATTATTATTGATATGAAAACAAAATATTATAAATTTGGTTATAAATATCATACATATACTATTGATAGGTGTAATATTATAAATTTAGTTATAAATATCATACATATACTATTGATAGGTGTATTCGTGACCTAAACCATGTTACTAAGAAACAAGAGCTGCAAGGGAGCATAGTCCTTATCCTTTGACAGGTTTGAAAATTGATAATAATAATGATTTAAAACTATAATAAGGTTTTTGAATTAAATAAAAAATGGTAAAACTTTTTATATTATTAGTTATATTTATGAAAGGAGGCCAAAGTGAAGACCTCAATATGAAGAACCCACAACCAAGTTAGTTTTTGTTACTTGTGGTGAAATGCACCACCAAGCTCATTGTCGTTCAGAATGGAAGAATGGAAGAGCAAGAATGTGTACAGAGCTTCAAGCATGTTTGCAAGATTTGTAAGAGAAGATTCGCCCGTGGGAGGGATCTCGACGAACATATGAGAATTCAAGGATCCACAGTAGCAAATTATTTTGATTTTAATGAAGGATCCTCAGAAACTGGAGCCAAGCCTACACTAGTAACCAACTCTGGAAAACAGGAACAAGAAGCTTCGTTTGGGGTCGATCTGCAACATCAACTAAGTAATGGCCCGATGTACAATCTGCGACCTAATCGCAAACGGAATTGGAGGTATGTAGATCTGGAACACTCTTGGAGCCTGCGGTCTAAGAAGGCGATATAAGGGATAATCTCTTTGAACGAGGTAGAAGGCTGTGATGACGAGGCAAAGACTTAATGAATACACTAATTATAGGTAGCAAGGACATTGAAAACAATAGCAAGCAAATCCAAAACTTGATCGAGATCAGATTGCAAATATCAATGCTCATCGTCACCCTGGCACTAACACTTTTAAGTGAAAAGCCAATGGAAAGACAGAAAAATAAAGTTTTTTAATTTATTTTAATTTTAATAAAAGAACTACTGAGGTTTCCCTAAATCCAACATTGTAAATGTAGAAAAAATTTAAGTCAAACATAGAATTAATAGGTTGTCAATGACGGACTCATTGCTATAGTCGTGCTAAAGGTAGGTACTAATAATGGTTATATGTTTTGTTTTCATTTTATAAATTTTGGGATGACCTGGTGGTAATAAAAACACAGACAGTAGGAGCAGTCAGTCATTCAACCCATTTATAAATTCCTACTCATCTTATTGCACGAAAGCCGAATAAGCACATTAGATGAATGTTTAATCATACCGCATGGTGGGAGCATATATGACATGTTAAGCCTGAAACCATTCCTGCTTTTAGCAGAAAAAATCCATCTCGTAAAATATAATCAGACTTCAATATTTCAATTTCAAGTGGTATACAGTGGATACAATAAAACAATAAAGCCATTTCGATCGTTTATTTATTACAGTTGCAACAACATTATAAATTTGCATGAAGGCAATTTAAAGGAATGCGTAAGATATTTTGCTCATATTTTTCTCATGGCATGAAGGGAGGATCAAGATGGTTTTGAGCTGAAAAATGCAAGCACGCCAATGAGATGAGCGTTGATGTACGTTGTAGCCTCCAATTCTCAAAAATTTGATTGATCATCTAGAAATTGATCGTATTGATCTGGTCCTCCAACGAGTGTTCCGATCAGAATATTAGGATTAGGATTGGAGTCGTTGCTGTAGAAATAATAAGACCCACCTTCGCATGCAATGAAGTCAGGATGAACAACAATGGAAGGCAGAGATGAGGCTCTATGATGAATCCGTTAGGGAAAGCGAGAGCCATATCCCACCATGTATGACAGATTCAGAGGGTTCTCTCCTAATATATAATCAATCTGCATTGGATGCACCCACGTCATATAAATTCATTAAACCCTTTTCGGAAATGCTCTCCTGGATCTGCAACTTGACTATCATTTCTTGATTTCTAATCATCATTTTGAAGCAAAAACCACTGTTGTACCTACCTGTCGTTTTGTGAAGGCCCAAAGTCTAGCCGAAGTTTCCTCAACGTTTGCACACCGTGCAACTTTAGACACTTCTCTCATGCACTTGGCATACACTAAATCCAAAAACGACATTGATGTCGTGCTCTGCAGATTACTTGCATTAGATTTATATATGAGTCCACCTGCAAAATGACACATACTTCAATCAATCAGCTTCACTTTCCACATAATGAAAGTGATTCCCTGCCCGGTCCTCTAACCAACCAACAACCTACAACCCAAAATAAATATAGAAAAGTGGGTTGATGGGAATTAATAACCTGGCGTGTACTGAACATGTGAATCAGATGTTTCAGGTAAGAGGTTGCAAATGAAACTGTCAGCGCGTTCTTGATATGATTCTAAGAATGATATATTCTTCGACAAATAATCCTAAAAACACTAGGAGTAAGTATAGATAGGTTTGTAAATTCAATTACAGTTGATATAAGCACTGTGGACTAGTAATAACCTTGGAGAGAAGCACATTAATGCCATCATGCTTATTTTCCCAACTGAATTAATCAATGTCGTCATTAGCTCCAGGTGTCTTTCCATTGGCTTGAATGTACTGAAGATAAAAGGAGTCGTTGGTTGATGCTTTATGCAGCCACCCACATCAATTCATCCTGGAATCCACATTATAAACTGTAAATTTATGTATGGTTTTTGAAGAAACTTTTTAAGCTGGGAAATAATTGGACGTATAGAAAATTAACTTGGTATCCGCTATAATCGCAGTAAAATGGACAAACTACTGACTTGAGGTTGTGATTATAAGGTCCCCTATATCTGTCTACAAAATCGAAGAGCTACAGAGTACAGACAGACAAAATGTGTTAGCAGGTGTTGTAGAAATCATATCATGCATTTATACAAAGAGGAATCAAAGTACATTGAATTAAATATGCAATTATGTTATAGTTGTAAACGGGGCACATATTTTGCCTCACCTGAGTTGCAGTGTGAAACAGAGGTTGGGAATAAGCCAAGTCCGATGTTTGAAAGATGATAGACCACCCCACATGGACCTTCACAAGGTTTCCCCGACAATCAGCTTATATCTTCTCCACCCTAGCTATATACGGTGGCTTTTGGGCATCCTTCGGAGTCGGCACGCATTGCAATCCCCGACTAAAGAATCTATCTTTCAAGCTATGTACGGTGGCTTCAAGCTATGACATGATTGACAAATGACAACACGAGGGTATTGAAAGGGGTTTTGATCTGCAGTGCATTGACTGCAGTGATATGTATCATATGTTAATTACAAGTAATGTGATGAGACTCCACATTTTTGAATCGTCGTCAGTTGGGCAATAAGAGGTGCGTTTGAATAGCCAATAAAATTTTGCCATTTTTTTTTTAAATAATTGAAATAAATAAAAAAATCAATTGCTAAAGTGTAACATTAGAAAATCATATAATTTTTTGGTCAATGAGTGGATTAATATGTAGTCAATGGCGAACTCATCGCTATATACCAGCCTATCGGCAGGTATAATAAGGGGTGGAAGAAAAAATACATCAGTGGGAAGTGTAGAATGAAATCAAGAGGGGAATGAAAATGAAGGAGAGTAATGTAAAAGATTCAAACACGTTAATTCGGGGGTGTACAATTATAAATCAAGAGGGGAATAAAAAAGAAGGAGAGTAATGTAAAAGACTCAAACACGTCAATTGGGGTGTGTACAATTACAAATAAAGAGGGGAATAAAAATGAAGGACAATAATTGAAAAGACTGAACACGTTAATTGGCGGTGTACAATTATAAATTTAATTAAAGAGGATTATTAGTGGTTTTATAGTCAAACTAAACAAGTACATATTTTTAAAATGAAATATTAAATAACCTCGTCACTTCTAAGAACGTTGTCGTCGGTCTCAGAATAGGACCCCAATTCCATCGACCAATAACATTATAGAAAAATAAATTTAAATATGTAAATAGAAAATAAAATCGAATTCATAATGTAAAATTATGAAACAATTCACAAATTTTTGGTCAAACATTAGATTAATAGCTGGTCAACGACTCAACGATTGCTATAGTCCCTTCGGCAGGGATTAATAAAAAAGATTATGAGTGGTTTTAAAAAGGGAAAGGAATGAATTGTAACAATAAAAAGAGGATGGAAGGAATGACTAAAAATTAAGAGTTAATGTAGGATGATTAGGAAGGGATTAATATTTAGAGAAATTGCATTTTTTTTAGGGTTTCTTTTGAATATGCTTAATGATAATGTTTATTTATTTATTTTTTTTTGTGTGTGATTAATGAGGTTTATTAGAGAAATAAAGGGAATTGATATTTTTCAAACCCTCCATCGTGGACTAATAAAAAGGATTATGAGTGGTTTTATATAGAATGAGATGGAGTGAGAAAATTTTAAAAACTTAAAAAAAAGGGAAAGGAATGAATTGTAACAATAAAAAGAGGATGGAAGGAATGATTAAAAATTAAGAGTTAATGTAGGATGATTGGGAAGGGATTAATATTTAGAGAAATTGAAAATTCTGAGGGTTTGTTATTGAATATTATTAATGATCATGTTTATTTATTTATTTTTGTGATCAATGAGGTTTATTAGAGAAATAAAGGGAATTTATATTTTTCAAAATGTAATTTTTATATTTGAATATGGTAGAAATGAAAATATTAAGGTCATTGTGATTTTTGTAAGTGAAGAAGCCTTGAAAAGTAATCAAGTTATGAAATTGAGTAAAGTCATGTTTTATCTTATTGAGGGTAGGATAAGTTAAAAGGAAATGTCATTCATCCTTAAACCTCATTTGTATTACAAATTTTACAAGTTCATTCACCCCAAAGCGTTTTTGGGTTAGTCTAATGACCACATTCACTATCAAGGTCATGAGCATTGGTCTCAGTTTTGGTAGTACTAATAGTGTTCTTTGAGCTCATAATGTTGAAAAAATAGTTTTGATCCACCGAATTAGGATTTATACAATCTTTGTAGTATTTCAACTTCATCTTATTACTTATTCATTGTCATTCCAAGTCTTGTCTTTAAACTTCACAAGGATGTAAGATTTTATATTGATGATGTTGACAATTTGATTGTCTTCTTTTATGTTCCAATAGTTAAGCCAAGCTTCATAATCTCTAGCACAACTTATTTTGGGAGTGCGATGGCTACAATGTTTTTTACAAAATGAAGAAATAGAGATCCTAGGCTCTGGTAGTGCCAACTAGGAACCTCTAATGTATATTTAATTTGTGATTGGAATATAAAATAAAAGATTTTTTTTCTTGGAAAAAAAAGAGTGTGGTGGCTATCGTTCATACTAGAAGCAACAACAAGGAGATTATCTTTAAAAATCAATTTATATTTATAATATACATGTATAATCATGCCTTTAGCCTCTACAAAAGTACATCCACCTTCAATCAATTGAATGGTGCAAGGAGCGTTGCATTTAATTTTAAAATTACAGGTTATGAAGCATTTTTTAATTCACTCAATTTTATTCCAAGTCTCGTGAGGGATGCTACATGCCCAAACTTCACAACTATAAAGAATGGTCGGGATAACCAAGGTGTTGAAAATAATTTTGTTCTTATCCCAATCCCATAGCTCATCACTTCTACATTTGTTTTCAATACAATAATAAGCTTTTGAACCACCAATATGTTGGGGAATAGAGTGGAACTTATTACGAAACAAATAGACAATTCTACAGATAATTGAAGAGGGAATAAAAAATTGAAGACAAAGGTGGTGTCTAAAGATACCGTTACAACACTGAAGCAGAGTGCAATGTGATCAGAACATCACAATGCATATTGCACATCTCAAGCCATATGATCTACATGTTTTATTGCTCGATGATAATGACCCACTGGGTCTACTATTTATAGCCTCGAGATCTAACCACTTTCCTTGCAATAGGTAAGATTTTGTCCACATAAAATCGTTAGTTGTTAGAGTTGACTCTGTCAAATTCGCGTTGTCTAGTCAGCTCGACAAGGATGCTTGATCTGACCAACTATGCATCCAACTCGTAGTCATTTGTTGGGCTAGTCGATCCACCATTCGACTATCTTTGGTTACTAGTCGATTGGTCAACTAACAAGTATGTCAACTACTCGATTGACTAATGTAGAGGTTTGGTCAATTGCTCGATCAACTGTATCCATATGTAGGTTGACTGCTTGACCGACTAAATCCAAGAGAAGTGTGATGATCCATCAATGTTGGATGTTCCAACACCCCCCCATCAACGCACATCTCTGGAGATTCAGGAGGTAAAATTACGTTATCATAAC
>JZKD02S0543999.1:154716-195857 GCA_000966675.3 Picea glauca
CATAATATTGCAGAGTACCAAGATCTATCATGTCAAATAATGTAGACCCAAAAAATAATGCAGAGTGCTAAGATCTATCATGTCAAATGAGTCAACAAGTTGTTTCTTCTATCTAAGAATGAGATCAATATTATTGCTAGTAATGAGAAAGGAATCTACATATGCAACAACAATCGAAGTGTCTCCATTGGTATGGAGTACATACAAGTTGTGATCAGATTTACAATGTTTGAAACCAATCCGAAGAAAGAAACTATCGATCTCAGCATACCAAGTTTGAGGATCTTGCTTCAAACCATAAAGTGACTTCTTGAGTCAACAAACCAAGGTAGAATCTGTCACAAAACACGGTGGTTGTTCCATGAAAATTTCTTCAGTTAGGTCTCCATGAAGAAAATCACTCTTCACATACATCTAATGGATTTTCCATCCAAAACAAGTAGCAAGGGAAAGAATCAAACGAACAAAGTTCATATTTGCGATAGGGCCAAAGGTTTTAGTGTAGACAATACCTTATTATTGAGAAAACCCTTTCACAACTAGGCATGCTTTATGTCACTCAAAAACACCTTTAGAGGTAAACTTGGTCTTGTAGACCCATTGACACTTCACAATGTTCTTTCCTTGCGGTCGGGGAGCTAAGTCCCAAGAGTGATTCTTCGACAAAGAATCAATTTTTGACTGCATAGCCTGTTCCCATCTAGGTTGTGCTTGAGCATTCGAGTAGGCAACATGATCAGAAGTTTCAAGTACATGAGTCATCAATGCAACAATGGCATGTTCATTTTGACTTCGAGTTTATCGTCTAGAGGAAATATCACCGGCATGAGCTCCAACAACTTCAATAGTCTTGGAAGCCCATTTGGGTACACAATAAACATGTGAATTGTTGTTCATTGCAGCTTGTCGATCATAATTCAAAAAGGTGTTAGTCGACAGAGACGACATACCAGTCCAAACGAAGATCAACAGATTGATCGACTCAAAAGTCGACGATCTAGTCAAAACAAGAACAAGGTTCGACTATCCAATTGAAGGACCGAAAAAGGGAACATGAGAACCAAAGTCTGTAACAACATCAAAGGGATCATCAAGGGATCATCTTACAACAATCTAGACGAGGCATTCAACAATGTGATGCCATAAGACTTCTCATCAAACCATAATTTTTGTCTGATAATGATTCATCATTTGATAGGATCAAACAATCGATAGGATTTCAATTCTCTAGAGTAGCCCATCATGATACAAGCATGACTCTTTGCATCCAACTTCTTTCTGTAATCACAAGAAATATGAGCCCATGAAACACATCCAAACACACGAAGGTGGTTGACTAAGGCTTCTTTCCACACCATCATTCAACTAGAGTCACTGAGGGAACAACTTGATTCAAGATGCAATTGAGCAAATAGTTTTCACAATATCCCGCTTCATCCCATAAGTGAGAGGGAAGATCTTTACTTTGCTAAAAACATCTAGCCATTGCTACTATCAACTTATTATTGCATTTTGCAATGACATTCTGTTGAGGTGTGTGAGGGACTGACACTACCAATCAATACCATATCAAACTAGGTATTCTTCAAAAGGTCGGTTTACATACTCACCGCCATTGTCTGATCTCAGACACTTGATAGGTCGACCACATTACTTTTTAGCAAAGGTTCTAAACTCTTTGAGCTCTTCAAAGACATGATTCTTATTCTTCAAAAAATTATACCCATGTGAAACGAGAGAGATTATCAATGAAAGTTAGGATATACCTTGCGCCTGCCAGGGAAGGTAGATTGATGCAACACACATTACTGTGAACCATCTCCAGAAGTTTATGTGCTTGCCACGCTTTTCCATAGTCAAATGGTGCATGATGATGCTTTCCAAGCACACAACCTTTACATACTCCTTCAGGAAGAAACACTTTAGGTAAACCACCAACCATGTTATAAGTTGCCATCAACTGCATACTTTGAAAATTCAAGTGTCTGAGTCGTTCATGCTAAGTTTGACTTCGCTCAATAGTGTGAGCAACAAGAGAAGTCGGTTCGTTGTCGGGTCGAGTCATGTCACGAACTTTATACAGACTCTCCTTCAGTTCGAGAAACCTTCCGAGCAAAATCGATTGACCTTTCTTCAAATCACGAACAAAGAACTGATCTGGCCAAAATTCCGCAATCTTACCTTTCTGTGTTAACTAAGCAACATACAACATAATGGCACTAAGGTTTGACACATGATAAATGTCGAAAATTCTCCCATGTCGAGAAGAAACATCACCCTAACCAACAATATCGAGAGAAAAATCATCGACAACAGGAATCTTCCTCTCCTCGACGTCATTCAAGGATGTGAACAAGGAGGCATCCTTAGCCATATGATGAGTGCACTCAGATTCAACTACCCATTCGTATTGCGCAAAATGAGACAAAAAGGCTTGAGAAGTTCTGACCTGGAAGGTGAAATATCAACAGGTCGACGAACAGAAGACACGTCTCCTTCAAGATGTTTAACCTTATCCTCTAAATCATCTCTCTTCTTGTAGTAGACCTTCTCAACATGTCCAATCTTTCCACCGTACTGACATGTCTTCTTATTTCGACTTTGATGGGGTGCATCTATTTGCCCCCTAGGTTTCTGATTGTGGCATCCAGGTCTCTATGTAGAGGTATCAATCCATACTCTTTCCCTATCATTCAACTGTCCTTTCCCTTGAGCAAGTGAGCTTGATGCTTACCACCAAGATTGCTTCTTCAAGCAGTCTGTGTTGATCAATAATAAAAATATCACAAAAAGTTTCAAAGGTGTAGTCCTTACCATCTTCCTTATATGCTTACTAGTTGGTTTGGAAAGTTGACACAAACACGTCGAGTGGTGTTCTCAAATTCATCAGGACTAGCTTGACAAGTTGTTTGTCTTTCTTCTAATAATTCTTTCCACATTTGCCCAATTTCAATTGGAGTTCCTTCACACACTCCAAATAGTCCTCTATTCTATGAAAGGAATGAGGATAGAGAGAGATAAACTCTTTATCCAACTACATGACATGAATTTCATCGACTTTGTTGAAAAACAACTTCAAATTCTTCTAGACTTGATGAGGGTAGTCGATTCCACTAATGTGAAATCAAATCTCCCCGGAGATATAGGTCGTGATGACCCCCATAGCCTCATCCTTCTTGCCATGAACACCAAAATTTTCTTGATCATATGTTGGATATGGAATTGCAATCTTCGTATACTACCACAATCCTTTACTCTTCAATAGGGTTTCCATGTCTGGTGCCCATAATGTATAATTCGACCCGTTCAGAATAATAAGATCAACCTTCGAAGCCATCTTTGATATATGGGCATAAATGTTCTGTTTCAATAAGTTCCAATCGACAAACCACCAACCCATAGTCAATCACACAACAAATATGACTCAACAAGGTTTGTAGATAGCAGGCAAGGTTTCAAACCATCGACTTTGATACCATGTTGGGGAATAGAGTGGAACCTATTATGAAATAGATAGACAATTTTGCAGATAATCAAAGATGGGATAAAATTTCGAAGACAAAGGTGGTGTCTAAAGACATTGTTACAACACTTAAGCAGAGCTCACTATGATCAGAACATCAGAATGCATATTTCACATCTCGGTCCATATGATCTACATGTCCTATTGCTTGATGATAATGACCCATGTGGTCTGCTATTTATAGCCTCAAGATCTAACCACTTTCCTTGTAATCAGGAAGATCTTGTCCACATATAACCGTCGATTGTTAGAGTTGACTCTATCAAATCCACATTGTCTAGTTGGATTGACAAGGATGCTCAATCCGACCAACTATGCATCCAACTTGTAGTCAATTATTGGGCTGGTTGATCCATCGTCTGACTAACTTCGATTGTTGGTCGATTGGCCAATCGATAGGTATGGGAATACTCGACTAACTATTGTAGAGGTATGGTCGATCGATTGACCAACTGTATCCAATTGTAGGTTGAATGCTTGATTGACTGAATCTAGAAGAAGTGTGATGAACCATCAATGCTTGATGTTCCAACACAATAGTTCTCTTCTCCACATTGTGGTTCCAGTTCAAATGGAAATTGAAATCAATACTTAAGTACTTGTAAGACCACACCTCTTCAAGGGTGTTATCACCATACAAAATTAGAGGGTAAATACTTTTCTAAACTTAATTATCATAATCATACAAAATTAGAGGGTAAATTATTTTCTAAACTTAATGATCATAGTGTTAGTTTTATCGATATCAATGACAAACTCATAATTTTTGCAGAATTATTGTAGAACTTTGAGTTGCTTGTGAAAGATTGTCAATATATTTTGCAAGGAAAACAATATCATCAATGTATGAGAGAAGGATGA
Source organism: Picea glauca (assembly GCA_000966675.3). Classification (NCBI taxonomy): domain Eukaryota; kingdom Viridiplantae; phylum Streptophyta; class Pinopsida; order Pinales; family Pinaceae; genus Picea; species Picea glauca. Next base: position 159,101 of record JZKD02S0543999.1, read on the forward strand.
TAATGAGTCCTACCATGCTTACATCAATCCATCTCTTCTTTTATAAACATTGCTCAACTTTATTGATCTAAATGCTAAAAAGGATGGGAGAAAGGGGACACACATGGTCAACACCAATATTACAATTAATGCCATTGACCACTTGCTATTACATTTCATCATAGCAATAACCTTTTTGTGGAGCCTAACTACAACACTTGGAGCTCAAAAGGAATCTCAATTTCTCCAATCTTTCCATAGCTTGGCTCTAGATACAGTGTCAAAGGGTTTTAAAATCATCAAAACACATCAAAACAACATATGCGATCTTCCTTTTTGTTTCTATGGTCCTCAATGACAAACCTAAGGGTGGTAAGGTGATCAGTTGTAGCATGTTGATTCTTGAACCATACTTGTCCTCTAGCCCCTTTACTATCGTCCTCAAACTAATGAATAATTTTTCTTTCAAGAATTAAGCTAAATAATTTTGCTAAAAGGAGGCTAATCATGATGGTTTAATAATTGGATGGATTGTCTTGGTTTTTGGATTTGAATAAGGACAATTAAACTTCCATACCATTTTTAAGGAATTGTTGCTTGACAACTTGATTGAAAAATACTTAATATGGGGGACTAAGATCAAACTCCCAAGTTTTAAGATCTCAACTTGGTATCGTTTGATGTTATCAAGGCACTCATTGCCAAATATTATATCCTTAGTTGAGAAAACTTTAGTACTGTGATGAGTGGCATGGGTGTCTACAGAGACTTGGAAGGAAACATAAATCTTGTTCAAGTAGGAGTTCCGATCACTTATGTTAATATTACATGATTTTTTTTTTTTTAGTCGATGTTAATCCAAAATATTCTAAGCTCTCTTTTACATAACTACATAAGTCCGTTTTAAATTTTGGTTAAACATCGATGTTTTTTTAATTGAGAGCTTATAATGTTTAATCTTTCTAGCTCTAATACTCTCATAAGCGACACTCTCAATATCACTTAATATTGCAACTTTACATTTTAGGTCATACAAGTGGTTTGAAAGATGTCATTTTCCACTTATAACAATCTTCAAGAATACTTTTCTAAGCATAGAGATAGATTCAAAGTGAAAATTTCACACAAATTACCAATTGTGTCCCTTTTCATATCATAATTAAACAATGATTCTAAATTTTTTAGAAGATGGGAAGCTCTTCTATTGTCAAAGAGGGCTTGATTGTCAATATTGTGCATATTAGTTTCTTTAATGGCTATATCTATATTTAAAGTTTCCATGATGGGGTAGCGATAAGTGTTTTGTTTGTTATCTTCATTTATTTCAACATTTTTATTTTATTTTATTCAACAAAACAATAAATGATACGACCTAATCAATGACACTTCTACCCTTCTTATGAATGCAAGTCGTGAGCTGAGTCAGGGTAGCGATCGAGCCCATAAAAATGATCGAGTCATGGTAGGAAGTCATCCTAAGAAGCTCAGTGCCATATGAATTTATTCAACATCTTCAGAACTTCTTCTGTATTTAATGACTAAGTTAACATCCTCTTCAATCCATACAAGATTGAGATTAGATTAACTAAATTTGTAAACATTTGTAGGATTGATATTATGAAAGTATTTTCAATTACACTAACTTCTCTTATAAATTTAATGAAAGAATTTTAAATTTTGTTTTTTTCTTTCTTTTTCTAATATAAAAAATAATACTTTTATTTTAAGAAAAATAAAATTATATTTTTTCAAAATATTAATGCATCATTCAACAATCTACATAAATAATAATAATAATAATATATTTTTAAGGTTACAGCCAAGCCACACCAAATTGGTGTATGAGACCCCCTTGTTTGTGGGACAAGGGACCCTCCTCCGTCCAACGATTTGATTGGTAAAGTCTACGGAGGTATACATACCCTACCCCCTCTGGATTTAAACATCTATCTAGTGAATAACTTAAAAAAACATTCCTCATCAAAATAATATATAATCAACCCAACCATTCATGCCTATATTTATCACCAATTCTAATTTTAACCTGGATAAACTCATCACTTCAAGAGTCTTATACTCTAATTAAATATGAATTTTAATAAAATTTAAAACTATTTTCAAAAACTTCAAATTTTTATCAAAATTATCATTTAGTTAAGCATAATATATTATAAAAATATTCGTATTTCAAGTTATCATAATTAATGATTATTTTTTATCAAAATTATCATTTAGTTAAGCATAATATATTATAAAAATATTCTTATTTTAAGTTATCATAATTAATGATTATTTAAAAATAAATTTCATAACCATGACAATAAAAGAGAGGTGTATGAGTTGTCATCATTAATTATTTTTTTAAATATAAATTTATAGATAGTTATGTATTACAATTATAAATATATAGAGTAGTATAAATATGTTATGGTTAAATATTTTTTTTAATATTTTATTATTATTGTTATTTAAAATTTAATTAGAAGAATTGTTAGAATTGTAGATATTGATTGTTGAGATTGCACAATTCAGATGTAAAACAAGGTTTTTGAGGATGTTAAATTTATTTATGTATTCAAAAAAATCTAACTATAAGAGTTATTAGAATTGTAGATATCAATTGTTGAGATTGCACAATTTAGATGTAAAACAAGGTTTTAGAGGGCACTAAATCTATTTATGCATTCAAAAATGCAATTTTAGCAATGAAAAATTGCAATTTGACCAAAAACTATATAGCGAGATTCCAATGATGAGTGTTGAAAAAAATCCAATTCATATAAGACTTAGATTTCTTCTAAAGATATATATTGCATTAACAAAAGTCATTGGATCAAGTTATCTTTTAGAGTGTAATATATTAGTTTTTTTTTAACATTTTGTTGATAAAAAATATTGAATATATTATGTTTTTTTTTTTATTTGCTATTATCTAAATTTGTTAAGGTAATATTTGTTTTGTAATTTTGGATCAATGAAATTGTTATTTTAATGCATAAAAAGTTTTCCTCTCCTGTTATTTTGAGCAATCGACAAAGGATCAATTCATCACACATTTAAACTATTTTTTAAAAAAACCCAAAACATGAAAATATTATATTATATTAAAATGTTGTAGCTAGTGCTAACAACATTATACAAACATACAATTTCATAGTTTCAAAGCCCAATATTAAACAACTCTTTGATACTACATAACAATGTTTGCAAAAGACTATAAAATAGACATTCCAAAATTTCTTGCAAGTAGCTTGTTTAACAAAAACACCTAAGGTCCTAATGAATCTAAAAAAAAATTACAATTAATGAAAGACACGAAAACTATTTGCTTCTTCCCAATCAACATCTGAGATAGGAGAGTGTTGTTGCTTGATATCCATCGATTCCTTTAGCTGGTGAATTGTCTCTTCTTCCCTGAATTCAGCTTAAGCAATGTTGATTGAAACCTTGATGTTTGATGCTAAGGAGAGAGAATCATTTCGAAGATTGAGTGCCAAATTCCACAACATACTACATTCAACTTTCAAAATGTCAAGCCTTCATTTTTGTTGGACCAATGAATTCATGATGGATGCATGTTGAGAAACACAACGATGTTCATTCTCATGCACTTTGGTTATGACTAAGAAGGGAGAGCTCTTATAATATACTCCTCATGTCTCCTTAGAGTCCTCCTCAATTCTATAACATCTTTGTTCTCCATAGTTGTGCTTAGAACACATAACCTTGCAAACCAAACTAGTCCAAGAAAGAGAAGTCTAGATTGAGAGCCTCGATCCAATAAAATTGAGGTTACAGACTCCTCATGTGTTCTCTGAAGAATAAAACTAGAATTAAGTCCCATCACCAAAAATTCCCCCAAAAGGTGGTCTAGAGAAAGGGCACACAAGAATAGAAGAACAAAGAAAAAAAAAGCTTACATAAAAAGTTGAAATCTGAAATCACCTTCCCCGGAAGCTCTTTCAAATCGCCTTCACCAAAATAACATAGAAGCCAAACCAACAACCTTTTCTACAATCCCTGGAGAAATTCTTGAAATTGAAATAAAATGACTCGGATCCCAAACAAAGTCATCCTATTACAGAGAAATCGCTTAAAACTGTGCCTTTAAAAAGTTTTAATAAAAACTGTGCCTTTAAAAAGTTTTAATAAAAATTATTAAGTTAATTAAAATTGGGTGTCAAGGCGTAAAACGAATGTGCATAAAAAGGGAGAGATATAAAGATATCAACCATAAAGGCCACCTTTGCAAGGTTTAATATTCAATAATTATATTAAGAGACGTACGCCACTATAATTTGCAAATCAATAGGCATCCATGGTTTCATAATTACCAAGCTTTTACTCAAAATTTGGAAAGCCTTTATAATTTGATTATAATATTGTTGTTGGTCGTTGTAGAACAATTCAATCTCCATTTACTTATTGGCTTTGCAATTATGGTAGATAGAGAAAGGTGTACTCTGACTCACTTTTGATAGTACTCATCAATCATAAAGGGTGTGTTAAATCAATTTCATGTGGGAGTCAATGGGAGTTGTAGAAAGACTTTAAAGGTGTAATATTGGTCGGTAATGGTGTGGAGGTATTCATTGTGAGTGGAGAGAAGAGGACAAAGAAGGGACACGTAGTCAATAGTTTGGTGGTAGTTTCATTCATAAAATATCGTTGCTCTATTAAGTTTACTCATAAAGAAGAGGAGAAAGAAGGGCCACATAGTCCATGCATAAAATATCGTTGCTCTATTATTGTTATTCACAAAGCACTTTATATTAATTGTTGTAGATTGGTACTTTTGCTCTTCAAATAGTCTCTCCATGTAACAAACCACCATTAATGCATATCATTGGAGAGTGCTTCCCACCGTGCTTCTCATGTTTTAATTTATTCATGAATTGTATAATAATTTATATACATATTTTAAGTATTTTGTTTGAATGTATGTATACTTTTGTAGATTTTAGTAGTCAAATCGATGTGTACTAGAGGGAGGTAGGGTATGCATACTTATGTAGACTTTAGTAGTCAAATAGATGTGCGGAGAGGGTTCTTTGTCCCACAAACAAGGGGTCTCATACACCAATTTGGTGTCTGGCTTGGCCGTGAGCTTAAAATTAGATTATTTATTATTTATTTATATTGTATTTATTTGAGTTTGATTTTATTTTATTGGGTCAAAATGCCATCCCAAGAGGGAAAATACATAGCAAATGTGAAATAACAAAACACATAAGAAAAAAACAAACGCACAGTGGTTGTAGATGGCCAGTCTAGGTGTCCCTCCTTAGAGTCATTCATTACCTAGAAAGCAAAGATCAAAACACCCCCCAACAATAATCTACCCATAATCAAATGGAAGGGAAACCCAAGACCCCTAATTCCAGTGTTGAGAACTAGGAGCAAGAGGCTAGAGCTAACAAAACTCCAAATAAGCGTCAATGCACCAAGATAGAAACCACCAAGCAAGCACCAACATACTAGGATAGAAACCACCAAAAAAGCACCAAGATACCATGATAGAAACCACCAAACAAGCACCAAGATACCATGATAGAAACCACCAAACAAGCACTAGGATAGTATAGAGCTAACATAGCTCCAAACAAACATTAGGATAGAAACTACCATAGATCGATCCAATACCACTACAAAAATACCAAAGAGTGCCAACAAAGTTCTAATGTGAGGGCTTACTCGATTTTCCAATAGAACTAGAGTTGAATACCACCAATTCTCCTCGTTAGGTGTCGCACCTGCCCTTCGAGCCATACTCCCACCTTTCTCCTACATAATATCTCCACAAGATTCAAATTGTTGGCAACACATTAAGACTGGCATGTGTGGGGATGCCATAAGGGTGATGGACATTGCATCCCACCTCCATCTAGTTATACTACAATGGCTTTGTTGAGTTGACATATGTGGTTTAACAGGTTCGAAACGTGGCACCATGCATAAATTGACATTGATCATAAACCTTGGGGATAACTTGGAAAAAAATACCCCCATTTTTCCTTAAGCTTCCCTCATTCAATCTTGTGGTTGTGTTGGTAAGGGTGCCCACTTGACGATATAATGCCCTTGTGATATGTAAACTGTCGTGGATATTGAACTGGATAGTTCGTCACAATAGATCTAATAAAAATACTAAAATATTTACTATGAAGGTTAATTTCCTTTCGATCTCAGACTCTTTAATTACTGGATTTTTGCTTAAAATGTATGAAATAGTTCAAATGTGAAAAACATAGAACAAAAATAAATACACACACACACACCATCCACAAATAAACACAAGATATAACCTGAGAAACCCAATACGGGAGAAAACTAAGCTAGAAGGTGATGTTGCTATGGTCTCTTTTCTTCAAATGCGAGTAAAAAGAAAGAGGCACTCTCCGTGGAGTTGCCTTTGACATTGCAGCTTGTATGGCTGCTACAAAATCTATCCTCCTCTATTATGCTCACGAAATACCACTCTCAATTGTTATGCTTAACTATGGAAAAAAATACAATGCAAAAGAATGGAACCCATTCTACTCCTAGCAACCCGATATTTAACATCGCCTGACAACCATTTAAGGGTAGGGTTTTGACTTCCTCAACCCTCGATTATGATAAGGTTTTCGACCTTCTAGAATATTCTTGAAATTCCACACATGGCTAGCCCCATTTGCGTGAGTAATGGGGGCTGACATGGTATCCACTCGTACCATAGTGGTCAACATGGTAGGTTAACTTGCAGAAGGCATAAATTTTGCATACGAGCTTCGATTGACACGATTTTTGCACCATTGGAAATGTTCAATGTGTAGAATATTGTCAAGGGATTCAAACAAAAGCTAGGAAAGTTTTGACACCCTAAAATGCCATTTGATGCTTCAAGATGGCTTTGGAAGGTTTCAAACCCCAATTTTCATAACTAGGACCTGCTATTAAATTGACCCAACAAGCTGGTTCCTCCAATTTTTTCCACTCTAAAAGCATTGAGATAGATGACAAATAATATAATGATCCAATCCAAACCATACCTCCCCATTTAGGGAGGCTTTTGGTCCCCAAAATATTTACTAAATAAGGTGAGGGAATTTTTCCTCTACCTTCTTCTGGGAGTACCACTTTGCTTTGCATGGAAGTTTTCCTTTCAACCCAATCTGCCAAAGGTCACATTGCCCATGTCTTGTAGTTATGGACCGCTTCTACAAAACTTTGTCCTCTGCCAACTTTTCCTGAGCATTTGGTGCCATGTCCTCTATGGAAGGCAGGACCTGCTCCTCCCTCCTCTTGATCCAACATGGAAGGTTCGTAGAGTTTGCAATTCTCCATATTCACTACTGCATAATGTGCATGTATGGGGGTAGACTAAGTCTGTAGGTGTTATCTCCCAGCTTTTCCAACATCTCGAAAGGTTCATACCACAGATTCTTGATCTTCTTACTAGGACCATGTAGTCTTTCCTTGTTTAGTTGTAGCGAAACTTTGTCTCCCACTTTTAATGACTTATTGGTTATGTGTTGATCATGTCTGGCTTTGTATTATTCCCGCGACTTCTTCAACATCTCTTGTACTCGCAAATGGATTTCCCTAATCTTCTCAACAAATTTTTCTACTCTCAATACATCTCCTATGAGGTCCTCCCTCACTTCTCCTTGTTGTCCATATACAACTTCAAAGGGTGAAGGTGCCAAATATCCAAAGCAAGTTTCAAAAGGTGGCTTACCAACAGAAGTGTGGACTACTCTATTATAAGAATGTTGTATGTAGATCAAATTTTCATCCCAGGTCTTAGGATGCCTTTGATTGTAACCCTTCAAAAGTTGTGTTGGGTATGTGCTTTATTCTTTGAAAAATAAATTGGTCCATTTTTGGTGATTTTTTGTGTTCGTTTTTTGTGGTTTTTTGGCATATGGTTTTTGTCTATAGTTTTTCAATTTTGGTTAAGGAATTAGGGTTGTTGACTAATCCAGGTCAATGGATTAGAGTTTTGGATGCCGCAAGATCCTATATGTATATTGTATTGCAAATAACGAATATCATGAATAGAGTATTAAAGGCGCGACTCTAAACATGTTGTTGGTTTTCTTGATTTGAGTTTTCAGCGTAAAAATGTCCGTGTAATGTGTGTGTGTGCCATTGTATCTTTTTTGTTTTATTGAGGATTTATTTGCAGTAAATAATTGTACAAGGTTAAAATCTATAAGTTGCACCAAAGTCACATTCAATACTTATGTCTGCCCATCTGTTTGTATGGAATGTTGTAGATCTCTTCAACTTAGTTTCCATGTTCTCCCACAATGTAGTCCAAAATGTACTAAGAAATTTGGTATCCTTGTTAGAGATGATGCTCCTTGGTATCCCAAAGTGCACCCAAACTCGTTCAAAGAACATGATTGTTGCTTCTTGTCCTTTGATGGTCTTTTTACAAGGCATGAGAATGCACATTTTGTTGAACTTGTCAACTACCACAAACAGATAGTCATGTCCCTTCATGGTTGTTGGTAAATCTCCCACAAAATCCATGGAAATGCTTTCCCAAGGTTCGTAACACACCCAACCCCTAAATACCCTTTCTAGGGATGGGGAATCAATTTTTCGCTTTCCATGGTGCATTTTTGGTCCCTTACTTAAGCAAAACCCTCTTAATCAACTCCCCCGAAACTTATGTCTCTCACTATGCGCTTGAACCAATTAGCAAGGTCATCCTCGTGGCCTCGGGATGAAAATCGAGAGCTAAGAGCTTACATTAGCAAAGGTTTTGGCACTTTGGAAGTTCCCGGACTTCGTGAGTTCCAAAAGTGCTGTCAAATTCTCAGATCGCTGAACAACGGAGGGGATCAACGGTTCACATCCTTTGCCGAGATCTAAATTTAAAAAGGGGGCTTTGGTACTCGACGTTGAACATACCTTTTTCCTAATCCCCGAAGTCCCGAGGTCTTGCCATGTGGCCTTAGCCATTCGACAATCTTCGTCGAACATTCCTTTTTACCACATTATGTCCAAACTCTCAATATCTTGACATGTGGCCTTGGCCCTTAGACAATTGGCGTTCGAAATTCGATGATCTCCATCGAGCATTCCTTTTTACCATACTATGTCCAAAATCCTGAACTCCCGATATCTCACCACGTGGCCTTAGCCCTTCGATGGTCGACATTCGACGTTTTGTGTTGGACGTTCCTATATTGTACCATGCCCCACATATTCTGAAATCCTGAAGCTATCCAAACTCTCAGAGTCCCGAACACGTCACCAACCATGTAGGCTAGGCGGCCATGAACTAGAAACTGACACGCGGAGAGGGTCAAGGGGTGACACGTGTCCTCGATAGGGGTGACACGTGTCATTCTCTAATAGGCACAATGGGTATGTGAATTGTCTAAAACTGGGTTACACGTGGCACACGTAATGGAAGTCCACGTCACATCGATGGATGTCATCATGCCAAGTCATCATAGACTGATAACTACTTAGTCCTCAATCTAACGGTCTGCAAGGTTCAACATAGACCCATAGATCTACGGTTCTCATTACTTCGTGGCTCCAACTTCAGAACTTACCGAATTCTCTTGATGCAAATCCCCTGGAGAGATAAGTCTCCAGACTCTCGGATCTTGCGCCACGTGTCCTCTTCAAACAATGATCAAAATTTACTTCAACATTCGCGACTTTGGAGATTTTCACTCCTTGAAAACCCTTGGCCAAATTCCTCCGGAGTACAAAGTCTCCGAACCACGGGATCACGTGCCACGTACCCGTTCATCCAATGATTCTTGTCACTTCAGTAGTTTGACATTCAGGGCTTCGACGTGTATCTCTTGGCTTTCTTTCCAGACCACGTTGGATCTATTGCCATGTGTACCTACCATATATGACTAGGGTTTGCTCTGACTTGCAGACCTCTAGGGAAAACTTACACGTTTCTAGATCCCTGAATACTCGGACTACTGGATAATTGTGGATCTGTGGAAACGTGTCCCTCCAGTTCAACAGTCCAGATTAACTTTGTGACTCCGACATTCAGGAGTTCCAGGAATTAGACCATTCCTATTCTCCCAAAGTAGAATTTTTCCGAAGCACTTAACGCTTCGCTTCCTACGCCTGATCTAATGGTTGAGAGTGATCTATGTTGAATCCCCAGATCGACGGTCCTCATCGTTTTGTGACTTCGACCTTCGACTACTTTCAAGGATTGTGGAATCACAAGTCCTGAAGTCCTGAAGCCGAAGAGCTAGCCCCTTTTTGGACTAACATAGGGTTCTCAAACCCCAGTCACATGGATACTTTGGAAATTCTAGGGGATAAGCGCTATTCCTTTAGCAGTAATTGGATTAAGGACATGGGCACGAGCCCTCGGTTAGATGGGTGAATAGTTTAAAGGAAAAACACCCCCCTCCAGTAGAATTTGGACTTTGATGTTCCCACTAAGATAAACTTCAATGGATTGACAGAACTTGGACATTTTAGTCGATCCTACCCTGAACCTCCTGCGGATTCCCATGACTCTCTAACAGTTAAACAAAGATAAATCAAATATCATATAGATATAACAATTTACAAAAATCACAAAGCATTTCTAATAACTATTCAAATACTGAAAGACTGAATCGTAAACATAAACATTTCATCGTCACATCCAATATATTACACAGAGTATGAAAATACTTATCAGAACTGGAAAATGTGAAGCAATTGTTGAAAGGGGTGCATGTTTCCTCCTAACCATAGACACAACGAATCCGACTGGATTTACCATTGGCCACCCCTGAGCTAGACCATGATGCTCTGAGAGAGATTCTTTCTCTTTGCTCCACAACAGTCATGGATGAAAGTTACTCTCCTTCTCCCACAAGAACTTGGTAACTGGTTTTCTCTGCTCCAAGCAACGAGGGATGCACGAGTACTTCCTCGGTCACTTGTTAGCCTCATTTATCAGCTTGTAGCCAAACCCTACCCATGAATTCTTACAACCAGATCAAGCTTACTACTCATCTTTTTCCTCTCAACTTCAGAGTCGAAGTTTGTTCATTGATCTTCTTGGGAGAGTGTTTTATCTACTTTATTGTCTCACAGATCCGTCTCTCTGCCCGAATTACGTCATTCCTTGCCTTCCTCATCAAGGTTGTGTGGGTCCAAATCCTAATTCATGGTAAGGTCTGGAAGCCTTACCAATGGGTACCCTGCCCCATCTCCTCGTTAATTCTTGAGGATGACCTTCCAACCACGAGCTTGACTCGTAATTCATTTCTGGGTGAGAGGACTGTTGAGCAATTACACCTAGTAGGTACTAGTTTGGTGAGGGTTATCTCAACCATTCTTGGTTTTCCCTTCACCCTCTCTCTCATAGCATCCATGGTATATATTGGAAAACTTCCCCCCTTTCAGCAGTTGTGCAAGACATATTCAAATTCAAATTCTATTAATAATAGAAAATTCATACAATGACCCTTTTATACAAAGGTTCATCAAATCAAACATTCACACATATTTAGTCTGCCATATTCTCTTGGCCAGTTATAGTTATATTTACAAACTGGGAGAAACAGGGGTATTACAATCCCCTCCCCATTAAAGGAACATCATCCTCAATGTTCTACATGATGATGTGCTTTGTATGTACAGAAGAAAACAAAAATGGATATCCTTGTCTTATGGCATCCTCCATTTCCCATGTAGCCTCATCTGGGCCAAAATGTTTCTACTGCACCTTGACCTCTGCAATGGTTCCGTTCCTTAGTGGGGTTTCCTTCCCGTCTATTATGCATTGAGGTTTTGGCAAGAACTCTCCCTCGGGTTCCACCTGAATCACAGACCAGTCAATAATATGATTAAAATCATGTACATACTTCTTTAATAAAGAAACATGGAAAACATTAGGTGCCTTCACTGTGGGAGGAAGTGCTAGACGACAGTCTACTGGTCCCACTCTATCCAAAAATTCAAAGGGTCCACAATACCAAGGTACCAGCTTGGCACAAGCTCCCATCCTCAAGAAGCTTATCCTCGATCTAACTTAGAGATACACATGATCCTTTGCTTTGAACTCTCTAGGAGTCCTTTTTCATGTCTACATAGCTCTTTTGTCTATCCTGGTCTGTCTTGAGATTTTGCCTGATCTGAATCACTTGCTGTTCCATTTCCCTTAGCATATTTGGCATGATTGCAACTTTGTCTACTGGATTGTTCCAGCTGATCGGAATGTTGCATTGCCTTCCATAGAGGGCTTCAAAAGGGCTAATTTTCAATGACTCTTGATAATCATTGTTGTAAGCAAATTCTACTAGTGGTAGGTAGTCCTCCCACTTCCCAGGTTGATGTATTACATACATCCTAAACATGTCTTATAATACTTGGTTTAACCTCTCTATCTGCCCATGAGTCTAAGGATGATAGGCTGTACTAAAGAGCAATTTTGTTTCAAAACCAACAAACAAAGATTTCCAAAAGTTTGAAGTAAACTTTGTATCTCTGTCGGATATAATTTCCTTAGGTATGCAATGAAGTCTGAATATCTCTTTCATGAAGATGTTGGCAATATACATTACCTTTCAGGTTGACTTGACATGTATGAAGTGAGCAACTTTTCTTAGTTTTTCCACAACTACCATGATGGCATCGTTCTATTTAGTTATCTTGGTAATCCTGTGATGAAATCCATGGAGATGGTTTCCCATTTCCATTCGAGAATTGGTAGGGGCTGCAACAACCCTGCTGGGTATTGATGCTCTACCTTGACTTGTTGACATTCTAGACACTTAGTTAAGTAATCAACTATGTCCTTTTTCAGTTCGATCCATCCAATAGATAACTTCCTAGTGGCCATKATCATTTTCTGATAACCAGGATGACCAATATATARTATTTTGTGTAGTTCATCCATTAYGAACCTCTTCAAGTCTTCACAATTTGGAATGTATAATYTACCCTTGTAAGTCAAYAGGTCATCATTAAGCATTTKATAACCTTCATACTTCATCCCYGTGGGATCTTTTTTTAAGTATGATGCTACGGTMTTGAAAAATGCATCTGTCTCTTGTGCAGTTTTGACCCTCTCTTTGATGTTTGATTCACTGACGCTTACAACTGCCAAGTGAACTAATTTCATACTTCTACTAAGGGCATCAACCACCCTATTCTCCTTTCCTTTGATATGTTTGATTTCAAAATCAAACTCACTAAGGAGATCCATCCACCTAGCTTGTCTCACATTGAGTTTTGGTTGGTCAAACATATATCTCAACCCACTATGGTCTATCATAAGTACAAATATCCTACCTAGGAGGTAATGCCTCCACATCTTTAAAGCATGCACTATGGCAACCAATTCCATATTATGGGTCACATAATTGACTTCATGCTCGTTCAATTTTCTGGACTCGTATCAAATCACATGTCCTTCTTGCAGAAGGACTCCTCCGAACCCTTCCTTGCAGGCATCTGTACACACAAGGAAGTCTTTGTTTGGATATGCAATATTCAACACAGGTGCATTGGTGAGAAGGTATTTCAGCTCTTGAAATATTTCTTCACATTCTGATGTCCAAATTAATTTAACCTTGTTTTTCTAAAGGGAGGTGATTGGGCAACCAGTCTTGGAGAATTATTTTATGAATCTCCTATAGCATCCTGCCAGACCCATAAAGGATCTGATATCAAATACATCCTTTGGGGTAGGGCAATCCATGATGGCTTTAATCTTGTCAGGATCAACTGCCACTCCTTCCTCATAAATAACATGGCCTAAGTAGTGGACTTTTTTTTTTGGAAGAAGTCACACTTACTGAGCTTAGCATAGAGTTGATGCTCTCTTAATACTTGGAGTACTAGATTGAGATGTTCTTCATGCTCTTCCCTATTCTTAGAATAGATTAGGATATCATCAATGAAAACCAACACAAACCTATCCAAGAACTTTATGAATACGTTATTCATTAAGCACATGAAAGTGGATGGTGCATTGGTAAGCCCAATGGCACCACCATAAATTCATAGTGGCCATATCTTTTCCTAAAGGTTGTCTTGTGGACGCCTTTATCTTTAATACAGACCTGATGGTATCCCGACCTTAAGTCAATCTTGGAGAAGATGGTAGCACCCCTTAATTGGTTAAATAAGTCATCAATCCTTGGCAAGGGATACTTGTTCTTGATGGTCATGTTATTGAGTTGTCTATAATCTATGCATAGTTTGAGTGTGACATCTTTCTTTTTCACAAACAAGGATGGTGCTCCCCATGGAGACACACCAGGCCGAATGTAGCCTTTGTCCCACATCTCCTTCAACTGTAATTTGAGATCAAATAGCTCTGGTGTACTCATTATATAGGGTTTTCTAGACATTGGCACTCCTCCTAGTACAAGTTCTATTGAAAAATCAATACTCCTCCTGGTATAAGTTCTATTGAAAAATCAATATCCCTTCTTGGAGGTAGACCTGACACCTCTTTTGGGAATAAATCTTTATATTTTCTCAATATGGGATAGTCCTCTAGGTTGGGTTTGTCGTTCTCAACAAATTTCATTACTTGTATTGCATACAAGGGAGATCTCTTTTTGCAATACTTCTTCACTTGGAGGGCTGATATTTGTCTCACTGAAACATGATTTTGAATCCCTTGTAGGGTTACCCTCTTTCCTTATTCATTTTCACACTCCAAAGTTTTACTATAACAATCCAACTTGGTTTTGTGGGCAACCAACCAATCCATGCCAATCAACAAGTCATACGATCCTAGAGGAAGTATGTTTAGGTTTGCTTGGGTTGGCAACCCACTCATGAAAAATTAGCATGCTGGTATAACCTCTGTTACTTTTCTTTTGGTTCCAGTGGCTAGTTGTACTAGCCATGATTTAACATGTTTAACTTGTGGAAATTTACTTTTCTCAACAATTTGAGGGGAAACATAACTCAAATTAGAACCATGGTCAATTAAAATGGAAACATGATGGTTGGCAATTATACCTTCCATCTCCACCACTGAAGCTTGGTGGTTAGCTTGTCTATTATCCAAGGCTGCATAAATTTGTGGCGGGATCCGAGCCACATCATTGACTGTGGTAGCCTCTTGGACGTTGTAGACCCTCCTAGGGTTATGTTGCCTATGTAGATAGTCCCTCAGTAGGTGCTCCCCTCCACAACCCCAACATTTCAAGGTTTCTCTCTTCGTGTTATCAGTCTTACTTGGAGTTGCTCTGAATGGTTTATTTCCGCTATGGGATGGAAAATTTTGCTGATACACACTTTTGGCAGAAAGGTTTATCCTAGAGCTCTTACTAGGGCTCTTAAATCTCGAGGATTTAAACCCTTTCTTCTTGAATTCTGAATTGTTTTTCTTCTTCCAGTCTTCACGGGGTTTTGTCTTACTCTTGAATTGCTCATAGAAATACCTTTCTTTTCGAATAATATCTTCTAAGGTATTTGGATCATCAAAATCAATTCTGTCCTGGTATGACTGAGGTAACTCACTAATAAACCATTGCATCTTTACCTTTTCATCCTTTATGTAGGGCAGATACCTCATCAACTCGTGAAATTCCTTAATATACTCATCTATGGTGAGTAGTCCCAGCTTGAGTTCATAGAACTCCTTGGTCTTCCCATCAGAGTACTTTTCTGACATGTACTTCTTCTTGAAGTATTTCTCAAATTGTTTCCATGACAAGTCCTTCTCATGGACTCCTTTCACATTCCTAATGTCTTCTCACCAAATGGAAGATTTCCCATTCAGGTTAAAAATGGTTATATGAGCCTTTAAGTTTTTAGAGTAGTCATGGACTCTGAAGTACTTCTTCAAGTCGAGTAGCCAAACTTATGCTTCTTCCCCCTCCTTAATATCTCCATTGAAGGTGGGTGGTTTGGCTTTCTTGAATTCTTCAGGGTCATGACTCTTGGAATGTTTCCTCTTCTTTCCTCTTGTCTGAGAATGGGAACTAGTTTTTCCACTAGAAGATTCCTTGGAGTTGTTAGTGTCCTCACCAGAGGAATCTTCCATTGAATGTCTCTTAGCTCCATGTTGGGCCTTCTTTGAGGTGCTCCTCCTGGTGTGGCCACTTTCAGGACCATGCTTTTGTATCTCGGGTGGACTTGGAGTTTTCTTAGTATGATGCCTATTCACACGACTGACAACTGGAGCATGTTGCATTTACCTTTGTATATCTGATAGACTTCACAGTAGGACTGCATTAATTTCTGTCTACTTTTCCTTCTCCTTGATCAACCTTTCATTGTCAACCTTATAACTTTGTAATTCTACCATGAGGCTTCTTAGAATTTCAACCAAATTTAGAGGGGTCTCCACCACCCTCCTTTCATCAGATTCTTCCTCTCTATTGTGGGAGCTCTCCCCCAACTCCTGATGTGTCACCGTACTTTACGTTGTAGTTCTCCTGTTGTTCACTGACTACTTGAGTGCAGATAAAACATTTTCTAATAGTTATTAATCTACCAATTCATGAACAACACATATCATTGCAAGGTGAAGTCAGTTCTTTATTTGGAAACATTAGCAACCTACAATGCAGACTTCCAAAATATTTATCGACAATAGAAGGTGTCGTTCCTATCTTCAGTAGAGGTTCAAACGAGTTTCTTATAGAAGGGGGGTAAGGTAGGGAGTTACCCTGTAAGTTCTCTAATAATATTTTTATGCAACTCGTGCATGAGCCCAATTAGGCCAAGTGTTGTTGCCATGCTCTGATACCAATTTGTAACACACCCAACCCCTAAATACCCTTTCTAGGGATGGGGCATCAATTTTTCACTTTCCCTGGTGCATTTTCAGTCCCTTACTTAAGCAAAAACCTCTTAATCAGCTCCCCCGAAACTTACGTCTCTCACTATGTGCTTGAACCAGTTAGTGGGGTCATCCTTGTGACCTCAGGCTGAAAACCGAGAGCTAAGAGCCTACGTTATCAAAGGTTTTAGCACTTTGGAAATTGTTGGACTTCGGGAGTTCCAAAAGTGTTGTCAAATTCTCATATCGCCAAATGGAGGGGATCAACGGTTCACATCCTCCACCAAGATCTACAGTTAAAAAGGGGGCTTTAGCACTTGGTGATGAACATACCTTTTTCCTAATCCCCGAAGTCTCGAGGTCTCGCCATGTGGCCTTATCCATTCGACCATCGACGATCTCTGTCAAACATTCCTTTTTATCACACTATGTTCAAACTCCCGAACTATCGATATCTCGCCACATGGCCTTAGCCCTTCGGTGGTAGATGTTTGACATTCAACGATCTCCATCGAGAATTCCTTTTTACCATACTATGTCCGAACTTCTGATATTTCTCCACGTGGCTTTAGCCCTTCGACGGTCGACGTTTTGTGTTGGATGTTCTTATATTGTACCATGCCCCACGTCTTCCAAACTCCCAAAGCTATCCAAAATCCCGGAGTCCCAGACACGTCACTAGCCATGTAAGCTAGTCGGCCACAGACCAAAAAATGACATGCGCTGAGGGTCAAGGGGTGACACATGTCTTAGATAGGGGGTGACACCTGTCATGTTGTAACATGCACAATGGGTATGTGAATCGTCTAAAACTGGGTTACACGTAGCACGCGTAATGCGGGTCCACATCACATCGAATGACGTCATCATAGACTGATAACTGCTCAGTCCTTCAATCTAACAATATTCAAGGTTCCACGTAGATCCATAGATCTACGCTTTTCATTACTTTGTAGCTCTGGCTTCAGAACTTACCGAATCCTCTCAATGTAAATCCCCTGAAGATCTAAATCTCCAAACTCTCAGATCTTGCACAACATGTCCTCTTCGACCAATGGTCGAGACTTACTTTGACCTTCGTGACTTCAACGATTTTCACTGCTTGAAAACCCTTGGCCAAATTCCTCTGGAGTACGAAGTCTTCGAACCACGGGATTGCTTTCCACATACCCGTTCATCCAACGGTTCTCGTCACTTCAACAGTTTGACATTCAGGGCTTCGACGTGTATATCCCGACTTTCCTTCTAGACCATGTCAGATATATTTCCATGTGTACCTAGCACCTACGACCGGGGTTTATTCTAACATGCAAACCTTTAGGGAAAACTCATGCATTTCTAGATGGCCGAATACCCGGATAACCATGGATCTATGGACACATGTCCCTCCATTTCAACGGTCTAGATTAACTCCGTGACTCCGATATTCGGGAGTTCTGGCATTATACCATTCCTATTCTCCAGAAGTAGCATTTCGTCGAAGCGCTTAACATTTCCCTTCTTACGTCCAATCTTATGGCAGAGAGTGATCTATGCTGAATGCCTAGATTGACGATCCTTGTCGATTCATGACTTCGACCTTCGATTACTTTCAAGGATTGTGGAATCACAAGTCCTGAAGACCCGAAGCCGAAGAGCTAGCCCCTTTTTGGACTAGCGTAGGGTTCCCAGACCCCGGTGACATGGATACTTTGGAAATTCTGGGGGCTAAGCGCTATTCCTTTAGCAACAATTGGGTTAAGGACATGGGAATGAGCCCTCAGTTAGATGGGTGAATAGTCTAAAGGAAAAATTCCCTCCTCCAACAAAATTCAGACTTTGATTTTCCCGCTAAGGTAAACTTCAAGGGATTGGAAGGACTTAGACATTTCAGTCAATCGTACCCCGACCCTCCTGCATATTCCCATGACTCTCTAACAGTTAAACTAAGATAAATCAAAGATCATATAGATATAAAAGTTTACATAAATCACAGAGCATTTCTAATAACTGTTCAAATACTGAAAGACTAAATCATTAACACAGACATTTCATCGTCACATCCAATATATTACATAGAGTATGAAAATACTTATCAGAACTGGAAAATGTGAAGCAACTGCTGAATGGGGTTCTTATTTCCACCCAACCATAGGCACAACCACTCCTACTAGATTTACCACTGGCCACCCCTGAGCTAGATCATGATGCTTTGGGAGAGATTCTTTCTCTTTTCTCCACAGCAGTCAAGGTCGAAGGTTACTCTCCTTCTCCCACAAGAACTTAGCAACTAGTTTTATCTGCTCCAAGCAAGGAGGCCTGCATGAGTGCTTCCTTAGTCACTCATTAGCCTCATTTATCAACATGTATCCAAACCCTTCCCATGGCTTCTTATATCCATATCGAGCTTACTGCTCAGTTTTTTCCTCTCAACTTCAGAGTCGAAGTCTATTCACTACTCTTCTCAGGAGAGTGTTTTCTCTACTATGTTGTCTCGTAGATCTGTCTCTTTGCCTGAATTACCTCATTCCTTGCCTTCCTCAGCAAGTTTGTGTGGGTCTGAATCCCAATTTGTGGTCAGGCCTAGAAGCCTTACCGATGGGTACCCTACCCCATCTCCTCATTAACTCTCGAGGATGGCTTTCCAACTACCAACTTGACTGGTAATTCATTTATGGGTCAGAGGACTGTTGAGAAATTACACCCAATAGGTACTGTCCTAGTGAGGTTCATCGCAACCATTCTTGGTTTTCCCTTCACCCTCTCTCTCATATCATCCGTGGTCTATCTTGGCAAACTTTCCCCTTTCAGTAGTTGTGCAACACATATTCAAATTCAAATTCTATCAATAACATAAAATTCATACATTGACCCTTTTATACAAAGGTTCATCAAATCAAACATTCACACATATTTAGTCTGCCATAGTCTCTTGGCCAATTATAGTTATATTTACAAACTGGGGGAAACATGAGTATTACAAGGTCGAGTGGGTATAGGTAAAGGATAATATAGACCTTGCTTCCTGTTATTGGGCCTGCTGGTTGTTGGTCTAAAAGATTGTGTTACGGTCTTTAAGATAACATCATTAGGATAAATCCTCCTACATTTTTATAGAGGTGGTACTCCTCTTTCGTGATATATGAAAAAATCTTCTTTTGAACTTAGATGCATGCAATGGAAAACCTTAACAAATATTCCGATAAAAATCCTATATATAGATGTACAAACGCTTATATACAGATGTACTTATCAAGCACATCATATTATCCAAGAAGAAGAAATAAATATGTTTGCATAGATTTGTATCTATAGGGTTTATTGTCTTCTTTCAACATATATTCTTCCTTCATTTTGAAATGACGTGAACCCATAATCAACTATGACTTTGCAAGATGAAAGAAAAGTAAGATGGATAGGTCATAAAGAACTTTGCATGATCACTTCATCAAAACTCAAAAAATGATTTTGATAGACACAAATTTGAAATCTCGTGCCTTAGACTCAAAGTCTGAGAAATCACTAATGTAATGCACCGAATAGATCCTTGTGGGATATATTAATAATAATATCCCAAATTTAATAAGCTTAACAATGTGGGAAACAAGAGGTATGAAACAACCTCAACAAGATCTCAATGACAATTAGATAAATTTAATTAAACTGCATTCGCCTTTTTAAAAGCTTGGATTTTGCTCCTTTGGATATGAAATATCGTGAAAAATGACTGGAAAAGTTCAGAGAAAGAGATGATTAGACTCAAATCTTTTTGTTTCCAAACACACATAAAAAAATTGATGGAAAGAATAAGGAATAAAGGAATACGAGGACGAAAGTTAATCAATCTAATTCAAAAAGTCTTGGAAAGACAAAACTTTCTTCTTGCGAACTCTCCACCACTGCAAAAACTCCTGACTACCAACAACAACCTTCCCCTTGAATGCCTTTCACCTCTTCTTTTATAATCTTCTTGAAGCTTCTTTAGGGTTAGATTTAGGGTTTTATTTTCCTCTTTGTAGATATGAACTTACATATTCATGCCATCAATTGGGAGCCACTTTAGAGTCTCAAAAATTTCTCTTAAGAAACAATTTTCCAAAAATAATTAGTTGCCAAGCTAGAAAATAGTCCCGACTGTAATTTATTTTTTAGGGAATGACAGTCATGATTCCATCCATGGAAACCAATTCCAAAGTTTTATTCCATATCTAGCTTTCGAATGAGCTCTTGTTTTCTCAATTTGGACATCAGGATCAAAAGTTATGGCCTCCGGAAGGCAAAGACTCAACAATAGTCAATTTATCCATGTGAATTTTGAGTCCTTGATTTGTTAGTCCACCCCATTTATCCTACATGCATTGGGGAATAGTTCTTATATCTTTTTCATAAGCAAAATGCATCCCCATATTATTTTTGTGAGAAGAAATAACTATGGAACCTTGTGTAGCTTGTGCATAGTATTTCTTTTTGGTTGCCACCTCATCACCCAATCTCACTTGCCTAATCATCTGTGTGTCCAATAAATATCATCCAAGTGTTACCCGGGGGTAGGCCCACCTCATTTCCATGTGTCACCCAAGGATAGGTCCACCTCACAACTACCACTTGTCACCTAGGGATAGGTCCACGTCGCTGCCACGTGTCCCGATATGGTAGGTCCACGCCACTACCACGTGTCCCAGTATGTCAAAGTAGGTGAAAGGAATAAAAATTAGGAATATAGTGAATAATTTCATGAAATAATAAAATAGGAAAATAGAATTACCTAGAAATAGGGCAATGCAGAGTTAGGGTAATGTAGGGCAATAAAACCTAGTAAAAATGAACTAAGTATGAGACTCAGTAAAAACTAAGTGTAAAACTTAGTAAAATGACTAAGTCATGAAGGGTGGAATTTGGGTAATGCAGAAGTGGGAAGTAAAAATTGAATATTCCGCATTCATGAAAATGACTAAGTATAGGAGTATGGAGAGTAGTGTAAAGGAATATAGAGAGTAGTGAAAAATGACTAAGTATGGAGAGAAGAGAGGAAGGAGAATAGAGTGGAAAGAAGGAAAAATGGCTAAGTATGGAGTGAGGGGAGGAAGGAAAATGACTAAGTATGAAGTGTGGAGGGTAAGGACAATGGCTAAGTATGGGGCATTAATATATAGATGATTGAGGAAATAGAGATGCGTGATGAAAATGACATATCTTGGGTATATGACCTTTGTTTTAGATTCTGTAAAATGTTGGATGAAGCTAACACATATGGTTGTTCAATGAGAAGATGGACACAAACAATTTTCCTTTTTTTTTAAGTATATTTTGTTCAAAAGAAAAACCATCGATGTTGGCCTTGCATGAAGAAAAACTACAACACTGATTCTGAATTCTTAAAACTTGTTGGGTCTTCATGATAAATAGGTGAAGGGTATTTGTCACTTTCCAAATTTGAAAAAAATTTGGTATCCATTTGAAAGAAACATAGGTTCACATATTTACCCCAATCATTTAGTTGACGCGTGTCAGGAAAACACATCAACACTGGCACAACAAAGTATGATCCTCTAATATACCATGCTACATCTTCTTGCATTCCAGCCCAATACACATACCTCTGTAAGTTGGCAACTATCTTCCCAACACGAAAATGTCTTGCAACCTTGCATGCATGAGCTTCTTTGATAAGTTGCAGTCATTCACCTTTAGGGACATATATCTTGTTGATCTTGTATAGTAACCCATTATGTAAATGATAATCAACCTTACCATCACCTTCTTCTATATGAATTTGGCTATGTAGCTGTTGAAACACATCCTTGAAGTCCTCATCTTCTGTGTACGCCTCTCTGTATGCATCATGGGTAAAAGGATCCATGTGCATAAGAGCTCCCAAAGTTGTAATCTTGGATGTGAGTGGCCTTGAAAGCATGTCTGCCAACTTGTTTGTGTTTCCCTTCTTATACGTGATGACTATATGAAATTGTTGTAAAAACCCCATCCACTTGTAATGTCTGGTTTGTTGTAGCTTACTCTGGTCCTGTAAATACTGTAGTAGTTGGTGATTTATGTTGATGATAGTGTTATGGACCTAACCCCTCATGTAGGTAGAATAATATATTTCCATGTAATAAAGGTCAATATTAATAAGGCTAGCAATAAGGAAGAATAAGTCCAATGTAAGAAGACCTAATAGAAGCTTTCGCTTCTAGAAGAATCTTCCTCTAGATGGTTCTTTTGATAGACATATTTAGTATAAATAGGAGTCGAGGGTATGATAACTTTTGTCTTGGATATTATTTTAATAGAGATCTGCTCTGCTAGAGGTTGCCCCCTTGAAGAGGCAAGTGAACATTGCTCTCGGTAATCAAAGTGCTATTTCTGGTGTTATTTTGCTATCATTTTGGTATTATCGTGGTGTTGTTTTGGTTATATTGTTGTTCATCTTCTATTGATAGCTATTTATTTTTGTTCTGCATACTCTTTATATTTGGAATATTACAAGTGGTATCAGAGCACCTTCCTCGACAGAAAATTGTGGGCTAATTTTTTCAGGGTAGAGACATATTCCGACGTCTTTAAGCTATAAAGATTTGTCGTTACACGCATAAACCCGCGGTCGGAGATTCATACACACATGATATACAATTGGTACTTAAGCGCAAATTTGTTGGCCACCATTGTAACCCCCGTTGGTACCCCTTCGAGTGGTAGTGCATCAGACAACACCTGTATACGGATCCACCTAGATCTCCCGAAGCCCTCCATAGATAAATCAATCGACCACCTGACTGCTATAGTGCCATCGAGAACAACACTCATGAAGGTACTCTCTAGTACCTGGGTAGTCAGGTAGTACGACTAAGGGTACGATCTAGCCTCCTTAGTTGATGCCCTAAGATATTGGGCTGAGTACTACTGTTGGACCCCGCACGTATATCAGAGAGCTATAACATAGGGCAAACCCTTATCTGTAGAACCCTTGAATACCTAACCCTTGGGAAAGAAACTAAAACAAAACAGATAAGATCTATTGTGGTGCAACTATGTCTCCTGCATTCGAGTTGTGAAATTACTACACATTTCTTCCTGTTAAGCATTTGGACATTTCATCACTGCAATATTCTTCAGATTGGAGTATAACTCCGCAGGAGTAATAAAAAATAAAAAATAAAAATCCCGTTGGCACCATTATTTGATACTTATTCCATTGGTTTTCTCTCTTCGCCCTGATTGCAGTCATACCTATCATTTTTCAACAGTTTTTTTTTGTGAACCCAACCTCCTTTCAACACCCTTATTTGGGATTTACACCATTGGATTCATCTCGTCGCCCTGATCGTTGCGATACACTTGACCCATAACCCATTTTCTATGTGGTCCCACTCACGCCTTTTCGTGTTCCCTAGTCATCATGATCCATACCTGTAGCCAAGACTTGGAAGCTCGCTTCGATACCTTTCACTCTAATTTCATAGAAACCCAACAAGAAGTGCGACAAATCAATGCCAATACTTTCTCCATCACTAAAAAAATATATTCATCCATCGCGGATTCAGTCGCTACTTCAATTGAGGAACTCATACAAGAGCTCAAACAAGACATTACTACCTAGCTTGAATCTGTTGCTACGACGATCTATGCTAATCTGCATATCCCTGCAGGTCTTCCCTTATCTGACCCACCTTTGCATACTAAAGGTGAAACTTCCTCTCATTCCCAGAATTTTCATCCCCATCACTTTCAGCGTGACCTACGTCTTCCACGTGTGGATGTGACCAAATTTGATGGATTGAATCCCATTGGCCGGGTAACTCAAATGGAACATTATTTCTCTTTGTATTGCATTACGGATGAGTTGGCCAAACTCCGGTATGGTGTTCTCCATCTAGATCAAGAACGTTGGCAATGGAGAAAAAATGCCCGCCAAGGGTATGTGGCTGGGACACACTTTGTGGAAGAGCTTTATGAATGCTTTGACACCGACACCAACCATTTAGGCCATTTGACAAAGTTGAAACAATCTGGCATAGTGGAAGACTTTATAGCTTCTTTTGAGCGACTGGCTTTTCGTACAAAGGGCACGTCTGATGATTTTTTCCAAGAATGTTTTATCAGTGGAATCAAGGATGATATCCATGCTCATGTCCTCATGGTTCGGCCTCAGAGTTGGGTGGATTCTACTAAAAGAGATAAGGAAGCACAACATGTTATCTCTTCTCAAAATCGCAAACCCTTCTTTATTCCTCCCACTAAACCAATAACTCCCACTCCTCCTTCTACTCCACTCAAGATCCAAAAATTGACCAGGGCCAAAATGGCAGAACGCCAACTCAAAGGCCTTTGTTATAATTTTGATGAAAAATATTTTATGGGACACAAGTGTAAGGAACAAAAGATTTTTATGGCCATCTCAGAGGATGTTGAGGCTCCCCTTGTGTCTGTATCACTTGAACTCACAGACATAACCCCTCCCTCAGAACCTCTTGAAGTAGAACTGATCATTTCCYTAAATTCTCTCACTGGCTTCTCTACTCCCCAAACCCTCAAGCTAATTGGTTACATCAAGCATAGGAAGGTCATCATTCTTGTTGATAGTGGAAGTACCAATAATTTTATTSATCGCTGCATTGCCYAAGAAACTAATTGCTATATCCGTGCAGTCAATAATTTCCAAATCATGATTGCCAATGGTGGGTCCATGAAATGTGGAGGGTGTTGTGAAAATGTGCGTCTCCAAATTGGTGACTACCATTTGCAATCTCATATGTTTTCTATTGACATGGGCGGTTGTGACATTGTCTTGGGTGCGGAATGGCTAAGAAATTTGGGTCCCATTCTCATGGATTTTAAGGAATTAACCATGCAATTCGAACATGAGGGCCAACAATATAAGTTCCAAGGCATCACCGCCGGTTCCCTTGATATCATTAGTTCCCTTTGCATGGAAAATCTGCTCAAAAAAGGTCATTCTGACACTATTGCCCAACTCCATTCCATCCAAGCCATTAAGACACCTTCTGTGCCGCAGGACCTCCAATCCACCCTCTCTAAACATAAAATGGTTTTTTCCACTCCCCAGACACTCCCTCCTTCCTGTGGTGTTCATGATCATTCCATTCCCATTGTTTCAGGAAGCCTTCCTCCCAATATCCGTCACTATCGTCACCACTTTTCCCCAAAAAATGAAATTGAGAAAATGCTTCAAGAACTACTCAACGCAGGTGTTATCCGCCCTAGTACGAGCCCCTACTCTTCTCTCGTGGTCATGTTCCTTAAGAAAGAAGGTTCTTGGCACATGTGTCCTGACTTCCACGCCCTCAACAAACTCACCATTAAAGACAAATTTCACATTCCAGTCATTGATGGCCTCTTGGATGAATTGAGTGGCACCCAATTGTTTACTAAACTTGATTTTCGTTCGGGCTACCACAAGATCCGTATGAAAGAGGTAGAAATTCCTAAGACTGCCTTTAGAACTCATGAGGGCCACTATGAGTTTTTGGTCATGCCCTTTGGCTTGTGTAATGCTCCATCCACTTTCCTAAGCCTCATGAATCATGTCTTCTGTCCTTTTCTCTGTCATTTTGTGTGAGTTTTCTTTCATGATATCTTCATCTACAACAAAACCTGGACATACCATCTTGCTCATGTGGATCGAGTTCTCCATCTACTCTCTCAGCACCAACTTTTCCTCAAACAATCTAAATGTGCTTTTGGTGCCTCAAAAGTAGAGTACTTTGGTCATCTTGTTGGGAAGGACGACGTCAGTGTGGATCCTAAAAAGATTGAAGCTATGCAAGATTGGCCTCACCCAAAGACTCTCAAAAGCTTGTAGGGTTTTGTAGGTTTAACAGGTTATTATCGCAAGTTTGTTAAGAATTATGGAAAGATTGTGGCACCTCTCACTGCACTCCTTAAAAACAATTCTTTCACTTGGACTCCAACAGATGCTTAGGCTTTTCAAACCTTGAATATGGCCATGTGCACCTCTCCAGTCCTAGCCCTTCCTGATTTCACAAAGTCCTTTGTCTTGGAATGTGATGCTTCCGAGAAAGGAATTGGCGCTGTCCTTATGCAAGAGGATCATCCTTTGGCCTTTACCAACAAACAACTATCCGAGAGAAATTTGGGCAAATCAAGCTATGAAAAGGAATTGTTGGCTATTTTGCGTGTTGTGGATCTTTGGCGACCTTATTTATTGGGGAAACGCTTCCAAATTAAGACAGATAATCAAAGCCTCAAGTATTTTCTGGAACAATGCCTTTCCTTCACTAAGCAAAAAAAATGGGTGACTAAGCTCTTTGGATATGATTATAAGATCATTTACAAAAAAGGCAAAGACAATGTGGTTGCTGATGCACTTTCCAGAAAATATGAAGATGAAGGGTCTCTTTTTTCTTTGTCTTTCATTGTACCAGATTGGCTCCAAGCTATTCTCCAGGAATGGCTACACAATCCAAAAAGTTTGCATCTGATATAAAAATTGTAGTCCAATTCTCCAGTTTCCCCAGGGTACTCTTGGCTCAATGATGAGCTTAGATACAAAGTCCATTTGTATTTAAGTAAACAATCAAAACTTAAATCCGCGGTACTTTCTGAGCTTCATGCTATACCCACAACTGGTCACTATCGGGTTTACCAAAACCTATGACTGGGTCAAACGTTCTTTTTTCTGGGAGGGTATGAAACAAGACATTCATAATTTTGTGGCCGAATGTGATCTGTGTCAACGCAAAAAGGGTGAAACTGTCAAATCTCCTGTCACACTACAACCACTTCTGATTCCACCTGCTATTTGATGGGATATCTCTATGGATTTTATTGTTGGCTTACCTAAATCTAACAATAAATTAGTCATGATGGTGGCAGTTGATTGTCTTTCCAAGTATGCTCATTTATGTTCTCTTCAATATCCATTTACAACATCTACTGTGGCTCAACTTTTCATGGATCAGGTCTTCAAGCTTCATGGCATGCCACATTCTATTGTTTCTGATTGCGACCCAACTTTCACCAACAATTTTTGGCAAGAACTGTTCACGCTACAAGGCACCCAATGGCATCTCAACACAACTTATCATCCCTAGACTGATGGTCAAATTGAAGTTGTCAGCAAATGTTTGGAAACATATTTGAGGTGTTTTGCATCGGAAAGGCAGAATCAATGGGCTCAATGGTTACCACTAGTTGAATGGTGGTACAACACTTCATACCATACAACTACGTGCATGACTCCTTTTGAAAAGGTATATGGACAAAAGCCACCTTTAGTCCTCTCATATTTTCCAGGTGTCTCGAAGGTTGAGGCGGTTGACCAAACACTTACAGTTCAAGAAGATATTCTCTGTACCCTTAAAGAGAATTTGGTCATGGCCTAGAATCGCATGAAACAACAAGCAGATCAAGGTCACTCTGAATGTCAATTTGCAGAAGGGGATCAGGGGTTTCTTCGACTACAACCTTACAATCAAACTTACCTCAAGGCTGATCATTGTCAGAAACTGACACCGAAATTTTATGGTCCTTATACCGTTCTCAAGCGTGTGGGATAGGTAGCCTATTAGTTAGCTTTGCCCAATCATTCTAAGATCCATCATGTTTTTCATGTTTCCTGCTTAAAGAAGGTGATTGGAACTAAGTGCCAAACTCAAACCAACCTTCATGAGTTGGACGAAGAAGGATCCATTTGGCTACAATCACAAGCAATTTTGGACCAGCGTGTGCATCGATTGTGTGAGTGAACCATCAAGGAAGTGTTAGTCCAGTGGAAAGATACAACTCCAATAGATGCCACTTGGGAACCAACTACCATTTTGCAACAATTTCCCCATCTCAAGCCTCTAGGAAAAAGTTTTTTTTAAGGGGCAGGACATGTTAGGGACCTAACCTCTCATGTAGGTAGAATAATATATTTCCATGTAATAAAGGTCAATATTAATAAGGCCTAGCAATAAGGAAGAATAAGTCCAATGTAATATGATCTAATAGAAGCTTCTGCTTGTAGAAGAATCTTCCTCTAGATGGTTCTTTTGATAGACATATTTAGTATAAATAAGAGTCGAGGGTATGAGAAATTTTGTCTTGGATATTATTGTAATAGAGCTCTGCTCTGTTGGAGGTTTCCCCCTCGAAGAGGCAAGTGAACATTGCTCTCGGTAATCAAAGTGCTATTGGTGGTGTTGTTTTGCTATCATTTTGGTATTATCGTGGTGTTGTTATGGTTATATTGTTGTTCATCTGCCATTTCTAGCTATTTATTTATGTTCTGCATACTTTTTATATCTGGAATATTACAGATAGTCTCCTTTCCCATCAGATAATGTTTCCACTTCTTGACGGCTTGAACCAGGGCATAAAGTTCCTTGTCATAGGTAGGGTAGTTGAGAATTTCCCCATGAAATATTTAAGAATGATAGCATAGTAGCCTTCCTCCTTGCATAAAAAATGCTCCAATGACATACCTGTTGATGATTAAAATCACAACGATGAATACTTCCCGCAAATGATTGCTAAGATCTATTATTTATTTATGATGATAATAATTAACTAGTAGGTGGGACCCCCTTGTAGACTAGAGGCGCTATGATGGATGTGTTACACTTATATGTTTTCTACTTCTATGATAATGTGTACACGGTCTTCTACAATTGATGATGCAGTCTTGGTTTCATTCATTTTGACAACATGGTTGGTTGATGCATTATTGCTAAATGTTGTTGATGTTCACTCGCAATACAGAGCAGTTCTATGGATATGAGGATTATGTTGTTTTACATGTGTTATGTTATGTTATAACATTGATTAATAATCTTATACATGATTTTATGCAAAAAGATAATAAATCATATGGAAGCTTGAGCTCAAAACAAAAAGAGGAAGAAAATATGGATAAGTCCTAAGGCTATGGAAAAAAGATTATATATAAACCTTGAATGTATATATGATAGTGACAAATGGGAAGTGATGGACCTAGCTGTTATACTATGCGCTTGGTTAAAGGATTATATGTGAAACACATATGGTAATGTTTAACATATGGTTATTATTAAAGTTTTGATATGTTTCGGGTGGTGCACTATACAAAGGATATGGAATTGAATTTATGCAATGGATATATGTTTGAATTTAATGGTTGATGTTATGGTAATGGGCTGGCTAGTATGTTGAATTGAATAGGACTAGGTGAGGAAGTGACGTGCATTTACTGCATGTCACTCCAAACCACCCTCGAGCTCGTCACCCTAGCCATAGTTGCATTTTTCTCTGGTGTTTGTGGAAGCTCCACAATTTTCGGTCTTGAAAGGGAAAACACAGGCTAACTCTTCCTTGAAGAGATTTTTCCAGGTACGACTCCTTGTTTTTCATCCATGATGGACTCTCTGTATTATGAATCAATTTCTTGTCTCATGATTGCACGAGTTCTGTGTTTTTCTTGAGCTTTCGAATGGGTATCAATGTTGTGTTTATGGTGTTCTCTGTGATTACTGTGGAGTGTTGGCGTTTTGAAGGAAAGTAATGGGTGTTAGTGCTTTGTAAAGCCTATGCATTGGTTATTGATTTAAAGAAATGTTGGTTAGCTTGGGTTTTTGTTTTGGTTCTCTGTGAAAAATGATGATAATGATGCAACGATCTTTGGGTTTTATTTGTACGGGGTTTTACCACTAGTCTGGGTATTAGTGATGTCACACCTTTTTCGTCTCGGTCGTCGTTGTGATTCATTCTCCAGGTTGCAATGCAACTGTTGACAATGGTATTGTTCTTACTTTGTTTGGCCGAGCCCTGAGCTATGGTTTGTTATGGTTTTTTCTTCACTGTCACTATCACCAAAAGCATTTCACAGTCCAATCTTTGTATTGCCTAGAATATTAAATGGAATCCTGTATATGTATCGAGTGTCCGCGGGTTGTTCTCTGGCATTCTTTTCACAAGTGTTTTAAGTGTTCGCTCCTCTCATATTTGTTGTAGTGGCTAACTAATATGTTGGTAAGCCTCACTGTCAAATTTGTTTTGAAGGTTATAGATGTCTTTGGTGTTTGGAAGAGGCACGACCTCTCTATGTTTTCGATGATTCTTCCTTGTTTAAACCAACCCTCGTTTCCTCTTTGCAATAAGATTTTAAGAGACATCTGCGTGTGCCTGGTTCTATTGAGCCTGATTTATTTCTGTTCTCGTCGGGCACCTTTTAGCTCTATCAAGATTTTGGGGTTATAAGTTAAAAGACTATGGTGATTTCAAAAGAGCACGAATCTCTATTCTTCCAAGATTATACTTGATTACTTGTGGTTGCTTCTCGATGATAACTTATTTTAGGAGGTAAAAGGATTACGAGCTCTCTCTGTTTTCAAAGATTAAGCACACTCTCATTACCTCTCTGCAATAAAGTTTTAAAGAACCCGACTTGGTTCTATTGAGCCCGATTTATTTATGTTCTCCTTGAGCACCTTTTTTTGCTTTGTCTAGATTTTGATTACGAGTTAAATGACTAGTATTTTTTTAAAAAAAAGCACAGGCTGTCTGACTTTAGAGACCATCTCTTGATCGGGTCGTTGTATTCTCCTCTCTGTGATAATTTTTTTTTGAGAAGAGGGTATGGGTTACTTATAGCTTGATAACTTTCCATTTGGTCGATTTATGGTTTTACACTCATTGCTATGTTAAATCCTAGCACTATCAGTATTCCATTTAAGTTTCAAAGGCACCTGTGTGTGAGATTGGTTCATCAAATATGATCTTGGTCCTGTCAAGATTAAAGGAGACACCTGGGTGTATGATTTGGTTCTGTTCTCCTCGCGCGTTATATGGCTCTGTCTTTTATTGAGTATTTCGTTTAAAGGGAAGTCTGTACATGTTAATGCACACATATATCAAGCTTAGGGATACATATTTTTGGTTAAATGCTATTGTCGAATCAAGATTGGCGTCGATGATTATATTGTTGTTGACCTGTGTGTGATTAAATCGGGCCCGATTATTGTTTGGATGACAATGGACTATGTCAGTTAGTATTGGAAGTTGACTGTTGGTGGTTAGTACCGGGTCTATTGTTATTTGATTTCAAGAATTGAACATTGGATATGGATAATTGGAATTAGTGTGCATATTATGTTTGTTTTAAAAGGAAAGGGTCTGCATATAGGATTGTGGCTTGAATGGTTATGATGTTACCGTGGAATTGGAAATGATATTTGCATACTTATTGTATAGGATGCACAGATTGATATAATTGAAGAATTCTGGGCAATTAAATTGTTTTCTTTATTGAAGACAACAAGCAATCTGTATGCAATTAAGGAATAGTTAAATGTTTTGGGTCTTAAAAGTGGATGTTTTGGATTGTGATTGGAACAAAGTTATGGTTGTTGTTTGATTTAATTAATTTTTATGAAAATTATCCGTATTATTCCCTCTCATATTCTCACTTTTTCGCTCATTATAACCCCCTCATGATCCCAATTTCATTTTTACATGCCCTGTTCAATAAAATAAAATTAAGACTATGTATGGCAGTGGTAAAAGATGACATTGGAATAGGTGGCAACTGCTATTTTTTTGGTATTGATTGCACAATTAGTTATTTAATGAATTGTTGAGCAGTACTCATGTTCTTACTCCTTGTCATGATATCACTTTTTTTCTTATTACAATCCCCCCATATATCCCATGAACCCTAATTCACTCCCTTCTCATTTGGAAATTATTAAATATTTTTTATGGATTGGATTGCATGGGTCTTATGTTAATTTTCGAGCCAAAATTTGTTTCATATAAAGAGAATGTCATGCATGGTCTGTTAAGGGCTAGTTGCTAATAATTTGCTACATACAAGATGATTTTCTTTAGCAGAGGCAATCATGGAAGAAACAATATGGGAAGAGGTAACTGGAACAGAGGGCCTAGAAGGTCCAAATTCTCAATTTATTTTGATTCTGATCCTTAGGAGTTGAACCATCTTTTTTAAGATGGGTTCTTCAATTAGATTGGGCAAGGGATAATTCATCCTAAACTAGAGAGGCCTCCCTTCCAACTCCAAAATGTTCCTAGTATCCCTATGCCTCCCCATGTATCTTTGCAACTAGAAGTTCCCGAGAATGATGGATGGAAGGAGATTGTTCATCCGACAATCTCCCACCATCGTGGATGCCCCAACTTGTCATCGCCTCCTCCTCCTCCACCTGTAAACACAAATATTCTAATTTCCCCTGCACACTCACATGTACAGTCCTCTCATGCTAGAAAATGACTCAAAACCGAGGATCCCCATGTGCAAGACAAAGGTAAAACTACTGCTTCCCCCTCATATCCTTCAAGTGACTAAGCAAAATCAGTGTCCTCCCGGATGCACTTGAGGGACGATTTATCCCATGTTATTAGTGAGATTAAGCCTCAAGGTTCCACTCAACCCGAGGCTAATTCAAAGAAGTCCGAAGGGGACAACAATGACAAAAGAAGGATTGCCTCTCAAAGTGGAAAATATGGATTTTGATTTATGTGTTGATTTGTTGAAGACAATGCACTACAAAAAGTTTTGGACAACAAACTTTTTTTGGGATATTTTGGATATAATTTGAATTTTGTGATATTTAATATTCAAATTGTGGAAATAATTATGGGAGCCACAAGGAGGCATGTGTTTTATTGGTTGTCTAATTTTGTTTATTTTTTGTAAAGAAATAAAAGGGAGTCACAAGGAGTCCCACCTACGTAGTTATTATTTAACAAAGGCCCTTTATTATTATTATTATTATTTCCCTTAAACTAAAATTCGTTAAGTTTAATTAACTTAACTAAATGAGGTAGTTGAACTACTTCAACTAATTTGGAATGCATAAAAGAAAAATGAGAAGGAAGAACAAGGGGAGAATAGAAGGAGAAAGAAATACTAAGGGTCCTATTGTAGACAACAAGGTTCAAAGATGAACCATCTCATTCATATAATTGTTTCAGAGGTGTTGATCTATCTTTGATTATCTGTGTATACTTGTTTGTTTATGAATTGAGTTTCATGACTAATAAAGAATATTGTGCAGAGTCAAGTGGGCAGCAGTCAGTGGCAAGCTGATTTATATTTGAAAGTTCAGTTTTTACTTCTTGTTAGAGTCCTTTTGTATGGTTTTCATCAGGGATATCTAAGTTTGACCTTGGTCCATGTCCTCATAGGGATTTTTGTAAAGAGAAAGATACTTTTGATTTCTTGGAATGAGATAAAGCGATTGTTGTTTCGTCTCATTTGTGTTAATCTATGACTTGGTTACTTTTGCTTTTAATCTCCACATTTACTTTTTCTTTTAATCTCCACATTTACTTTCTACAATCTGTATATGTTCAGAAAATGATATAAAAATTTCATATTTTGCAACGATCTTTTCATTTAAAAAATCAGCCTAACCCCTGGTAATTAATACCCGTGGATCGAGAAATAAATTTTGAGGCTATAAAACTTAGGGTAATATTCCCGACTATCTTACCTTACCCAAGAAGGATTAAAAAATGCTTAAGTAAGATAAATTCATATATTTTCCTCAACAATACCCATTTGCATCTATCTACATTTCAAAAGGATTTTGCATGGTTGGTAATGCGAGAACTGGTGCTTGATTGATATTTCTTTTCAACTCATTGAAAGGATTATACTGATTCTTCCCCCACTAGAAACTCTTACCACTCGTTCTTATGGTGTGGAGTGTTGTAACTATTGTTGAAAATGAAGCTATGAACTTCTACAAGTATTGTGTTTCCCCAACAAAACTCCTAAATTCAATGACATTTGTAAGAACTTTCCATTTCATGATGGCCTCCATCTTTGCGGGATCTATCTTGAGCTCCCCTCCATCGATCACATACCCCAAATACACCAAATATTGTTGAACAAACTCACATTTTTTTAGGTTAGCCAACAATTGGTGCTTCTTCTGAGTCTCTAACACCTACATGGGATGTGAGATGTACTACTCCCATGTACCACTATAAACCAATATATCATCCAAATACAGTGTAAAAAATGAGTCTAGATATGTGAATAGTACATCATTCATTAGTCTCATAAATGTAGCTAGTGCATTACATAAATCAAATGGCATGACCAACCATTCTTACAAACCTTGCCTTGTGATCCAGGAGGATCTCCACATGAGGAATCATTACTTTGCACACCATGGAGAAGATCATTAAAATAATAATTGATGGTAGGTGGTAATGAATAATTAATACTCATGAATGGTTTATTTTAAATGTAAAAATGATTAGTATTTTTTAATATCCCCGATCCTGCTGATCAAGATATTTGCTACTGATCTATTATTCTGTCTTGCAGATTTGATACACTGGGGGTTTCTGGATGCGTTTCAATTGTATGCTTGATATCTTTATGGTTATTGCATGTGCATGTGGGTTATTGCATGTGCATGTTGCATATTTATGGTTTAAACAACATATGAAGGGTGCATGCAGAAGTAAAGAACATCAACTGCCCAATATCATGTATTATACGATTCGAGCATGAAAATACAATAGCCTACTGGAAATATAGAATATAAACGTCAGCCAGATCTCATGGATCAGTACTAGAATACAATCAAATAACATAAAAATACTTGTGATCAGAAGATGATAGAAGATCTGATGCATGCACGGATAGATCGGCAAAAATATGCGATTTCGGCGAAGTACGGAAACCGCTACCAGCTAGAAAAATTGTCTGGAAGTTCAGACCGTCGGAATACGCTGAAAACTACTCCAAAAGAAGCGCCTTGGCCTCTAGACTAAAATGGGTGAGTGTCGGATCTCGAATTTGGTCTCCGAGGCACTAGATCTGGACCCCTGTGGGGTTTGCACACCTCCTGGAGCACTGGATGCACCCCAAAGGATTCCACCAACAGAATTTGCTGCTATATGGCTCAAAACGATTGTCTCGCCAAATAAGGAAATGGGTCGAAAGAATTTTTCCGGATCTGCTCTGATACTCTGCATGCAACACCAAATGTCTGTCCGGAAGAGCTGTGCCCTAAATGGCTGAATGAGTCGATCTACAAGATTCCACCGTCATAATTTGACAATAGATGGCTCAATGGAAGCGCTCTGGATGGATCTCAAATGGGTTGGAAGGAAAGTGCAATCTGGATATGAATCTTGTGCAGCTCTCTAAACCCTCAAACTGGCTTGCGCCCTCACTGGCTGAGCTGCGCACTCTGCAATGGATACTCCTGAAAAGTACGATGAAATACCTGTATGGTATCTCTGATGGGCTAGAGTGTGTCTCTCAACATCTAAATCAATCAATGGTGGTGGTTTCCTCCAGAAATCCACAAAACAGTAAGGTCGACCCTCCTCCTCCTCTAGGAACTCTTAACATCAAATCATAACAATGCATAATGAATTAGGTTGCTTTACCCTTTCTTTATAGCTTCCCAAAACCCTAATTCGTTGTTGACCTTTTCCCTCCAAGTGACTTTTACTTTATTTTATTATTCCTTGATTAAATCACTTATTTAATTAATTAATTAACCATTTTACCTCTAAAAAGTGATTTATCCATCCTGATGGCTTCTCCGACCACTGAAAGTCACTTCTCATCATCTTATCCTGTAGTGCTCTTCGTCCTGATTCCAATGAGCTATTACACTAAGAGGTTTCTCCAAGTAATATGCCCATTATGACCTTCTTAGTGAATTTAATTAAGATATGATCCATAATAACTCAAAATTACGGAAATCATCAGAATGCAACGAAACCAAAGTCCAGTTGTGCGGAATGGATCATGATGATGATCGATGCAAGTTGGGCCCAAATAGACCCCTCAACATCTCCCGAAGTCTCTATCACCCCTATCCGGTTACTCGAGTAGGCATAACACTCTGAAATGTTGTAATGTTATAATGTCCCAAAATGGGGACATTACAATCCTCCTTGCCGAAATATTGCTTGTCCTCAAGAAATAATTGAATCCAACTACATATGATACCGGGGTCCCATATCCACCTATGTGACACAAGGTAGAATCCCCTCAAGATGTGGTCTCTCCAAGTGCTCACCATGCATGACACCCACATGCTCTTGATGAGTAGAATGATCAATGGCCAAAGAATCTCA
>JZKD02S0543999.1:224274-245712 GCA_000966675.3 Picea glauca
CCAACAATGGTCAAGTGGATTAGTGTAAGATCCAAGCAGTCATCCGAAATGAAAGGAACCTAGTGCATATATAAGAAGGTTATAACAATCAAATATGACACATACCATGATACCTTGAACCAATTACCTCATGGAGAAAGAGCCCTCTCCGATGCAAGCCCAGGCCAATGGTGATGGAAATTGCTACTGCTGACACGACAAATCTGACGAAGAAGAAAAGACATGGGCCCTCTAGGGCCATGCTCAAGTCAATATCGCTCTCGATACTCCATGTCTAGGACCATGTGGGCCTCGAGACATGATCTCCTAGTTATGCCTAAATATCGGGGATAACAGGGCCATTCTTCCTACACTAATCAAAGTGCACCCTGTAAAGAATGTATAACCCTAAGGAATGCTGAGCCATGACCATTCCCCACCTTGGGCCATTCCTCCTACACTAATCAAAGTGCACCTTGGAGAGAATGTATAAACCCTAAGGAATGTATGTCCCTGATTGCTGAGCTTGGGCCATTCCCCACCCTGGGCCATTCCTCCTACACTAGTCAAAGTGCACCCTGGAGAGAATGTATAAAACCTAAGGAATGATTGTCTGGACCATTTCCTTTGTTAACCAGAAGAGGAAAAGAATATCCTGTATCAACCTCCAAAACATACCATTCCTCATGTTAACCACAATGAGAAATCGTTGTCCGGTGAGGCGGGCTAGTCTTCTTGAGTAACCCTTAAGAAGAGATATTTCCCTAGACCACTCCCCATGTTAACCACAATGGGAAGTCACTGTCTATGATACATCAACAATCAAGCTACTTTCCATGTTAACCACAATGGAAAGTGATTGTCTGTCAAAAGTCTCAATCCACTTTCCGAACATGAAAGCATCTGTCCAAGATGGACTATTTTTCAATTTTAAAGATGAATGTCTTCAATAATGTTTTCATTGCTCCCTCCTAAATTGGAGTCATTTCTTCCTTTTTCAATAAGAAGGAAGTTGTTTCTACGAGCTCCAGCTTGAGTACGCAAACTCTTTCATCTTGGATAGAGTCTTTACCAAAATTTCTGCTTATCTGCTCATCTGTGGAGATATGTATTGGAGAATCATTTTATCCTTTCTGGACTTCATCATGGATAATGCAATGCTTGATTTTAAATATACTTTAGTCTGGAACATTGTGAAAGCTTGATGTAGATCTGAACAATAGAGTATATCATAGTTGGAAAACTGGAACATATCCATGTGGCACTTTTTCTGTCATCATGAGATCTTATCTACTGAGTAGTCATTTTGATGTTGTAGGAAATCTTCACCACACTTTTGCTGTGCATTGGAGGTTCTCTGCCAAGTTAGCTTCTTCTATCTACATACAGGAGTCTCTTTCTGGTATGCCTCAAAATCTTGAGATTGGTCTTCTTACGCTCTTTATTCAATTTCTCTGGAGAACATTCTTTGCATTTATTTGATGTAGAATTCTAACTCATGGATGTCGCGGATGATATAATGACTTATGTAGAGATAAGTATGATTTACTGGAACAAGTAATCATCATAGTCTTCTCCCTCCATCTGTGAGAACCCCTAGTTCTAGATATCGCAATGATTTTATTCATAAGTCTTCCATACACTGTTCTTCATTACGACTTTCAATTCCTCTACTTGATTTCTTTTATTGAGTTCTTATCAGGTTGGTAATCTTTTGATTCTTAATATTATGACTGGTTGTTCTGGATTTTATTTATTTCTTGGAATCTTTATGTTCTTCTTCATGTTTTTCTTTAGCTCTTGGNTTTGGGGTTTCTCTTTTGTGTTGATCCTTGATTCTTCTTGAGCACAACAATTCCAAAGTTCTTCAAATGTAGGATACTCCTCCCTTGTGTTCATGCTTGCAACAAATGCATCCCACGTCTGGGGAAGACTATTGAGTACTATGTTCACCAATTCCTTTTTCTGAAACGGTCTCTCCAATAGTTTGTAGTTGATCTCTTAACTAAGATATCCTCACAAAATATGATGTTATGCTGTCGTCATTATTCATCTTCATGTTATAGAGCTCATTCTTCAGACTCATAACTTGTTCGATGGTTTTGACTGAGAAGAGATTTGTTAGGGCATCGTACATCTTCTTCAATGAGTCAATATGGGAGATGTAGGGTATCAAGTGGTCTTTTATAGAATCCACTATGATACTCATGGCATTGATGTCAACATCTTTGAACTTCTCCATAGCTGCAACGTTCTACGATTCCTTCTCTTTTCCTTCTTCAAACTCTGGCTTCACGATCTTTCCTTTCAGAATATCCAACACTTTATTCTTGGCAAGGATGAGGTCAATTATTTTCTTCCATGCTCTGAAGTTAGAGGCTTCATGTAACTTGTTCTCAGACTTCATAGAGTTTGTCATGGCTGCTTGACTTGGTCAAACCCTATATTTGACCAGAAATTCAAACTTCACATCTTGGCTTGCTGAGAGTATCAGGAGATGTGCTAGGCTAGGGCACACTGATCTATCTAGAGATTAGGTAAATCCATTCACTTAAGGTGCCTCAACAAGAGGTTTAGGGTTTCTGCAACTGCTTTTGCTAGTAACCCTAGTGACAGTGTCTTGGAAGCTACTTTTGCTAGTAAACCTAGTGTTAGTTCCTCAACGAGCTCAATATCCTAGAGGCTATGTTTCCTTCCAGCATTTAGACTGAATGAAGGAGGTGTGGGCCCATAACCTATTAGAATATAGAATATTGTGTGCTCGTTTTACCATTGACGATACCCTCGTCACCCAACCATAGGTCGAAGCCACCCTACGAGCACCTTAACCTTGAATGAGAATTACTCCAGAAGCAAACCCTAGGCTAGATAGCCAAACAAGGTGTAGCACATCTTCCTCCAAAGATAGCGCACCAACAATAACTGATTAGATAGTCCAAACCCTAGCCAAGAGATAGTCCAAGTCAATACTAAAAACTAGCTGCTGTTGCAGCTGCAACCCTCCCCCACATGTGTGCACCAAACTGGGAACTACAGTGCGCACCAGTTGCTCTCTGCAATTATGAGATGTGTCAAATGAGAACTAGTGCCTGTATTTATAGTGGTTCTGCCAAATTTGCTGGGGCAACCTTCTCCTTCTGGATATGTGTTTGTTCAGTATATTATTATTATTACTGGCCGACTCCTTCTCTTTGGAGGCTAATAACCTAATATAAATGATCTTCTTGAGCCGACAAGACTTCTAGGGTTATTAGCCAACTCATTAGGGTTTTCTCTTGCATTTCAGAGTCTTCTATTCTCGTCAAGTTTACACGTGGAGGTAAATGCCTCCCGCAGCTACCATAATATTAACAACTTGATTGTGGAGTGGACGATAAGTTCAACCAATATAATCATGCTAGTCATAGTGATCAAAACCCAATAGAGGGGAAGTTAGGCTACATTAGAAATATACAAGTGGACTTCTTATCTTTCCCAATGTGTTATTTTTAGGTGCAAGTGGTGAACTAACTTCAACCAAATTAATCTAAAGGAAGATAATGATAGTGGGACAATATGAATTAAGTCTAAAAAGATGTGCGATGGAAAGAAGGAGCCTATGTTTTCCTAAAACACTACAACTAAGTGTTTTTTTGACCTAGAGGTGTTGGAAATGGATTGATGCTTCATACTAAGACATGATTTGATATCAAAACATGCTTTTGAGAAAAAAAAAATGTTATTATGCTAAGTGAGGAAGATAATCAGGGTGATAGCAACAAATAATTATATGTACATATTATTTCAACATTTATATTGTGTATGTGCCATTTTATTATGGTTTTCTATAATTGGTAAAATGTGTATGTATTCTTAATTATCACAATTTTTTGTTAGTTTTTGTAGTTATATAATGACAGTTATTTAGAGAAATGGTTGGACCAAATAATGGTAGAGAACAAAATTATAACTTGAGGTGATTTCACAAACATTTCTAATGAGTATATATATGCATTCTTTGTTATCACCAAGTTACATTAAGGGTGTGATCATACAACCATTAATGCATTAGATCACATCAGAAAAAAATTCTTCATTCCTTATTGGAATAAACCATCCACTTTGGCACTCTACAAACCCTAGATTTTAGTTCCCCCCCCCTACCTATTCCATTAGAGTCTTTAGGCCTACTAAAAATGTCATGGGGAGGCTCCCTTCCTCCTCATGAGTTCAATTTTGAAGYGACAACTTCTACATAGCTGGCTTCCTCATTGGGAAAATCCACTGCAAAACTAAATAGCTAGATCAATTTCTCGAGGTTCGTCTTCCATCMATCACCCCCAGGCATAAGGCTCTAGATTTAACTAAAAGAGGTMTGATTGGACAATTTACAGTGGTATGGCCTTCCCAACATTCAATGGAAAATAACAAATGTTTTTATGGAACCTCCCTAATTTTTTTATCCCTTCTATGTTTATAGCAGAGGTTGTTAACGAAGGCAAGTGGCCAGAGGTTTTCACAGAGGTTTTTCTAAAGGTTGCACCTATAAGGTAAATACGCCATGGTGCTTAACTATTTAGGAGCACTGTTACATGTTATAATAAAAAATACAAGCATTGAACAAAGCACCCTGGTGCTGTTGAACATTAGGACCCGATGCATATCCTCGTCATCCGACGCATTGAGGTAGGGTAATTTTTTTTTTTTTAGAAAACTAATTTTCATTATTACATTTCATTCTTTGCTATGAAACTCTCTCACAAGCACCGATGCTCAGTCTTCTTTCAAGTCCGCCCCATTTACAATGCTCTATAGTGACTTCGACAACTCCACTAGTAGATTCCACACATTTCCAAATTTTGGAAAATACCATGATTTTTCATTTCTTCTCAATGGTGGAACCATGCCTCCTCAGGATAGAAGAGGCCAGGTAAATTGTTTATTACCTTCCTATTTGCATTTTCATCAGATTAAAATTTTAAATTGGCATGAAATTTTGCTGTTTTTTTTTCAATTCCACGCGACATGCTTGAATGCTTCAGCTTTCCCCAAAGCAGTGAATTTCATGCATAAATATACAGGAAGAACCACCTTTGGTGCCCACACTATAAACATAAACATCAGTACCGTTCACAGAATGGCACCACCACGTCAAATTTTGAAAAATAAGCATAGCGGTGTGTTTTATGTGACACCTCGAACCGATGCAGTATAAAACACAATGCACCACTAAAACAACATGCCAGTGCTCTAAGAAAATCACACCAACGAATTTACATCAAAAAAATTAACCTAGTGGTGCATCAAATTTAACAAAATGCACCGGTGCTGTAAATAACATGGCACTAGGGAGATTATATAACACTTCGCATAGCGGTGCATCATAGGGGATGCCCCATTATGAGTGTGTCCCAAAATAAAATGTTTCATGAAAACCCATGCGATGCTCCAATAAGAGTGGAGCTCCGATGAGTTCCCTTTAACAAACCGCATTGCCCAGTTTTCAACGAATAAAATTTATCGTAGCGGTGCGTCAAGGCTAACAAAACGCACCAGTTCTATTTATAGAACCACACTGACACATATATTTAATGACTTGGAATAATCATGCATCTCATTGGACACCCTGTTACCAGTGCATTAAACAAAACAATGCACCGCTAAACAAAACAATGGTGCTCCAAGAACACTGGAGCACTAGTGTGTTCACATTAAGAGATCACACCACCTAATTTCCAACAAAACAATTTAACCCAGCGGTGTCCCGAAGTCCAACAAATTCACTGGTGTTGTAAAAAGCATGACACTGAGCCAAATATGTCACAATTTAGCATAACAATGCATCTTACGGGACACCCCATTGTTGGTGTGTCCCAATATATTAAACACATTAGTTCTGTGCACATCATGAGACTGTGTGAAACATTTAAAAATTAAAAAATCAGTGCATCCAAGTGGATGCATTTTTATTGGTGCCATGAATATCATCACACTGCTAATGACATACCAATGCTCCAAGCATCGAGGAGCACCGATGCGTTACATATATCCAAGCACACCACCTAATTTAGAATAAACTTAAAGTGTAAAAGCAATGCATCTTGTGGGATTCCATATTCCTGGTGCATTACAAAATACAACACACTGTTAAAATACATGCCGGTGCTCAAATATAATGGAGCACCGATGTGTTATACAAACAACAATGCCTAGTGGAGCTTTGTTTTTGATATAGCGCATTGAGTTGGTGCGTAGTTTCTATTTGTGGCACATTGATTACTTTTCCACATTGTTTTGAAAATAGAAATTAATTTTAGTTTTTATCAAATACAAGTTATTTATATATGTGTTTGTTTTATAATTTTGATTCATTTTATCTATATATACGTGCCTAAAAATATTTGTATGTAAATCAAAGATGACGATGACGAGAGGAGGAAGAAAAATGACAACAATAAGTTAAAACATACACCTTTGTACGTGAGTGGGAGGCCTGAGAGAGGGAGAGGGAGATGATCCCTCACGCTATGTTGTGCTAGGCATCAACACCTTCCCTTTTTCTTGTATTATTGCTTGTAAAGTAATTTTTAACTAAGAAAATGGGACCCCTCCTTCTTGACTTGAGAACCTCTTGATTGATTGAGAAGAACTACCTCGATGCCTTGATCTTTGTTAAAGTCTTCTCATGCCCCTCTAATTAAGTTGCTTTATCTTGTAAGTCAGTTTGTTTTTTCGTTTAGTTTAACACTTAGACATTTTTAAAGATTTTTTTTTGGGCATACTGGAGTATTTCTCATTAACCTTGCCGACTCTATTCTCAAGCTTTCACATGTCTTCTTATCGATTGGATATTATGTGCGTGAGACATTAATATGACAAGATGGGTTGGGCATGGAAACCAACTGACCCATCTGTACATATCTGCTGCAGGGTACTTTGGGAGCACAAATATAGAACAAAGTATCACAATATCTGTGATTATTTCTTAGCACCACTCTACTTGCTCATATTTGTCTCACTAGCTCTGTGTGTGATTGATAAAGCATTGGCAATAATCCAGAATATTGGAGACTGGTACGCCATGGAACACAAAACTTACATAAGGGTATATGAAGCTACCAAGGATCTCCATTTGCTCCTGAGATTTGTACCTGAAAAATTAGTGCTTTGGGAGATCACATATCAAACTGTGAACCACAGAGTTAGAGCAACACTATATCGTGATAAGAAATCTATCTAGACCTCATTGCCGTTATGGGTTGGCTTATACTTGTTAATAAGCATAAATTAGAACCAAGTTGAAGTAGATACTCTTAAATCATTCCACTTCAGGAAGAAAGGTTCCAGAGACACGATCCAAATCTAGTCATCAAGGAGCATTGCAGCAAGTACAAATTCCCATGGGAATACACTCCAAGCAAATGGGAGGAGGAAGAGGTCCATTATGGTGCCAGGACATATGATGAAGTTATCATGAGGAGGCAGGGTAAACCTATAGGAAGGATTTCTAATGAATAGAAATCTTGTGAAGAGGCGCGAAAAAGAGAAGAAGAAAAGGCAATAGCAAAAGCAACTACCACAACAACATCTACACATTCCAAATCAATGGAGGAAGAAGAAATAGTGGTAGACAAGAAGATAAGAATGAAAGAAAAGGTTCAAAAAAAGAAAGAGGACACCATAGAAAAGAAAAGAAAGAATGAAGAAGCCAAGGCCAAAGAATAAGCAGATCTAGCGACAACGACAACAACAACGAAAGTAGAAGTGAGGGCAACATGTGAGAAAGAA
Source organism: Picea glauca (assembly GCA_000966675.3). Taxonomy (NCBI): domain Eukaryota; kingdom Viridiplantae; phylum Streptophyta; class Pinopsida; order Pinales; family Pinaceae; genus Picea; species Picea glauca. The sequence continues at coordinate 232,021 of JZKD02S0543999.1, forward strand.
CAACAATAGTTGAAAATGCAGTTGCAAAAGTAATAACAACAAAAAAAAGAGCAACAGATGAAGCTGCAACTAAGTTAGCTGAAGATGAGCAACAAAAAAGGATGAAGAGGATCTAAACAATGATGCCTCGCCTATGGAAACTGACATTCCAGAGACATCAATATAATTTCCTGACAGTCATCTCCAATTTTTCGAAATGAAGTTAGGGTTTCGTACATCTTACAAGCCCAGGAAAGTGGCTGTTATGAGGAAAATCATTCTATGGCATGGGGTAAACCACAACAGAAAGAAATGACTGCATAAATCAACTCTAATATCAAGTATGCTATATAAACAAATATTCTAACAAGACAAGATAAAGAGACTGCCTTGTCCAGACGTTCGATGAATTCCACCATTGAGCACTTGACTCAAAGAAATACACCTACAACTTGTCCTCAACAACCAAGATATGCAAGCATACAGTGATAATATATAAAGTTAGCACATATAATAGCATAATCCATCAATATTCATGACAAATACTCCCATGGAATAACAATTCAAATATTTAAAAGACATTAATTGGACGAGAGTGTAACTTTTCTCTCAAAGTTGAATTTGTCTCTCTTTATCCACAGCTTGGATATGGCCCATTTATAGTCTTCAAATGGAACTAAAGGGATGATTCAAAACGTTTCCGGTATATGGAAGGTCAAGAATCATGGATCTTGTGACGTGAAATGGAAACTCAACACCATCTTTTAATTTTGGGCACAAAACCTAATGTACTCTGTCTGTAATGGTGCAATGTATGTATATGCATGCTGTATAATAATTAGGGCGCATATATGTGGAAAAATACAATTTTAAGCCCTAGGAACTACAAAAGGGGACTTGAAGTCTTCATAAGGAAATGGAAAAGGCCTTATGAGCAAGTTGCACGGGGTGAGGAAAATCTTGCTATAACAATGTCGAATTTGAAGAAGTTCAAATTTGACAAAGCCACTAGTTGAATTGCAAAACAACAGATTAGGAAGTTACCAGCCACAAGAGGCAATCCACTATCAATCCTCACATAGAATAATATGACAGAATATGTCAGCCAATATCCACTCTCCATAGCATCCGTTGGCACTGTCTTCACCACAACAACTGAGTAGAACCTCAAGAACTTGTTCCGTCAAAACCAAGAAAAGGATGCTACGATTAGAGAACTGGAAGACCAAATCAGTAATGTAAGGAAACATGGGGGTAGTCTAAGATAATTTAAAGAATGTGTTGAAAAATTTAGAATAGAGCTTGAAGAGGCTATTACAGATATGTATGCCCATTTGCATGTCTTCCAACAGTTGGTAGACAACATAATGGACCAACATAGCCCTGTGCAAACAAAGAACATTTAGCTCGCTACCATCCAAGAAGGTTTAGATGCAATACAAAGATGGATCAATGAGAATCCATATGCTCCAACTGACCTTCCATGTACCTCAGAGGTAGAAATAAGAATCGATTATGCATCCCTTGATCGATGCCAGCAGGCTAGGAAAAGAGAAAAAAGGGAAACACCAAGCTCACTCATCATCTATACACAACTTCATAAAGCCACACAAGTCTTGATGCATAAGAGTCACATTCCTCCCATTGAGGAACTCGGGAAAACCATTTAAATGGATAATCTCCTCGAAAAAATTCAACAACACATCAACCAGAGATGGGAGAAAGATGAAGCAACCATGAAGGTAACAATAGGGTTGATGGAGGAACACCTCATCCAACCATCCAAATTTCACACAATGATCGAAGAATTCATGGCCACCTTAACAAGGTGTTGGCACATAATTGATCAGACCAAGGTCCTCCTCAGGTTACTAACAAAAGGTACCAAGTAGTCTAGAGCGCTGACATTTTCATCTCCTCCTAAGAGAAAAAGTCTCACCCAAAGCACAACCAAGACAAAAAGATAGAGAAGGGCAAGGAGAATACTTAGGTGGGTTTCCAGAACCTTCAAGATTCACCATGATCTTGCGCAAGTTAGACTAAATACAAAACAAATCCGAACTCACCCATATTAGAACTAAAGATACTCAAGTTGCGAAAGAATTTGTACACAAAGATACCATATTGATCTTATCATGCATAAATAAGTACTGTAAAAAGAATTCATAAGCATAAACACAAAATGACACAATATATTTCAAAATTTTGGGTCCTTCTTCATCTATTATCCTCAGATCTTATTGGATACAATCTCAGAGATACAAATTAGTACACTGTTACAAACTTCTAACTTCAGACTCATGTCACAGAGCTCTATCTACCCTTTTTCCAAAATTTGTATGCAAATTACATTTAGAGAACATTTCCTCAACGACACCCAACCATAATAGCCGACCCAACCATATCAACTAACCAGCTATATCAACCAACACTTTTACAATAATATGCATCTCATATATAGGATGAGTGGGATCTTCTGGCTTTGGGCTCACATGCTTTCTTGCTATGTTGTAACTGCTTTTTCCTTGCTGGTGTTGCGCAATCCCTTTTCACAACCGATTTCTGTTTCTTTTACTTGATCCACTGTCCATCTCTTTCTATAGCTTGCGCAACTCATGTTTGACCAAAACCAGTCCTTCTTGCGTAGGTTCAAACCCAAAAAGGAAGGGCCTAACAGGCTCCGACCACAAGCCTTTACTTGCCCTCAAGTCAAGTACTTGGCTCTTTCGCAACTTCTAGGAGTGTTGTTTCTTTCCCTTGTCCCCCCTCTCCAATTTGCTTTACTCTTCTGCTTGCACTTTTGATTTCTCTACCTCTTCAAATGAAGGGCCCAACTATGGGACCAACTCTAAGGTCCGCTTTCTGACTTCCTGGAAACTCCCAATTTTATCCTACCACTTCCTGGCAAGGAGTGAGGCCTTAGCTACAAATTGTTGAGTCACATATGTGATACATCCTTTGGGCTTGGATAGGACCAGAGAGTTCCATTTAGAGTCGGCTATAACATCTACATGATGCATTTTCATATAAACTGTTTGGATGATAGGTCAAAATTCACACAACTCCTTCTTGGCTACATATTGCGCCTCAAACAGAGCATTCAACTCATTAACCGCTTGTTGGATTTGGTCGAATTTCTCTTGTTGCTCGAGCAGGTCCATGGTGACTGCAAATTCTTCATTCGACAACTGTATTATCAATAAGTAACTTCTTCCTTAGTCACCTATAGATATTCAATATTCTCAAGTGTTCCACACCAAAAATGATCAAGAAGCTCTCACAAGAAGCTCTCCATCAATACTCCAAAAGATATTCTCACAAGAAGCTCTCCATTGATCCNTTATTTAAATAATCCACCTTGACTTTGTCACTTTACTTTATCATTTAAATAATATTAACCCATTTCTAGGTCACTTAACCTATTTTCCTTATTTTAGGGTTAACCACTTTCCATATATAGAAAGTTATCCAATACTTTATCATTTAAATATTCCTTGTTGATTTTTTCACCTTACTTTATCATCAATCACATCAATGTGACTATCTCTCCCCCTTTGACATCAATGGAAAAGGGCCATTTTCCTCTTGGGGCTGCTCCCCCTACTTGAACTTTCCTTGGGGCTGCTCCCCCTGTCTGAGTGCCTTTGATCTTCCTCTGAATAATCTCTCCCATTTTGAAAAAGGGATATCACTCTAATGTAATTCTGAAAATACATCGAACATACTCCCCCTGTGACCATCCCTCCTCCTGGAATTATGCCTCTGTGCTCTTTCTTCAAATATAGGACTCTTTTCTAGGTATGCATCTGATAAATATATCCTCCTAGAATCATGGGAAGAAGAATGACCCCCCCTATGGGTATGTCTCCCCCTATATTCTCTACAAGATGAACAATATGCTACCATATAACGATCCTTGGATCTATTCATGCATCAAACTTATGCCATACCAAGCATCATGAAGNGACGGTTCTCGTTGACTTGGGATCCATGGTCCAGATTCACTTCGGACTTTCAGGCTTCAGGTATTTTGAATGTGAAAGATGAAAAATCTCCTGGAGGAAAATCTCTAAAGTGAATGCTATGTCACCACGTGTCCTGATCGATGAATGGTCTAGATTCTCTTCAGAAGTCTGAGCTTCGAGAGTTTCAAATGGTAGGCTTGGAAATCTCCTGGAGGAAAATCGCCGAAGTAAATGATATGCTGCAGCATGTCACGATTGATGAGCAACCCAGATTCTCTTTGGGAATTTAGGCTTCGAGAGTTTCAAATGTTAGGATTGAAAATCTCTCGGAAGAAAATCGTCGAAGCAGATGATCTATTGCCGCGTGTCCTGATCGATGAATGGTCCATATTTTCTTCGGGACTTCATAACTTAAGCTCTTCGAGAGTTCTGATGACTCTTTGTGTGAAACTCCACACGATTCTGCACCCTCAAACGGACGACGACCGTTGATATGATTTGCTTGGTGGATCTTTATCGTTGAAAATTTCCCTATTTATTTCGACAATCCTAGCTCGAAAATGACCATTTTGAATGGCTGCGTTTGTCCATGGGCATTCCCTGTGTATATAAAAAGTCTTGGTAGACCCGCGGTGAGCTCAATCAATGGTGCACATGATGACAAGCATTCCGAAACAAATATGACATGTATTTTATCCTTCCAGAAAAACGGAAACACAAATGCGCGAAGACTCAAAAGATGAATAAGGGCCAAGACACTCAGTAGTGGGAAACTGACTTAAACAACCAGAAAAAAGAAAAATTGATGAAGGCACAAGAAAAAGAGAGGAGAGGCAGGGGATGCAGACCTAGGTTACTACACCTGCCTTGGAAATGGAACATATATTAATACTGTTTGATGGTTGTTTGCAACTTCTTCCAGGTTTTCCAACTCCACGCCCTTGCATTGAATAATTGTAAAGTGTTTCGACCATCAGTTTCTCTTTTGAACTCACACTTTAGGAGTCATACTTTTACACATCAAAATTCCACACCTAGGTACCTTGGCCTAAGTGTCACAAGTGTCATAAAAGTGTCATATGCACCTTTCTAAGTGTCACATATACCTCGACACCATGAAATAACATATGTTACAATCCCTAGTCAACGTGAAGGAGAAATATATTATATGAAGGTCAAAATACTATGTGCAGATGAATTATTATTAATATTCATGAAAAAGAATTTAATTTAGTGTGAGAATCCACATCACATTTGGTTTCCTATTTTTTAGGAAGGTTGAGGATCTCATGGATGGTTGAAATATTTCCTCCTGAAAATCCTTGAGAGATATTTCCTCCCTAAAATCCTTAGAGATATTTTCTCCCTAAATATCTTGGAGATCCCATTTTAGTGGGTCTGATGAGTGATCCTCTCCATGGTGGTTAAGCCTTCAAATCCTATATAATGAAGAATTTCCATGGAGATAGAGGTAGATTAGAGGTATCAAACTTATGATCTTGGGAGAAAGATTTTTTTTTTTATGATCTTGGGATCATCGTGAAAGGGTGGGACGACGAGGACTTGGAGAGGCTGCTGCAACTTCATTTACAGATTGTAAATATCTCTTTAAAGTTCTCATTAATATTACTTCACCTATTCCCTTCAAGATTGTGTTTTGTTGCATATGATTGTCAATCTTGATAAATGAATTTTATTAGTTTAATCTTGTAGAGTAGAGTAGAGTTTCTTTGTATTTTGTTGTCCATTGCATTGCAGGTATTGAGTGGTGTTGAAGAGTTTGAAGATCAAGCTCCGATTGGAGGTAGCGAGGACGAACTGTAAAAAAAGGTGCATCACATTTTCTTCCTTCTCTTTCTCTTTCTGATTAGGTAATTGAATTCATAGGTATGTTAGTGTCCATTTGTATGTTTTCTATCTTGGTATTGGGGGTCTAGAATCCAAGAGGATATTCACCTATCCACAGGGGAATTTTCCTGCAACAATGACACCATCCATGTCAATGATGGACATGTCACACTTGATTGTGGAGTGGATGTCAAGTTAAACCAATATAATCATGCTAGTCATAGTGATCAAAACCCAATAGAGGGGAAGTTAGGCTACATTAGAAATATACAAGTGGACTTCTTATCTTTCCCAATGTGTTATTTTTAGGTGCAAGTGGTGCACTACCTTAAACCAAATTAATGTAAAGGAAGATAATGATAGTGGGACAATATGAATTAAGTCTAAAAAGATGTGGGATGGAAAGAAGGAGCCTATGTTTTCCCAAAACACTACAACTAAGTGTTTTTTTGACCTAGAGGTGTTGGATATGGATTGGTGCTTCATACTAAGACATGATTTGATATCAAAACATGCTTTTGAGAAAAAAAAATGTGCCAAGTGAGGAAGATAATTAGGGTGATAGAAACAAATAATTATATGTACATATTATTTCAACATTTATATTGTGTATGTGCCATTTTATTATGGTTTTCTATAATTGGTAAAATGTGTATGTATTCTTAATTATCACAATTTTTGTAGTTATATAACGACAATTATTTAGAGAAATGGTTGGACCAAATAATGGTAGAGAACAAAATTATAACTTGAGGTGATTTAACAAACATTTATAATGAGTATATATATGTATTCTTTGTTATCACCAAGTTTCATTAAGGGTGTGATCATACAACCGTTAATGCATTGGATCACATCARAAAAAATTCTTCATTCCTTATTGGAATAAACCATCCACTTMGACACTCTACAAACCCTAGCTTTTAGTTGTCACCCCCTACCTATTCCATTAGAGTCTTTAGGCCTACTACACATGTCATGGGGAKGCTCCCTTCCTCCTCATGAGTTCGATTTTGAAGCGACAACTTCTACATAGCTGGTTTCCTCATTGGGAAAATCCACTGCAAAACTAAATAACTCTCATTTTCTAAGGAAACTAGATCAATTGCTTGAGGTTCATCTTCCATCCATCACCCCCAGGCATAAGGCTMTAGATTTAACTAAAAGAGGTTTGATTGGACAATTTATGGTGGTATGGCCTTCCCAACATTCAATGGAGAATAACAAAGGTTTTTACGGAACCTCCCCAAAAAATTGATCYCTTCTATGTTTATAGCATRGGTTGTTAACGAGGGCAAGTGGCCAGAGGTTTTCACAGAGGTTTTTMTAAAGGTCGCACCTATAAGGTAAATACGCCATGGTGCTTAACTATTCAGGAGCACCGTTACATGTTATAATAAAAAATACAATCATTGAACAAAGCACCCTGGTGCTGTTGAACATTAGGACYCGATGCATATTCTCGTCATCCGATGCATTGAGGTAGGGTAAAATGTTTTTTTTAGAAAACTAATTTTCATTATTACATTTCATTCTTTGCTATGAAACTCTCTCACAAGCACCGATGCTCAGTCTTCTTTCAAGTCCGCCCCATTTACAATGCTCTATAGTGACTTCAACAACTCCACTAGTAGATTCCACACATTTCCAAATTTTGGAAAATACCATGAATTTTCATTTCTTCTCAATGGTGGAACCATGCCTCCTCAGGATAGAAGAGGCCAGGTAAATTTTTTATTACCTTCCTATTTGCATTTTCATCAGATTAAAATTTTAAATTGGCATGAAATTTTGCTGTTTTTTTTTTTTCAATTCCACGCAGCGTGCTTGAACTCTTCAGCTTTCCCTGAAGCAGTGAATTTCATGCATAAATATACAGGAAGAACCACCTTTGGTGCCCACACTATAAACATAAACACCGGTACCATTCACAGAATGGCACCACCACGTCAAATTTTGAAAAATAAGCACAGCGGTGTGTTTTATGTGACACCTCGACCCGATGCAGTATAAAACACAATGCACCACTAAAAAAACATGCTAGTGCTCTAAGAAATTACACCGACAAATTTACATAAAAAAAATTAACCTACTGGTGCACCAAATTTAACAAAATGCACCGGTGCTGTAAATAGCATGGCACTAGGGAGATTATATAACACTTTGCATAGCGATGCATCATAGGGGATGCCCTGTTACGAGTGTGTCCCAAAATACAATGGTTCATGCAAACCCAGTCGATGCTCCAATAAGAGTGGAGCTCCGATGTGCTCCCTTTAACTAACCGCATTGTCCAGTTTTCAACGAATAAAATTTATCGTAGCAGTGCGTCAGGGTTAACAAAACGCACCAGTTCTATTTATAGAACCACACTGACACATATATTTAATGACTTGGAATAATCATGTAGGCCATTGGACACCCTGTTACCAGTGCATTAAACAAAACAATGCACCGCTAAACAAAACAATGGTGCTCAAGAACACTGGAGCACTAGTGTGTTCACATTAAGAGATCACACCACCTAATTTCCAACAAAAAAATTTAACCCAACGGTGTCCCGAAGTCCAACAAATACACTGGTGTTGTAAAAAGCATGACACTGGAGGAAATATGTCACAATTTAGCATAGCAATGCATCTTACGGGACACCCCATTGTTGGTGTGTCCCAATATATTAAACACATTGGTTCTGTGCACATCATGAGACTGTGTGAAACATTTAAAAATTAAAAAATCGGTGCATCCAAGTGGATGCATTTTTATCGGTGCCATGAATATCATCGCACTGCTAATGACATACCAATGCTCCAAGCATCGAGGAGCACCAATGCGTTACATATATCCAAGCACACCGCCTAATTTAGAATAAAATTAAAATGGAAAAGCAATGCATCTTGTGGGATTCCCTATTCCTGGTGCGTTACAGAATACAACACATTGTTAAAATACATGTCGGTGCTCAAATAATAATGGAGCACCGATGCGTTATACAAACAACATCGCCTAGTGGAGCTTTGTTTTTGATATAGCGCACTGAGTTGGTGCGTAGTTTCTATTTGTGGCACATTGATTACTTTTCGACATTATTTTGAAAATAGAAATTAATTTTAGTTTTTATCAAATACAAGTTATTTATATATGTGTGTTTTATAATTTTGATTCATTTTATCTATATATACGTGCCTAAGAATATTTGTATGTAAATCAAATATGACGATGACGAGAGGAGGAAGAAAAACGATAACAATAAGTCAAAACATACACCTTTGTACGTGAGTGGGAGGCCTGAGAAAGGGAGAGGGAGTGGGAGGCCTGAGAAAGGGAGAGAGGGAGATGATTCCTCACGCTATGTTGTGGTAGGCATCAACACCTTCCCTTTTTCTTGTATTATTGCTTGTAAAGTAATTTTTAACTAAGAAAATGGGACCCCTCCTTCTTGACTTGAGAACCTCTTGATTGATTGAGAAGAACTACCTCGATGCCTTGATCTTTGTTAAAGTCTTCTCATCCCCCTCTAATTAAGTTTCTTTATCTTGCAAGTTAGTTTGGTTTTTCGTTTAACACTTGGACATTTTAAAAGATTTTTTTTTGGGCATACTGGAGTATTTCTCATTAACCTTGCCGACTCATTGGATCAGTTCTCGTGATTTTCTCTAGTGCATACCATAGAACTTCCTCTCAACACCTCTGGTGCATACCATAGAACTTCCTCTCAACACCTCTGGTGCATACCATAGAACTTCCTACAAACACCTCCGATATATGAGTCATCGACCGGATAATTTATTCATGAGTCTTCCGAAACAATGAACTGAGCCATCGACAAACTTCCCATTATATCCTCTGGTACATAACGGAGGATTTCCCACGGATGTTTCTGGTGTACAAAACCTTGCAACCAGAGGAGTTTCTACCAACATTGCCGGTATGACAAGAACACTTATGAGTGAGCTCTCTGATAAACCAAAGCCTTTCATCGGGCCCTTTTCCATGATGCCCTTCGGTTGTCTCAAATTTCACACTGTGTCTATAAAAGAGTGCTTCCCCTCCGTCTTTGTTATCATTTTTTTATCGTTAAGGAGAAAAGGGAGTGTCGAGCAATTCTATTGATGAGCTACCACACTTGTGAGAGTATTCATCCATATTCCAACAAAGCATTCTCTGCATCCATGTGTCACCGATTGACAGGTAGGTGCTTTGCCCTATTTATCTTATTTTTTAGTTTAAGCTCCGTTAGGGTTAGGGTTTTAGTTATAAAATTATTGGTTCCCAATACTACTCACTGAACCTGCAATTTAACCGTGTCTCCCTCGCAATGCACCTCTACCCATTTTAAAACAACCATGCCCTCCCGACCAAGCCACCCATCGATAATTGTTTCGATCCTCCATACGTAAAACTAGTTAAAATGGGAAGAATTAATTCACACAACATAAAACGTTTTTCCATTGCTTAACAAACAAATGGAGGTTACATATATAGCGTGCAGATCACTGACTTAAGTGGATCTGATTAGNGAAAAAATCCGGCAACACATCAACCAGAGATGGGAGAAAGATGAAGCAACCATGAAGGTAACAATAGGGTTGATGGAGGAACACCTCATCCAACCAACTAAATTTCAAACAATGATCGAAGAATTCATGGCCACCTTAACAAGGTGTTGGTGCAGAATTGATCAGACCAAGGTCCTCCTTAGGTTACCAACAAAAGGTACTGAGTAGTCTAGAGCGCTGGTGTTTTCATCTCCTAAGAGAAGAAGTCTCACCTAAAGCACAACCAAGACAGAAAGATAGGGAAGGGCAAGGAGAATACTTAGGTGGGTTTCCAGAACCTTCAAGATTCACCATGATCTTGTGCAAGATAGACTAACTACAGAACAAATCCGAACTCACCCATGATGGAACTAAAGATACTCAAGTTGCAAAAGAATTTGTACACAGAGATACCATATTGATCTTATCAAGCATAAATAAGTACTGTAAAAAGAATTCATAAGCATAAACACAAATGACACAATATATTTAAATATTTTGGGTCCTTCCTCATCTATTATCATCAGATCTTATTGGATACAATCTTAGAGATACAAATTAGTACTCTGTTACAAACTTCTAACTCCGGACTCATGTCACAGAGCTCTATCTACCCTTTTTCCCAAATTTGTATGCAAATTACATTTACAGAACATTTCCTCAATGACACCCAACCATAATAGCCAACCCAACCATATCAGCTAACCAACTATATTAGCCAACCCTTTTAAAATAATATGCATCTCATATATAGGATGAGTGGGATCTTCTGGCTTTGGGCTCACATGCTTTCTTGTTCTGTTGTAACTACTTTTGCCTTGCTGGTGTTGCGCAATCCCTTTTTGCAACCGATTTCTGTTTATTTTACTTGATCCACTGTCCAACTCTTTCTGTGGCTTGCACAACTTGTGTTAGACCAAAACCAGTCCTTCTTGTGCAGGTTCAAACCAGAAAAGGAAGGGCCCAACAAGCTTCGACCACAAGCCTTGACTCACCCTCAAGTCAAGTACTTGGCTCTTTCACAACTTCTACGAGTGCTGTTGCTTTCCCTTGTCCTCCTTCTCCACTTTTCTTTCCTCTTCTAATTGCACTTTTGCTTCATCTACCTCTTCAAATGAAGGGCCTAACTATGGGACCAACTCTAAGGCTCGCTTCCTGACTTCCTGGAAACTCCCAATTTTATCCTACCACTTCCTGGCAAGGAGTGAGGCCTCAGCTACAAATTTCTGAGTTGCATATGTGATACATCCTTTGGGCTTGGATGGGACAAGAGAGTTCCATTCAGAGTCAGCTATAACATCTACATGATGCATTTGCATATACACTGTTTGGATGATAGGTAAAAATTCGCATAGCTCCTTCTTGGCTACATATTGAGCCTCAAACAGAGCATTCAACTCATTATCCTCTTGCTGGATTTGGTCGAATTTTTGTTGTTGCTCGAGTGGGTCCATGGTGACCGCAACTTCTTCATTCAACAACTATATTATTACGTGCACATCCTCTAAAGTTTGGTTGCACCTTGCGATAATTCCCATCAAGTCACCGACTTCTCGGAATATCTTTGTGCACTCAGCTGTGCACTTGTGTAGTGATGCTCGAGCATTGTTACCTTCCAACACTATTTTCTCCATCTTCTCTTGCAACTTCTGAGGATGTTGTTCTACTTCTTGCTGAGTCTCCCACAACTGTATTTCCAGCTTCTCTGCGTGAATGGCCAACTGTGACCATTCTCCTTGGAGTAGCTCGATTTGATGCTCAGGTTCTCCTGTAGCACTGGATTCTCGCAGTTGGGGTGCTACCTTCCTTATTTCTGGCCAGGCTTCAATGAGCCTTTCCTCGACTCTTTCCAGTTTCTGCTCTGCCTGGATCTTGGCGTATTCTTCTTGTGTTCTGCATGCTTGAGCAAGGAGTGCTTCTGGCCGTGTAAAAACTACAGTCTTTTCAGCTTGCTGGAGCCTATGCTCCAGTTTATCAGTCGAGGCACTGATCATTCTGACGAGCTGCGCTGCTGGCCACTATGCATGGTCAACGAAGGAAGGGGTGGCTTCCCTGGGTGCTTGGACCTGCAGTGGAAGTCCACTGGCCATTGAATTCTTTGAGGGAGTTTCCACCTCCTCCTCTCCTATATATGGTCCTGATGCAAGCCTCAACCTCAATGCCGACAGTAGGAACGTTAAAATGTTTTCTTTGGATAGGCAGAGTTGCAACAACTTTGCGCACTGTTGAGGGTTTTGGAGGACTATCTCCATTTGTTCCTGCACTGGCATTGCACCTTGTCCTGAAGTTGACTTAGGTTCCTTCTGAACCTCTGGTATCTCCACTTCTTTGTGGACCTCAGCCTCTAGGGTTGAGCTTCCAATAGCACCCTCAACCTTGGTCATTGAGGAAGTGCGATGCAGACTTAGGACTTGTGGCTTTGGTCATGCTTGGATCTTCGTTGAAGAAAAAGTGTTTTGGATTGGAATAAAGGGTATGATCTGCTGGTCCTGTGCTTCAGGGTTTGAGCTATTTAGTTGTAGCCTCTATTCAGGTACTTCCAGGTTTGTACCAGGGAGTTCTGGTCTCTGCTCTGGTATCTCTGGGGGATCGAGCTACATGGGTTCTGGATCACTGGTTTGGGATGGAATGTCGGTTTCTGGAGGTGGCGATTATGGTTGTGGTGGTGATGGAGGTTTCTCAGTGATGATGGTGGTGTATGGAGTGGTTTCAGGCTCAGGGTCATCTTGGATGTCTATAATATGGGTTGCCCAAGCCACTGAGCGAGTGCGGGGAACAATGGATGAGATGGACTGGGGGTTCAGAACCATGCTCGGGGAGATTCCCATACTAGGTTTCTTGGTCATAGGATATGTGATGAATGAAACACTAAGGATTTCGATGACATTCTTACCTCTCAACATAGCTTGCTCTGATAGTTGCAGGAACATAGGTAGTGTTCTTTTTTTGAGCTCCAATGGCTGCGTCTCTTCCTCCTTATCAGAGTTCGTTTGTTTCAAGGCTTCTTTCTTCAGTAACTCCAGGCCCGACCTCAATCCTACCCCTATTTCCTTACCTCTCTTCTTCAACAGTTTCACAGGAAGAACGTAATGCATCCTTGACTTGCGTGGGTTACGTTTGAATCCAGGCCACGACATAACCTCCTTGTTGAAGGCCTCCTCATCCAAATAGAATGGTAGCACGCACGAGTGGAAGTCCTCTCTGTTGGAATACCTTGGCCACACGAATGTATGGTGGCAGTTCATATTGAATGCTATGTTCCGCGTGTTGTAGTTGAGAAATTTCTGCGGAATGTGCAACCTATGTGTACCACTTGGAGAACGCTGTGTTGTTGAATGTGGTGTTCTCTGAGTCCAACCTTG
>JZKD02S0543999.1:256245-276669 GCA_000966675.3 Picea glauca
AGAAAAGGACAAACAGTGCAAGAATACACCAATGGATTTAGAAAAATGGCATTAATGTTAGACATCCCTTTACAAACACAAGAAACTCTTATGAAGTATATAGGAGGTTTACCTGTGCATATTAGAAGCACTGTTTTCATGTTTGGACCCACTAACATTGATGACGTTTCCGTTCAAGCTATGTATATTGAAGTAGGAAAAGCAGGTGTGTCAGGGGAATCATCGTCTTCAGGGAAAGAGGAAAAGAGGAAAAGGCATGGCAATGGAAAGAATGCAAATGCAGTGACAAGGAAGGAAGGAAATCCCTTTTGCAAGCATTGCAAGAAAGAGGTACATGATGAGGACAAATGTTGGCAGTTGCATCCCGAGAAGAGGCCAAAATGGTTCAAAGGAAAGAAGGGAACACAAACAGTGGAAACGACATCAAAACCCACAGAATTGGGATCAGATTCAGGTGATGAGTCAAAGATTTCATTGGTTGGTATGACAGGTAAATTTGATGAAGACATTGATTGTAGAAACAAGTTGTTTCATATAAGGGTAATCATGCGACACACTAAGATAGACACATTAATTGACAGTGGATCTCAATCTAATCTAATCTCAGAAGAATTGGTTAAGCAATTGGGATTAAAAACACAAACTCATCATAAGCCATACACACTTAAATGGATAAGCAATCATCATGAAATGCACATAACAAAGCAGTGCACAATCAAATTTGCAATTTCATCTAAGTATGTGGACGAAGTAACTTGTTATGTTGTTCTGTTAAGAGAATGTTGAATGGTCTTAGGTAGTCCATACTTATATGATCGTAAGGCAATATTCTACATGACAAAAAATCAATATCAATTCACTAAAGTAGGTCAGGATTATGTGGTTCATGCTCATCATGTTAAAGCAAATAAAACACTTCAAACAATGGAACAATTAAAGAAGGCAGTGCAAGCAAGCAACAAACCAATAAATGTTTCAAATGAAGTAATTGATCTTAAGCAAGAACAAGACATGGTATTTGAATGGAAAATCAATCATAAGTTGCTTCAAGATAAGCTCATGTCGTGCAAATATTTAAAGTATATCAGATCATTTGCAGTCGTCTTTTTGATGCTGTCATTAGCAATGTTTTCTACATGGATGATAGTGGCTTCAGTAAGATGTAACAAGGTTCAAATGGCTAACAATATACTATCAGTTGTCATGATTGTGTTACAGTTGATCTTGATGAGACAGGTGCATAGGACAGATTTCAGAGACGGAGGACAAGCCAGGTGGCCTATCTCGAGCTTGTTGACTAGTCAGTAACCTTTTGGGGACCAAAAGGTCTTTTTGTGGGGAGGGGTGATCCAGAATCAGATCCAAAAGCCTGACAGGGCTTAAAAATGCTCAAAAATGAAAGTTATCGTAATGTGACGAAACTAGCACCATTGCGTCCGTCTCGTCTTCCTGATTCCGATAGTATATTTACTTCGTCAAACGGACTCCGTATGCAGAAGATATCGCGTTCTGTCCGAAAAGCCAAATAGGTAAAAAGGGGATGACTGTACAGTCCGTACAGTCCATGTGGCATGCTGACTGTACAGGCCGTACGGTCCGTACAACTAATGTGAAAATCTCAGGAGGCGACATGTGGCAGCTCCAGGAGGTGACATGTGGCAAGCTGATTTGGCATACGGGCAGACAGTTGGACCAATCCAAGGGTGACACATGTCACCACTGTAAGGGTGACACATGGCACTGGATGACATCAGTAGCTGACGCAACAAGGCTGACATGGAAAGATGACATGGTAGTACAGCTTCTGACAGGTGGCAGGCATGTGGACCATCCAATGTTTGACACTTGGTAGACTCTGGTTGGTGGTTGATGTGCCACGTGGCCCAGTCATGGGCTGCCACGTGGCACCCTATGGTTGGCTATTGTGGCTTTGTATAAAATTTGTTTGGCTTGGCCGGGGTCAAACCCGTGACCTCCTCTCTGGGGAAAAGGAATGGTAGGACCGGGCTGACCGACCACTCCCATGGTGGTTCTTATTATATAAATGACAAAATATATATTTGAATTGGGTTGAAGTTCCGTTTGGCGGGGGAAAGGGCCGGGGCTTAGCCCCAGCCCACGGTCCAATGCAAACACACCAAACGGCTTACCACATGACCAAGACACAGAGGTAACACGACAAAGTATGGGTAGGGCTTAGCCATTGGTCCACGGGAAGTTCACCATACGACTCGAGACCATAACCCAAACAGAGCGCGGGGGGGTTAAAACAGTTAGCCCAAGATCATGTGCGGATCCCGCGACCAGAAGCCAGCGACAGAGGGCCAGCGCATGGGCGCGTGGCCATATGGAGGCTCCATATGACCCAGAGCACGCGCCTAGTGGGGGCTGCGCCCGATTTTTGTCAAAAATGGGTTTTTTGGTTATAGTTGGGATTTTCTTTTGATTTAATGCTTGTTAATAATTGATTTTCTCCATTTTTGGGAGATATTGGTCATTTTTGGAGCCCAAATTTTGGGAGGAAGTTGGAGATGAAAAACCAAATTCAAATCTATGTAAACCAAGCCTGTTTGAGGCCATGGAGAAATAGTCAGAGCAGAGTTATGCTGAGGAGAAGCCAAGCCAAAGCCATTTTTATGCAGGGAAGCTTTTGAGGAGCAGACCCTGTCGGGTCATTTCTGGGAGCTCTGGACGTCCGTTTTGCGTGCCGTTTTCTTTGCAGGGTTCTAGAGATCTGAACAAACATGACCAGATCAGTTTTGTAGCCATTTGGAATTACAACGATGTATTTTTGAGCTTTTGAACAGAAATAAAGAAGCCTCCCCCACAGAGACAATGGCCTGGAGACGTAGGCAAAGTTGTGCCAAACT
This sequence comes from Picea glauca, assembly GCA_000966675.3. Classification (NCBI taxonomy): domain Eukaryota; kingdom Viridiplantae; phylum Streptophyta; class Pinopsida; order Pinales; family Pinaceae; genus Picea; species Picea glauca. The sequence goes on from JZKD02S0543999.1 coordinate 259,116, forward strand.
CTGTTATCAATCTGTGTGTTATGGTTTTCTATCTATTATTTCATTTCAGATCTACATATGTGTATATGGCTGTCATAATTCCTCTTCTTTCCTCATTCTTTCACTAAGTTTTCTCAAATGGTTAATTAACGCATGCAAAATTAAAACTCAACCATAGTCATTAAAAGATCCTATGGATCACCTGATGGCCAATGTCCTGAAGTGCTGATTGCCGATATGTCGAAGTCCTGAAACCCAAGATTCATGGGAGCTGTCCGATCTAGAGGATCATGTAGCACCTAATCAAATATGTCGCGGTTTCATGGATTGAAATACCTAAAGGCAGGAGTGTGGAAACTCCCTATAGCCGAAATCGCGACTAGTGCCTAGGAATTAGGCACACGGTCACAGCCAAAGGTCACATCCCAAGGTCACATGCAAGGTTGGGGAAATGGAAAGGAGCTATGACAAAGGGCCGAAAGCGCATGTATTGATTGCAGAAGAAGAGCAGTAGGGCTCAAAGTGCCAAGATTGATTTGAAGAAGTCAGGGCACCGCATGGGGAATTCATGGATGTCAGAACTCATCCCAATCCCAATGAAGGCAGTTAATAGAAATAGGGGGTGGTGGTTGAACCCTCATTTCACCCCATTAATGGAAAGTAAGAAAGGATGGTCGTGGCATCTAGCTGACAACCCAGAGCTCCTCTGTAAATGGGTTTTCTTGCAAAGTCCATACTATTTTAATTTCACGTCTAATAGAGGAAAACATGTGTAGTCTGACAGGAGAAGGAGGAAACACAAAGCTTTGAATGTAGTGGTCTGATCCTATCCCTGAGGGCCATGAGCAGTTCCGAGTATTTATACTCAATTTTGATCTTTTGTAAGCATCGTTGATGCTTGAGTTAGGCTCCCGTATTGTAAAGTTTTGAGGAAGCATTGGTTCCTCTGGTTATGCATCTATATTTGAGACTTCTTGTTTAATTAAAGTCAACTTATTTCTGTATCTCTATAAACAACTGTGTTAAAACACTCAAAATTGGAGGATCCAGTCGAGGGTATTTGTGTTGTTGTGATGTAGGTTTGATCATTGCAATATTTTCACCAGTTTTAATCAGTTTCCCGTGTTATCTTTTCCCTCTTACACTAAGTAGCTCGGAATTGGAGGATTCGGTCGAGTTGTTACAGTAGCATTATGATGTAGGTTTGATCATCGTGCTGTTATAACTGTGTCATTTAGGCATATCTTAGTGTCTAAAACTTTGGTTCCAAGAGGATCTTGTTCTTGAAGCTTTTCTTCCTTAGGCTACTGGAAGACCATATGTCCATAACAAACTCTTACATTTTCTCACCAAGTCTTCCCTCTGCTCATTTTAAACTCAAATTCTTGACTGGAGTTAGATGAAGACCTCACTTTCTTATGTTTTTCCTGGTCTAGGATTCTGAGTTAAAGCGATATTCTCTTGGGTTTGCGCCCATTCGACCACCCTTATTCATTCATTGTGACATATAAAAATGATGGGTATCAGGCTTACCTCTGCCGCAATCCAGAGGTGACTTCTGGTGATAACACTCGTGATTTCTTATGGTGCATACCAGAGGACTTACTCTCAACACCTTTGGTGCATAGCAGAGGAATTCCTCTCAACACCTTCGGTGCATACCGATGGTCTTCCTACAAAGATCTCCATTATATGAGTCATCAACCAGATAATGTTTTTCCATGTCTGTTGAAACATGAACCGATCCACTGATAGACTTCCCATTATATCCTCTGTTACATATCAGAGGAGTTCCCAACAATGTTTTTGGTATACACAACCTTACAAGCAAATGAGTTTATAACAACATTTCCGGTATGAACAAAACACTTTCGAGTGAGATCTCCGATAAAACAAATCCTTTCACCAAACCCTTTTCCATGATGCCCTCTGTTTGTCTCTAATTTCGCACTAGGTCCATAAAAGAGAGCTTCCCCTCCATATTTGTTATCATTTTTTATCACCAAGGATAAAAGGGAGTGTCAAGCAATTCTATCAATGAGCTACCAAAACTTGTGAGAGTATTCATCTGTCTGCCAGCAGAGAATTCTCCACATCCACATGTCACCAGTTGATAGGTAGGCGCTTTTCCCTATTTACCTTATTTTTTAGGTTAAGATTCATTAGGGTTAGGGTTTTAGTTATAAAATTCTTGGTTCCCAATACTGCTCACCAGACTCGAACTGTTACCCTGTCTCCCTCGCAATGCACCTCTACCCATTTTAAAAAAACCACGCCTTATCGACTAAGCTACCCATTGACTATCATTTCTATATTATGTCCATAGAACTACGGACCAGTCTGCTGGAACTGAACCATTTCTTTGGAATTGATAAAAATATTTCCTAGCCGACCCTGAGCATGTATTTTTAATTTGTTTTAGCTAATGTACACGGGTTCAAGCTGGATGTAAACTCAAAGTTCAAATCCTTATCCATAGGGATCCAATCAATTTTCAAACTCCGAACCCTAATCCATCTCATAGAATGGTCTCAAGAACTTAGTCATTTTTTTTTCAAGTCAAGGGTTCATCGACAAAGTTACTAACAACTCAGTCGATGTTTATCTTAGCCTTCGACAAAGTTGCTTCCAAATTCAACGGCGCCTAACAAATCATTTCAATGATTTCATTAACATCGACACTAACTCTTTCAACATAGTTCCAATCATTGTTGTTGATATTTTTTTCTCATAACGATGAACTTGCCATGAACTTCCCCAATATAAACCAAGGAACTTGCTACAAACTACTCCGACACCATAATATCATGTCAGCATAGTTGTTTCAAACATCTCTGAACCAAATATTCCATATCGACAGAGTTTCTAATATTACCTTTGATACATACCGATGAGGTTAACATATTTCCCTTCAGTACCACTCTTACTTTTTGGTAAGGTTCCTCCAAACTCCTCCAGAACAAGTCTGACTCATCGACTTAATTAACACGAATACCTTTGGTGGATTGGAGGACTTGGCACCAACATTGTTTTTATAGCCTGGAGGGATTCCCACTAACTCCTCCCATACAAATCTTCTCTCACTAGTGCACTTAGTGAGATCTTCTTCGCTCCACACCGACAAAGTTTCCACCATATGTTCCAATACATACTAGAGCACTTGTCATCTTTAACTCCAGTTTCATTTCCTTCACCAAACAAGTTGTCAACATCTACGCCAATTCACCACAGCTAAGACATACTCCCTCAAACTCTCTCTATGTCTCAAATCATCCTATCATCTTCAGATGATGACTTCCTTCTTGACATCGACTTAAGAAATTCCTTAGGTAGAAACATAGGTTTAAGATAATGGATTAATCTTTGAACCCTGGTTACTGCTTAAAAGCCCAATTATTCAATGATTATCAAGACTAACATTTTATGTTCATTATCATGTCTTCTTTTATCCCTATTTTGATGCACTAATTATGACTATGTTTGTCGCAGATTTAGATATGTCCCCTTGCAAGAAAACAACTAGAAAAGTACCCGTGACAGAAGATTTCATAAGTGGAAGTCAATAGAAAGAGGAACCTGATGTGCTAGGGGATATCTATGATGATACTACATGAATCTTAGAGAAAAGGGGAAATTCACTCAAATGGGGTGAAGTTTTCCAGATGTTTAAGAAGCATAACCTCCCTTTGGAAGCTGAATATCATGATGAGCTTAAAAAATTCAAAAATATCAGAAGGTCAGGATTGCATAGGGTGGTGGCTCGTGCAACAATTTTCCCTTGTCTATATGTGATCTCATGGATCCTCAAGCTTGCATACCTTGATAACCGGTATATACCCAATGCTAAGGTGCAACCCATTATGTCATTCTAAGCAACTACCAAAGGCACGTGTTACCATTTGGAAAAGGGAACCCAGTCATTGGATAATGAATAAATCAACAAATTCACACACAAGGAAAATGATCTATTCAAGATCTAGTACAAGCTATATTAAATGTTCAAACTCATACCGTCTAACGAATATTCCACCATGTCGCTAAGAACACCATNACCATCTGGTAGGGCCAACCTCTCACTCTGGGTGGGTAAACCCACCTTTAATTAATTCTGGGTCTTCCATTATAACTGTTGGGGCCGACTTCTTATTCTGCACTTTGTAATTGTCTGGTGACCAATCCGCAAAAGGGGATTTGGTCCTTATACAATTACCGACATGATTAATCCTCAATGGGGATTAATCCAACAACAACAACAATAATAATGACATGATTAATCCATAATGGGGATTTAATCCAATAATAATAATGACATGATTAATCCACAATGGGGATTTAATACAATAACAAAATAACAATAAGAATGCTCTTCGCAGTTACATTATTTCAACATAAAAAGCATTAATTGAATGGAAATCTTTAAAACTAAGAAAAGGACAAACAGTGCAAGAATACACCAATGGATTTAGAAAAATGGCATTAATGTTAGACATCCCTTTACAAACACAAGAAACTCTTATGAAGTATATAGGAGGTTTACCTGCGCATATTAGAAGCACTGTTTTCATGTTTGAACCCACTAACCTTGATGAGGTTTCCGTTCAAGCTACGTATATTGAAGTAGGAAAAGCAGGTGTGTCAGGGGAATCATCGTCTTCAGGGAAAGAGGAAAAGAGGAAAAGGCATGGCAATGGAAATAATGCAAATGCAGTGACAAGGAAGGAAGGAAATCCCTTTTGCAAGCATTGCAAGAAAGAGGGACATGATGAGGACAAATGTTGGCAGTTGCATCCCAAGAAGAGGCCAAAATGGTTCAAAGGAAAGAAGGGAACACAAACAGTGGCAACGACATCAAAACCCACAAAATTGGGATCAGATTCAGGTGATGAGTCAAAGATTTCATTGGTTGGTATGACAGGTAAATTTGGTGAAGACATTGATTGTAGAAACAAGTTGTTTCATATAAGGGTAATCATGCGACACACTAAGATAGACACATTAATTGACAGTAGATCTCAATCTAATCTAATCTCAGAAGAATTGGTTAAGCAATTGGGATTAAAAACACAAACTCATCATAAGCCATACACACTTAAATGGATAAGCAATCATCATCAAATGCACATAACAAAGCAATGCATAATCAAATTTGCAATTTCATCTAAGTATGTGGACGAAGTAACTTGTTATGTTGTGCCGTTAAGAGAATGTTGAATGGTCTTAGGTAGTCCATACTTATATGATCGTAAGGAAATCTTCTACAGGACAAAAAATCAATATCAATTCACTAAAGTAGGCCAGGATTATGTGGTTCATGCTCATCATGTTAAAGCAAATAAAACACTTCAAACAATGGAACAATTATAGAAGGCAATGCAAGCAAGCAACAAACCAATAAATGTTTCAAATGAAGTAATTGATCTTAAGCAAGAACAAGACATGGTATTTGAATGGAAAATCAATCATAAGTTGCTTCAAGATAAGCTCATGTCGTGCAAATATTTAAAGTATATCATATCATTTGCAGTCGTCTTTTTGATGCTGTCATTAGCAATTTTTTCTACATGGATGATAGTGGCTTCAGTAAGATGTAACAAGGTTCAAATGGCTAACAATATACTGTCAGTTGTCATGATTGTGTTACAGTTGATCTTGATGAGACAGGTGCACAGGACAGATTTCAGAGACGGAGGACAAGCCAGGTGGCCTATCTCGAGCTTGTTGACTAGTCAGTAACCTTTTGGGGACCAAAAGGTCTTTTTGTGGGGAGGGGTGATCCAAAATCGGATCCAAAAGCCTGACAGGGCTTAAAAATTCTCAAAAATGAAAGTTCTCGGAATGTGACGAAACCAACACCATTGCGTCCGTCTCGTCTTCCTGATTCTGACAGTATATTTACTTCGTCAAACGGGCTCCATATGCAGAAGATATCGTGTTCTGTCCGAAAAGCCAAATAGGTAAAAAGGGGATGATTGTACAGTCTGTACAGTCCACGTGGCATGCTGACTGTACAGGCCATACGGTCCGTACAACTGATGTGAAAATCTCAGGAGGCGACATGTGGCAGCTTCAGGAGGTGACACGTAGCAAGCTGATTTGGCATACGGGTAGACAGTTGGACCAATCCAAGGGTGACACATGTCACCACTGTAAGGGTGACACGTGGCACTGGATGACATCAGTAGCTGACGCAACAAGGCTGACATGGCAAGATGACATGGTAATACATCTTCTGACAGGTGGCAGGCACGTGGACCATCCAATGTTTGACACTTGGCAGACTCTGGTTGGTGGTTGATGTGCCACATGGCCCAGTCATGGGCTGCCACGTGGCACCCTGTGGTTGGCTATTGTGGCTTTGTATAAAATTTGTTTGGCTCGGCCGGGGTCGAACCCGTGACCTCCTCTCTGGGGAAAAGGATTGGTAGGACCGGGCTGACTGACCACTCCCATGGTGGTTCTTATTATATAAATGACAGAATATATATTTGAATTGGGTTGAAGTTCCGTTTGGCGGGGGAAAGGGCCGGGGCTTAGCCCCAGCCCACGGTCCAACGAAAACACACCACACGGATTACCACATGACCAAGACATAGAGGTAACATGACAGAGTATGGGTAGGGCTTAGCCATTGGTCCACGGGTAGTTCACCATACGACCCGAGACCATAACCCAAATAGAGCGCGGGGGGGGGTTAAAACAGTTAGCCCAAGATCATGTGAGGATCCCGCGACCAGGAGCTAGCGACAGAGGGCCAGCGCATGGGCGCGTGGCCATATGGAGGCTCCATATGACCCAGAGCGCGCGCCTAGTGGGGGATGCGCCCGATTTTTTTTAAAAATGGGTTTTTTGGTTATAGTTGGGATTTTCTTTTGATTTAATGCCTGTTAATAATTGATTTTCTCCATTTTTGGGAGATATTGGGCATTTTTGGAGCCCAAATTTTGGGAGGAAATTGGAGATGAACAACCAAATTCAAATCTATATAAACCAAGCCTATTTGAGGCCATGGAGAAATAGTCAGAGCAGAGTTATGCTGAGGAGAAGCCAAGCCAAAGCCATTTTTATGCATGGAAGCTTTTGAGGAGCAGACCCTGTCGGGTCATTTCTGGGAGCTTCAGACGTCCGTTTTGCGTGCCGTTTTCTTTGCAGGGTTCTAGAGATCTGAACAAACATGACCAGATCAGTTTTGTAGCCATTTGGAATTACAACGATGTATTTTTGAGCTTTTCAACAGAAATAAAGAAGCCTCCCCCACAGAGACAATGGCCTGGAGACGTAGGCAAAGTTGTGCCAAACTCCGTTATCAATCTGCGTGTTATGGTTTGCTATATATTATTTCATTTCAGATCTACATATGTGTATATGGCTGTCATAATTCCTCTTCTTTCCTCATTCTTTCACTAAGTTTTCTCAAATGGTTAATTAACGCATGCAAAATTAAAACTCAACCATAGTCATTAAAAGATCGTACAGATCACCTGATGGCCAATGTCCTGAAGTGCCGATTGCCGATATGTCGAAGTCCTGAAACCCAAGATTCATGGGAGATGTCCGATCTAGAGGATCATGTGGCACCTAATCAAAGATGTCGCGGTTTCATGGATTGAAATACCTAAAGGCAGGAGTATGGAAACTCCCTATAGCCGAAATCACGACTAGTGCCTAGGAATTAGGCACACGGGCACAACCAAAGGTCACATCCCAAGGTCACATGCAAGGTTGGGGAAATGGAAAGGAGCTATGCCAAAGGGCCGAAAGCGCATGTATTGATTGCAGAAGAAGAGCAGTAGGGCTCGAAGTGCCAAGATTGATTTGAAGAAGTCAGGGCACCGCATGGGGAATTCATGGATGTCAGAACTCATCCCAATCCCAATGAAGGCAGTTAATAGAAATAGGGGGTGTTGGTTGAACCCTCGTTTCACCCCATTAATGGAAATTAAGAAAGGATGGTCGTGGCATCTAGCTGACAACCCAGAGCTCCTCTGTAAATGGGTTTTCTTGCAAAGTCCATACTATTTTAATTTCACGTCTAATAGAGGAAAACATGTGCAGTCTGACAGGAGAAGGAGGAAACACAAAGCTTTGAATGTAGTGGTCTGATCCTATCCCTGAGGGCCATGAGCAGTTCCAAGTATTTATACTCAATTTTGATCTTTTGTAAGCATCGTTGATTCTTGAGTTAGGCTCCCATATTGTAACGTTTTGAGGAAGCATTGGTTCCTCTGGTTATGCATCTATATTTGAGACTTCTTGTTTAATTAAAGTCAACTTATTTCCGTATCTCTATAAACAACTGTGTTAAAACACTCAAAATTGGAGGATCCAGTCGAGGGTATTTGTGTTGTTGTGATGTAGGTTTGATCATTGCAATATTTTCACCAGTTTTAATCAGTTTCCCGTGTTATCTTTTCCCTCTTACACTAAGTAGCTTGGAATTGGAGGATTTGGTCGAGTTGTTACAGTAGCATTATGATGTAGGTTTGATCATCGTGCTATTATAATTGTGTCATTTAGGCATATCTTAGTGTCTAAAACTTTGGTTCCAAGAGGATCTTGTTCTTGAAGCTTTTCTTCCTTAGGCTACTGGAAGACCATATGTCCATAAGAGACTCTTACATTTTCTCACCAAGTCTTCCCTCTGCTCATTTTAAACTCAAATTCTTGACTGGAGTTAGATGAAGACCTCACTTGCTTATGTTTTTCCTGGTCTAGGATTCTGAGTTAAAGCGATATTCTCTTGGGTTTGCGCCCATTTGACCACCCTTATTCATTCATTGTGACATATAAAAATGATGGGTATCAGGCTTACCTCTGCCGCAATCTAGAGGTGACTTCTGGTGCTAACACTCGTGATTTCTTATGGTGCATACCAAAGGAATTACTCTCAACACCTTTGGTGCATAGCAGAGGAATTCCTCTCAACACCTTCGGTGCATACCGATGGTCTTCCTACAAAGATCTCCGTTATATGAGTCATCAACCAGATAATGTTTTTTCATGTCTGTTGAAACACGAACCGAGCCACCGATAGACTTTCCATTATATCCTCTATTACATATCAGAGGAGTTCCCAACAATGTTTTTCGTATACACAACCTTACAAGCAAATGAGTTTATAACAACATTTCCGGTATGAACAAAACACTTTCGAGTGAGATCTCCGATAAAACAAAGCCTTTCACCAAACCCTTTTCCATGATGCCCTCTATTTGTCTCTAATTTCGCACTAGGTCCATAAAAGAGAGCTTCCCCTCCATATTTGTTATCATTTTTTATCACCAAGGGTAAAAGGGAGTGTCAAGCAATTCTATCAATGAGCTACCAAACTTGTGAGAGTATTCATCTGTCTGCCAGCAGAGAATTCTCCACATCCACATGTCACCAGTTGATAGGTAGGCGCTTTTCCCTATTTACCTTGTTTTTTAGGTTAAGATTCATTAGGGTTAGGGTTTTAGTTATAAAATTCTTGGTTCCCAATACTGCTCACCAGACTCGAACTGTTACCCTGTCTCCCTCACAATGCACCTCTACCCATTTTAAAAAAACCACGCCTTATCGACTAAGCTACCCATTGACTATCATTTCTATATTATGTCCATAGAACTACGGACCAGTCTGCTAGAACTGAACCATTTCTTTGGAACTGATAAAAATATTTCCTAGCCGACCCTGAGCATGTATTTTTAATTTGTTTTAGCCAATGTACATGGGTTCAAGCTGGATGTAAACTCAAAGTTAAAATCCTTATCCATAGGGATCCAATCAATTTTCAAACTCCGAACCCTAATCCATCTCATAGAATGGTCTCAAGCACTTAGTCATTTTTTTTTCAAGTCAAGGGTTCATCGACAAAGTTACTAACAACTCAGTCGATGTTTATCTTAGCCTTCGACAAAGTTGCTTCCAAATTCAACGACGCCTAACAAAGCATTTCAATGATTTCATTAACATCGACACTAACTCTTTCAACATAGTTCCAATCATTGTTGTTGATATTTTTTTCTCATAACGATGAACTTGCCATGAACTTCCCCAATATAAACCAAGGAACTTGCTACAAACTACTCCGACACCATAATATCATGTCAGCATAGTTGTTTCAAACATCTCTGAACCAAATATTCCATATCGACAGAGTTTCTAATATTACCTTTGATACATACCGATGAGGTTAACATATTTCCCTTCAGTACCACTCTTACTTTTTGGTAAGGTTCCTCCAAACTCCTCCAGAACAAGTCTGACTCATCGACTTAATTAACACGAATACCTTTGGTGGATTGGAGGACTTGGCACCAACATTGTTTTTATAGCCTGGAGGGATTCCCACTAACTCCTCCCATACAAATCTTCTCTCACTAGTGCACTTAGTGAGATCTTCTTCGCTCCACACCGACAAAGTTTCCACCATATGTTCCAATACATACTAGAGCACTTGTCATCTTTAACTCCAGTTTCATTTCCTTCACCAAACAAGTTGTCAACATCTACGCCAATTCACCACAGCTAAGACATACTCCCTCAAACTCTCTCTATGTCTCAAATCATCCTATCATCTTCAGATGATGACTTCCTTCTTGACATCGACTTAAGAAATTCCTTAGGTAGAAACATAGGTTTAAGATAATGGATTAATCTTTGAACCCTGGTTACTGCTTAAAAGCCCAATTATTCAATGATTATCAAGACTAACATTTTATGTTCATTATCATGTCTTCTTTTATCCCTATTTTGATGCACTAATTATGACTATGTTTGTCGCAGATTTAGATATGTCCCCTTGCAAGAAAACAACTAGAAAAGTACCCGTGACAGAAGATTTCATAAGTGGAAGTCAATAGAAAGAGGAACCTGATGTGCTAGGGGATATCTATGATGATACTACATGAATCTTAGAGAAAAGGGGAAATTCACTCAAATGGGGTGAAGTTTTCCAGATGTTTAAGAAGCATAACCTCCCTTTGGAAGCTGAATATCATGATGAGCTTAAAAAATTCAAAAATATCAGAAGGTCAGGATTGCATAGGGTGGTGGCTCGTGCAACAATTTTCCCTTGTCTATATGTGATCTCATGGATCCTCAAGCTTGCATACCTTGATAACCGGTATATACCCAATGCTAAGGTGCAACCCATTATGTCATTCTAAGCAACTACCAAAGGCACGTGTTACCATTTGGAAAAGGGAACCCAGTCATTGGATAATGAATAAATCAACAAATTCACACACAAGGAAAATGATCTATTCAAGATCTAGTACAAGCTATATTAAATGTTCAAACTCATACCGTCTAACGAATATTCCACCATGTCGCTAAGAACACCATATCAATACATTATGGCGATGCTATGCAATCTTTATGGGGAACACGATGCTTCTAGATTCATTCTATCCCTTATGCCTATGATATACTATTGTGTTGATGAAGGGGTGTCATTCAGTTGGGATGACATCCTATCATCATCCATAAAAGATTCCATCACAATCATCTAGGAGACCGCTCCTGGTCAATTCCCAAGATTTCACATGTCTTATTATCTATTGAATATTATGTGCATGCGTCATCAATATCCCAAGATGGGTTGGGCATGTAAACCAACTGACTCGTCTATGCATATCTACTGTAAGGTGCTCCAGGATCACAATTGTAGAACATAGTATCACAAGATCTATGTTTATTTCTTGGCACCACTCTATGAGCTCATATTCAACTCACCAACTTCATGTATGACCAATAAAGCATTGGAAATATTCCAGAAGATTGGAGATTGGTACCTCATGGAACACGTAACTTACATAACAATATATCATGCTACCAAGGCTCCCCATTTTCTCTCAAGATTTATACCCGACAGATTAGTTCTTCAATAGATTGTATATCAGACTGTGATCCATGAATTCGAGGCAACAATGTATCATGATAAGAAATATATATGGCCCCCACTGCCGTTACAGGTCACCTCACAGTCTTTTGGAAGCATCAAGTAGGCCCAAGCTGAAGTAGATACTTTGAAATCATTCCACTTTGGGGAAGAAAGGTTCCAGAGACATAATCCAAAGCTAGTTTTCAAGGAACATCGTAACAAGTACAAACACCTGGTGGGAATACACTTCAACCAAATGGGAGGAGGAAGAAGTCCATTGTGGTGCCAAGACATACGATGAAGTTATCACCAAGAGGCAGGGTAAAACTATAGGAAGGATTGATGATGAAGAGAAATCCCATGAAGAGGTGCAGAAAAGAGACGAAGAAGAGGCAAAAGTAAAATAAGTTGTTGCAACAACATCGACACATTCCAAATCAACGGAGGAAGACAAATCAATGGCAAAAAAGAATATAAGAAAGAAGGAAAAGGCTTAGAAAAAGAAAGAGGACACTGCAGAAAAGAAAAGAAAGACCGAAGAAGCCAAGGCCAAAGAAGAAGCATATGTAGTGGACATGACAACAACAACAACAACAAAAACAGTGGAATAATAAGTGAAGGAAGTCATCGAGAAAGAATCTACAACAACTAAAAAGGAATTTGCAGAAGCAACAACAACATAACAAAGAGTAGTAGATGAAACTGTAGCTAAGGAAGTTGAAGAAGAGAAACATAAATAGGATAAAGAGGCTCTAAACAATGATTCGTTGCCTATGGACACTAACATCTTAGGGGCAACAATAGAGGTTCCCTATAATCATCTTCAATTTGATGGAACATAGTTAGGGATTCCTACACATTACAAGCCTAGTAAAGTGGCGAATCTGAAGAAGTTCAAATTTGACAAAGCCACTGGCCAAATTGTACAACAACATATTAGGAAGGTACCAATCATAGGAGGAAATCCACTATCAATCCTCACAGAGACTACTGTGACAGAATATGCCAACCAACATCGATAACATCCACTGACACTTCCTTCACTACAACAATTGAGTGGAACCTCAAGAATTTGTTCCACCAAAACCAAGAAAAGTATGATAATATTAGAGAAATTGAAGAACAACTAATGCATGCAAAGAAAGTCAAGGGAAATATAAGATAATTTAAAGCATGTGTTGAAAAGGTCAGAGTAGAGCTTGATGAGGCTATTATAGATATGTATGCCCATCTGGATGTCTTATAGTAGTTAGCAACCAACATAATGGACCATCTAACTCACCATCATATACAAAGGTTTAGATGAAATACAAATTTGGATAACTGAGGATCCATCTGTTCCAACCAAGCTTCCCTTCCCCTCAAATGTAGAAAGAAGAATCAATTACACTTCCCTTGATCGATGTCGGTAGGCCGAGAAGAGAGAAGAAAAGGAAATGACAATCTCACTCGCTATATGTGTGAAAATTCATAAAGCCGCAAAAGTATTGACGAATAGTATTTACCTTCCTCCCAATGAGGAACTTGGGAAAACCATTTCAATGGAGCAACTCGTCAAAAAAATACAACAACACATCAACCAGAGACTGGAGAAAGCTGAAGCAACCATGAAGGTAACAATTGGGTTGATGGAGGAACACCTCATCCAACCAACTAAAGTTAAAACAATGATCCAAGCATTCATGGCCACCCTAGTGAGGGACATGAAGGCTCTCACTGACAAATCAACCTCCCATGAAGCCGCCCTTGAGGAATTTTTTTACCAGAGAATCATATCACTCGATGGAAAATACGAAGTATGGGTGAGATATGTAAATGACAAGAACCCATGAAAAATACAAAATAGCGAATTTGGATTTGCTAACAACTACATTCCACTTTATCGTTTTCCAAATACCATCAACTCCGTCATTATTATCACACATGTCAACAATCATTGAGGAGGAATCTAAAAGGTTTTGTAACTACTTCTTGTGGAATTCAAGAAGAAACATTGAGCAATTACCAAAATTTATATAAAGAAAGGAAGAGACCCATTTTGAAGAGGCTCTTCAAGCTTGGTATATTCGCTAAACTATTTTGGAGAATTAATATTGAGAATCCCTCAGGGCCAATTTTGTTGGAGAAAAGAACTCTTGTAGATGGTGGTTACCATAAACTATTTTTATCTAACTATGTACTATTTACATGTGCTATAAGATGTCTTTTTACTTTTAGACTACTCTTATGCAACTAGAAATATCATTATAGCTTTGCTTATTCTTTCTTATGTTTTTCCTTGAGATGTCTACTTGCTTATGTATGTAATTGCATAATTTAGAATAATTTGGTTATGTGCCTACATGAATGTGTTGTCTAACCTTACTTCTTCTTAAAAACTATATGGAGGAAGTTATTTGCAGGGATTAGATTCATTTACAACTACTCATTTGGTTACCGTAGACTCTCCTAGCTAGTATAAGATAGTTAGATTTTATTTCTACATTTAGTTAGACTACATTTCCATTTCCATTACATTCACAACCATCCAAATCCCCCAAAACTGGTGATGGTGTTCGAGCCAGAATCTGGATGGGTCTCCTAAACCAAATATTGTGTAGTCTAATTGGGACAATGTATTAGGGAGTATCCATTACTATTGAAGGGAAATTTTGCCCCATCAATGTGCTATTATACTTCAAACATGTTCCCTTTTGAGGGATGTTAGCCTCCTCAAGTTTTATGAGTAGGGTACGTCCCTAAGGGGGAAATATTTGATTTTACAGTAGTTTATCCCTCGTTGGGATAATGCACAAAATGCATTCAGGTTCGGTCCCGATCTATGGTATCAACCCATGGAGAAGGATGTTTATTTTATCACTGGGTTGTTTAGGAGGGGGTTGGTTTGGCCTAGTTCCCTGATATACCTCCTGGTGTTGAAGGAAGATCCAACTGGAATATGTGAAGATATATGTTAGTCTGGACATTGCTTCTGCTTCATGATTCTAGGTTGTTGGTGGTCAGATGCAGATGGATTCATTTTGTATAGAGGAGGTTAGACTCATGTGTCTTATTCTCATGGCACTATCACACTTTACCTTTGATGTGCAGTGTGTTAGTTTCCCTTTGATGTATTATGTCGATAGTTTAGTGTATAGGCTCCGATTGATTAGGTGGATGGATATTTTTTTGAGACAATTTTGTTTTGCGTTGGATGGATGTTGTGCCATTTTAGGTGGGAGGATATTCTTCCCATTAATGTTGTATTTATTTACATCGTTTTTTGAGAGGTTTCTTGCCACTTGACCATGAGTACCCCGCTTTCCTCCTAGGCCTATGATTGATGTGCACATGTGTATGTGGGGGTAGTTTTTTCTCACGAGGGGCCAACCAGAGTGGCTATGTACTCTAGTCGATAGGGAGTTATGTGATTTTTGGGCTAGAGACGACAATCCCATCCTTGATCTTGTACAATACCCGTACATGGGGATGGATTGGAGAGGATGTCCAAACATCCTATTTAGAGTATCCATACCACTAGATGGGATATGTAATATTATTTTTATGTTTTGATAAATATAGTTTCACTTTTTTATTGCTTATTTAATGCACATGTAATTTATTATAACATTTTTTTTCAATTATATGATCATTATTATCTATTGTTTTTTAGATATTGGAACATATGTTGGGGATGCGACTCCCCAATATGATGAGGAGATGGAGGAGGCAACAGAGAAATGACCTCTAATACATAGACCTAACATGCCATGGAGGATGGATTAGAAAGTCTGGACAAAGGTGGTGGATCTCCTATGTGGTCTGATGGTCAGGCATGGAGTGGTACCCATATCAGTTCGGGAGATATTATGCGTACTAGAGCTTTCTATGATATGGTAGGCCCTACCTTGTGACATGATGTCACTCATGCACCATATTGTTGGTGCCCTCAACCAAAATGAGATGTTGATGGATGATGGTCATGATTCCACTCCGTTTGGCCCATCATGAGACCAACCCTCATTCTCTACAATACCTAGTCCTCCTCCTCCTCCTAATTCTCCTCTAGATGTGTTTGCACCATCCATTGATCCTCCTGGTTCTCCTTCGCATGTGTTTTCACCATCCACCGATCCTCCTAGTTCTCCTCCACCCATGTCTCCACCATTCACCGATCCTCTTGGTTCTCCTCCACATGTGTCTACACCATCCACCATTCTTGTTGGTTCTCCTCCACATGTGTATGCACCATTGACCGATCCTCCTCCTCATATACTGGTGTCACCATCCACCAATCCTCCCGCTTCTCCTCCACATGTGTCAACATCCACTGATCCTCATCCTCCACTTGTGTCACCATCCATTGATACTTGTCCTTCTCCTCCACATATTTCAACATCCAACGATCCTCATCGTCCTCCTCCTCCACTTGTGTCACCATCCATCGATACTTTTCCTTCTCCTCCACATGTGTCACGATACACTAATCCTCGTCCTCGTCCTCCTCCACGTGTGTCACAAACTATTGATGCTGTCGACACTATGTTCACATCTAGTGCTGGACAACTTGATCTTAATGGAGAGACATACGAGAGTGTACTTCATCATTTATTTTTGAAATAGGTACTGATACACAAGTCTTTACCTTTGATAACAGAGTCACCGATGCCTTTGACTTTGGTGGTGGACCTAGCTAGTAGTGGTACTATTTGACATGTATATTGATTATTTTATATTTGACTTGAGATGTATATATGACATGTTTATTGATTTTGATGACATGTATATTTATATGTATATCGCTCATTTATATCATGTTTTTTCATATTATGTTGATGTTGTTGTTGTTTGATTTATAAAATGTATTATGAGTATGCTAATCATTAACATTATTGATGATTTCACCATTTTTAAATTAAAATTGAGATGTATCACTCATTTAAATTTACAATTGTCATATAATGTTTAACTTTACTTTTATGAAATCATTTAATTTGGATTGTGGTTGCAAAGACTTATAACTATTAATGCAATATAACGTTTAACTCTTCTTCAAGGTGAATTGTTTGTTGTCCAACAATATACAATATGTTGATTAAACATGTTTAACAATGAAAATACATAATTATGATAAGTGAAATGATTGTGATTTGAATAATGATGTCTTTTTCATATATTGTAATAATAACATTATGATATAATTATTCACTGATAATAATATTAATGATGTAATAATAATGTTATTTTTTAATTTTTATTATTCAAATATTACAAGACGAAGTTATAATATAATTGTTTACTAAAATCACAGTTATTATATATTTATATTTTTTCCAAATATTTTATTAATTTATATTATTCAACTATTATAATATATTAAATTTAAAATATTAAATATAAAGAATAATAATAAATTTTGATCTATACACTTTCGATGAAATGATTTCACATATTTTTACTCTATTACTAACTTTATGAATCTTCTATTAAAAAAATATGTAAGTATTCGTTGAATCTTCTATTAAAAAAAATTCTAAATATTGAATTTCATCGATTTTGTATCAACATGTATGCAAATATTAGATTTGGTTAATGAATGGAAAAATTAATCTAAATAATTAATCTTATGAAATGTTTTTTTCCTTAGAAAAAAAGCGTAATTCTGTTCATCCGAAGAGAACCAAATTACATTCTGTAGGTGCCAAAGGCATGACCTAATCTTGGGTAGAAAGA
>JZKD02S0544033.1:0-16503 GCA_000966675.3 Picea glauca
GTATTTAAGCACTTAGCATGAGTAAATGGATCAGATATAGCAGATTCAAGAACTAAGCACATTCACCTATATCAGATCTAGCATCTAGATTCATCATAAGCACAAAGCATAAACATATCTATCTATCTATCAAGTACTTAGCAATTAACACATTAATACACCAACACATTGCACAGATCCGAGCAACACATCATGTACATGGTTCACCCCCACCCTGGGGCTACGTCCACCAACTCTTCTTCTTTATTATTAGCTTCTTCAACCGGTTACATGCACAGAGCCACAAAAACCCTACTTTGCCAAGGACAGGAGATCTACGCAGCTCACTAGATCCTCCTTCCTTGTGTTATAACACAAAGCCTTTCACAGTATCTTACACTGACTTGCACTTAGCTCTGCAAGTTCCACACAGTATGCGCAAAGCACTTACAATCCTTTGATCACACAGATCTAGCACTTAGCCATTCATAACTTTTCCTTCTCTTTTCTCTTCTTTGCCTAGACATCTATTTATACTTTACAAAATAGGCCTAAACATGGGTAAACCCATGGGTCTACGTTCCCATACCCATTACATATTCCCAAATCCCAAAAAGGACCCAAAAAGGGGTCGAGATCCCGCGATATCTACTTCGTCTTGCGCTCTACCTTCGACAGGCTGTCGAAGTCCAAAATGGTCAAACATGACCAAGAACCCTCAAAACTTGGTCAAGGGCCAACAGGCCCCCAACACTCACATGTGACTCATCCCGAGTTACTCTGATGTAGGAAGTTCTACTTTGAAAGCCTCGAGATGCTTCGACTTGTTGTTGTGTTGTGACCTCTTGTTCAACAAACTCTTTGATGACTGCATCGTTAACAGGTCCTTCCAGGCACTGTTGAGTTATAGTGACAAGTTTCTCTAGCTCTGCTCCTTGGCCTTCTACCTATGTAAACAATTGGTAGGCCTTATCATGTATGGGCTGGAGTCTCTGAGTTACTTCCATAACTCTGCTCTGAATAGCATGAATCTTCTACTGGCTGGTGCGTTTCTCTTGAGATCTCTTCATTCTTTCCACAACTAACAGGAGCTTCAACTGTTCCTATATTGTTTCAGCTTGATACTTCACCTCTTGAAGCTGCGACTCTAGTGCTCTTAATTATGGACTCTCAGCGAGTTTCTCGTATGTCAGGGCACTGTGATTAGTCAACTACTTGTATTCTATAGCAAGGGATTTTAGTCTCTCAATTGCTCTCTTGGCAGTTGCTTCTCTTTGGTCCTTCACATCCTGTGGGGTCTCGGGCACTGTGCGTAGTTATAAGTCTATGATGCATTGTTGTAACTATTGGATGATTTCTTCAAGATGCTCTACTTGCTGTGGGACTCGGTCCTCTGTATTTATTTCGATGACTGTCACAGAGCAGGGTGCTCTACTGACCGCTTCTTTTAATTCAATTTACTATGCGAGACAATTTTCTTTTCCTTGATGTAGTTGCTATTTTTCTTCATCAAACTTCACTTGGAGAGCAAGCTTTTCATGTTTTACAGCACTGTGTTGCTCTACGAGTACTCCTTGTACTTGTGTCAAAGCCTGGGTGGCTTTTTCTATTTCTTCTTGTGCTCATCGAAGGCGAGCTTCGACTGTATCGGCTAGGCGGTGGAGTTGAGCTGGCTCATCTCCCAATTCTGGTTCTCCTAACATAGTGGTGATTGCGCAGCTAGACTGTAGGGTCTGAGGTACCCCTCGGAGTTCAGTCTCAATTCAGTCATACATCTCCTCTTGCTTTTCTTCTTTTTTCTCTGCTATTTCCAACGAAGCATCTTGCAGGGCTGCTATGAGGAAGTCAAAGTCATCAAAGGTGAGGATAGTCTGCATCTTGGTCATGGTGGCCTTCGATTTCTTCTGGGAGGAAGGTTTCAGAGGCAAACCTTTCCTCTTCTTTAGGGGATCAACTTCATCTTCTTGCTTCTGTTCAACTTGTTTGTCATTCAACTCTTCGCCATCACCTCCTTGCTCTGGTGATATGGAAACAATATTCACGGATGCGCTGTCTATTTCTTGGACCTCTTCAGTCTTCTTTGTTCTGCTAGGTTCAGGTGTATCCTACACAGTTTTTGGGTTGTCGATGTCAGATATCTCTGCAGGTTCTGCTGGAATAAGGAGGTCCACCGACCAATCCTGAGTGATCTCCTCCAAGTACTCCTTTGTCAGCTTATAGAAGGAATGAAGTTGTTTCTTGTGTTCATCGGCACACACTGTGATGTAAATAAAATGTCTATCTGCGTTGAACTTCATCAAAGGTCGGAACCAGTGTAGAGCATTCAGAGTCATGCGAGGCTTGGACTGGATGACTATCTTCAACTGTTTGTAGTAGGTATGAAAAACAACATTTGACTTCCACTGTTTATTCATGTCGCTTGAATACCAAAGGGTAGCGAACTTCGTGGCTAGCGGTTCAAAAGGCTCGATGTTCGGGAAAGTCGCACTTTCTGGCATCTCCCAAGCAATAAAATCTATAAGGATCAAGAGCCAGCTGAAATGAAATTCATATCCTTGATCCTATGATTCTCTGCAGTTGAGTTCCAACTGGTTCACCAGGTACTTTGACTAGTTCATCTGAAGGCCTTCTGTTCACTTCCCTGCAAGGTCGACTACAAAACCAGTGACTTGGGTCGGTCGATTCTTTCTTATTAACTTCCCTGCAATCAACTGACAGGTGAGGCGCACTGCGCCACTCTGGATAGAAGATACCTTGTAGCCTCGTGTTCCCTTCTCAACATTTCCATAAGTGTCCTTGATCTTCTGTGCTAAAGCGCGATCCATGGATTTTCTGGGTTAAAACTCTTATGGATCAGGTCCTTTCATACTCAACCCTGTGATCCGATTGATCAACATCAGATCAATTGTTATACAATGGTTTAGCCACAAATAACCACCATGGTAACAAGACAGTAGTAGCTTGAGACATGCATTCACCTCCTGGTATATTCTGAAGTGGGGAATCTTCATGACATTCAGTAGGGTGGACTGCGTGAGGTCCATATTCCATTGATGAGGGACGATCTTCCATTTTTTCCCTTTATTTCTAGTCAGGTACTTATGTGGGGCGAGCATGTTGTAGAATTTCCGATCTCCGAGGTTGAAGTCACTGAAATTCAACGCTGCAATCTTATCTTGGTCTGCTCAAACTGTGCATATCCCCTTCGGGAGGTACGCAGTGACCAAGACGTACTCAAAATATCTAATTACGTTGTCTCAATTTACTGCACCGCTCAGAGGTGGTATGTAGGCAGGTAATATGGTCGGGATCAATTTGGCATTCGTTAGATCATCCCTGTGCTTGGTTCTCTTTTCATCCGATGGTCAGGATGGTCTGGCTTCATGAGAAATCGATGGAGAGGTTGGCAGCGCTCTCGTCGATGATGCTTGTACACCTATAGACATCGACATGACTCTGTCAGTCATGAGGTCGATGAGAACTTCTTCAACAAATTTCTCTGCAACGCTCAAATCGTCCGACATACACACTCGGGGTTGGAAACCTTCGGGTTCAGAGGGTAACTTAGACACTATAATAAGGTAGAGGGAAATAACGCAATGACCACTATGTAAAATCAACAAGTCTGCGAGCTCAAATTCACATTTATAAAAATTGTTCTTGGTGCATGGCACGACGAGATAAATAGGTAACTTGACAATGGATCGCTTGCAACAGGTATGAAGCCTTCCTTAACTCTATTTTGTCCATTATGGCATGGTCTAATGGTCTGGTGGTGAACCATAAATGCCTTTTTTCCCATTCGGAGGGTCGGTTGAATGGTTATAATGTCTCCAACGACTATATTGCTTCGCCATGGAGAAGTTCCAGGCGACGCTGTTCGAATATCTCGACGGATCTCCAATTTTGCAAAGTTTCCTTCTGCGAGGTTCCTTTTGGATCGTTCTGCAAATTTTCGATCTTAGCCCTCTTCTTACTTAGTTTTCTAGCCTTCTTTCCAATGAGCTTCATCTCGGTATTATTTTTCCCACACTGTTGAGATTCTTTCCTGAGATTCGAGGATGATCCTTCTTCTTTATCTGGAATAGGTACTTCAATCCTCTGTGGGTCTTCTAGTGTTCTTGTGACTTCAACATCCGGGTCTCTGGTGTTAAATAACTTCGATTTGTTCTTATATTCTTCAATCAAATGTGTGATCCTTCTAGTCATGAATTCTTTTAACTCTTGCTTCTACTGTTCTAAAACTTCTTCTTCTTCTTGCCTTCTACCCTAATCTCTTTCAATCCAAGGTTTTCCTAGTAGCATGGTAAATGGGGCACTGTTCTCGATAAATTTAATAATCTCAAAATATTCTTTTGTCGAAGTTCCATTGGCATTCATAGGTAGCTTGGTAAGTCTTCCACATAGGGTTATCAATTTTCCTCTGAATAATCCCATTCCTCCTAGTGAAGGAATCATAACAGGCTTTCCTAAAAGTTCCCAAGTTCTTTCTGTCATGATATTCATCCGTGTTTCCTCATCCAGAACACAGTCAACATAAAAGTCTCCTATTCTTGCTTCAATGCATTCTTTTTCTTTGAATATATCTGATAAACTAAGATGTCAGTGGTCATTCAGGGTTTCTTTCATATGTAGAAATACTTTTTTTTATTCTTTCTGGGGTTCTTCCATAATCTTAGTTTCTGTATCTGCCTTAGGGTTTTCTTGTCTCATGTTCATTTCTTCAAGCTTAGAAATCATTCTAGGGCAATCCAATACTTCGTGGTCCATAGCTTTGCAACAGAGAAAACTGGGCCTTCTTCCAAGGCATTCCTTAGCAAGATGTCCCATTTTTCTGCAACTGTAACAGAGGGTTAATCCTCTCTTTCTTTTAAATGATCCCCATCATTTCCTGTACTGCGCACTAGGATCGTAGGGGCTAACCTGCAAAAAAATATTTCTAGGATCCTGCATCCATTTGTTAGTCCAAACATTCTTTAAATGCATAGGTATAACATATCTTTCACTATTCTTATAATATCTACACATATCAAACCTTCTTTCATCTATTAATGCCCTAGTTTTCAAGCTAGGATAAATCTTATCAAACATACCTAAATCCATACTTTAGAAACAAAAATTTCCACTTATCTTACTTCTATAGAGCACAAAGCTTTCAGATCTAGAACTTTTCACTATTCTTACCTTTATCAGAGCATAGATCTTTTAGATCTTACCTCTTTTCTTCAGATCATACTTCTTTTCCTTAGCACAGAGCTTGTCAAACTAAGCAGAGTGTTGCGCACTAGAGAAATAGATCTACGCACAGAGATTTCACAATTTCAGGATGAATATTTGCACAAAGCTTCTTCTTTCTCAGTTCCCAACAATCACAGTTTCAGGTCTCGACAACAGAACAATTTAATGGCACAGGGGCAGGCCCAGGGTTCGACGCTAGAACAACGCACCAACAAAACCCTAACTATCGGCCCTTTCGGCAACACCTGCGAAGCAGATGAAGTCTCACCCAAGGTAGAGGTAGGGGTGGTTGTAGGACTCAGATGTTTGC
Organism: Picea glauca; assembly: GCA_000966675.3. Taxonomy (NCBI): domain Eukaryota; kingdom Viridiplantae; phylum Streptophyta; class Pinopsida; order Pinales; family Pinaceae; genus Picea; species Picea glauca. Next base: position 5,528 of record JZKD02S0544033.1, read on the forward strand.
AACCTTAGCTAGGACACAAATCTGTGATTCTAGTATTTGACAGAGCACTCAGTAGTAAACCTTCATCAATATTTAACCAATATTTACTCCATAGAGAAAATAGAGCATCGCAACATTCACCCCGATCTAGTTTATTTAAGCACTTAGCATAAGTAAATGGATCAAATCTAGTAGATTCAAGCACTAAGCACATTCACCTATATCAGATCTAGCATCTAGATTCATCATAAGCACAAAGCATAAACAGATCTATCTATCTATCAAGTACTTAGAAATTAACACATAAATATACCAACACATCGCACAGAGCCAAGAAACACAACATGTACGTGGTTCACCCCCACCCTGGGGCTACATCCACCAACTCTGCTTCTTTATTATTATCTTATTCAATCGGTTACATGCACAGAGCCACAAAAACCCTACTTCGCCTAGGACAGGAGATCTGCGCATCTCGCTAGATCTTCCTTCCCTGCATTACAGCACAAAGCCCTTCATAGTCTCTTACACTGACTTGCACTTAGCTCTGCAAGTTCCACACAGTATGAATGAAGCACTTACAATCCTTTGATCACACAAATCTATCACTTATCCATTCATAACTTTTCCTCCTCTTTTCTCTTCTTTGCCTAGACATCTATTTATACTTTACAAAATAGGCCTAAACATGGGTAAACCCATGTGTTGACATTCCCATACCCATTACATATTCCCAAATCCAAAAAAGGACCCAAAAAGGGCCGAGATCTCGTGATCTTTGCTTCATCTTGCGCTCCGCCTTCGACAGGCTGCCGAAGTCCAAAATGGTCAAGCATGACCAAGAAACCTCAAAACTTGGTCAAGGGACAACAACCGTGCAAGACTCCAGTCAACTGGAGTAATCCAGTGGATATAATTTCAATCGCAACTGAGATGCTAAAAGAAATGGAACAATAAGTAATTTAGATAAAGCACAATCTAAAAATTTCTCAGGATAGAAAAAAAAGTTACGCTGACAGAAAGAGAACTCCCAGAGAGTTCAAGACGGGAGACCATGTCTATCTCAAAGTTATGCCCAGGAAGAGTTCCCCGAGAATGGGAGCTTGTGCCAAGTTGGCACCTCGGTATTGTGGACCCTTTGAAGTCCTAGATAGAGTGGGACATGTAGCTTATAGGCTAACACTCCTTCCCACAATAAAGGCATATAATGTTTTCCATGTTTCATTATTGAAGAAATATGTACATGATTCTAATCATATAATTGACTGGTCTGTGATGCAGGTGGAGCCGGAGGGAGAATTCCTTCTAGAACCTCAATGCATACTAGATTGGAAGGAAACCCCACTCATGAACTGAACCATTGCACATGTTAAGGTGTAGTGGAAACACTTTGGCCCAGATGAGGCTACGTGGGAAATGGAATATGCCATGAGACATGCATACCCATTTTTGTTCACTTCTGTATATACAGAGCATGTCAACAGATAAAACATCGAGGACGATGTTCCTTTAAGGGGGAGGTAATTGTAACACCTTGTTTCCCCTAGTTTGTAAATATAACTATATTAGCCAAGATACTATAGAAAACTCAATATGCGCGAATATTTGATTAGATGGACCTTTGTATGAAAGGTCAATGAATGTAAATTATGTTATTTACTAAGAAATGGATAAGTGTTGCATGACTGCTGGAAAGGGGGGGTGTACTAAGAGAGACCATGAATGATATGAAATAAATGGTGAAGGGGACCAGGAATGGTTGCGTTAACCTTCACCAAACCAGTACCTTACTAGATTTAATTACTTCGGACTAGAACAGTCCTCTGACACATAAATGAATTATAGTTAGGCTGGTAGGTGGGAAGACCTCCTCAAGAGTTAATGAGGGGATGGGGCAGAGAACCTATCTGTAAGGCTTTCATACTTGACCACATATTGGGAATTTGGGCCACAGACAATCTTGCTGAAGAAGGAAAGAAAGGAAGGTGTAGTGGGTAGAGGAATACCTGTGAAGAGCACAGAGATGGGAGATTAAGCTCTTGGGTTCAAGGAAGAACTGAAAAAAAATGAGTTTTCTGGTCGCAAGAAATGGATGAGAAGGTTACAATACAAGTTGATAAATGAGGTTTATCCTCCTTGCTTGGTATCGTGTAAACCAATGCTAAGAATCCTGCGGGAGGAGGAGAGTAACCTCCGTCCCTACTATCGCTGAGCCGGAAGAAAGGAATTCATCGCAGAGCATTGTGGTCTAGCTTGGGGGTGGCTAGTCATAAATTCGTTAGGAGTGACTGAGCCTATGGTTGGGTGGAAACGAGCACCCCTTTCAGCAGTCGCTTCACGTTATCTAGTTTTAATAAGTATTTTCCCTGTTTTATGTATTGATCTGGAATAATGGATGAATGCTTGGATTTATACATATGTGTATTTATAAATAACTTCTGTGTGGAATGGTTATGATATGTGTATGCCTCCATATCTTTGTAAACTTACATTTATGACTGATAGTCTATATGCCCAGCTTAGTTCCTAAGGCTTCCTGGGACATAAACTTGTAAGATGACCGATATAGGAGGTATCGCGTTGAACTAAACCTGTCCATCTGAAGAGGATACCTCTTCCAGAACCTTGTTAGGTGACCGGAATTCTAGACCCAAAGTCCTTAACCATTTCATGATAGAACTCAGGAAGAATAGTGAAGCTCAAGCCTTGAAAAGAGGAGGTCTCTTTGTTTGGAATACGAATGGANGTATTTAAGCACTTAGCATGAGTAAATGGATCAGATATAGCAGATTCAAGAACTAAGCACATTCACCTATATCAGATCTAGCATCTAGATTCATCATAAGCACAAAGCATAAACATATCTATCTATCTATCAAGTACTTAGCAATTAACACATTAATACACCAACACATTGCACAGATCCGAGCAACACATCATGTACATGGTTCACCCCCACCCTGGGGCTACGTCCACCAACTCTTCTTCTTTATTATTAGCTTCTTCAACCGGTTACATGCACAGAGCCACAAAAACCCTACTTTGCCAAGGACAGGAGATCTACGCAGCTCACTAGATCCTCCTTCCTTGTGTTATAACACAAAGCCTTTCACAGTATCTTACACTGACTTGCACTTAGCTCTGCAAGTTCCACACAGTATGCGCAAAGCACTTACAATCCTTTGATCACACAGATCTAGCACTTAGCCATTCATAACTTTTCCTTCTCTTTTCTCTTCTTTGCCTAGACATCTATTTATACTTTACAAAATAGGCCTAAACATGGGTAAACCCATGGGTCTACGTTCCCATACCCATTACATATTCCCAAATCCCAAAAAGGACCCAAAAAGGGGTCGAGATCCCGCGATATCTACTTCGTCTTGCGCTCTACCTTCGACAGGCTGTCGAAGTCCAAAATGGTCAAACATGACCAAGAACCCTCAAAACTTGGTCAAGGGCCAACAGGCCCCCAACACTCACATGTGACTCATCCCGAGTTACTCTGATGTAGGAAGTTCTACTTTGAAAGCCTCGAGATGCTTCGACTTGTTGTTGTGTTGTGACCTCTTGTTCAACAAACTCTTTGATGACTGCATCGTTAACAGGTCCTTCCAGGCACTGTTGAGTTATAGTGACAAGTTTCTCTAGCTCTGCTCCTTGGCCTTCTACCTATGTAAACAATTGGTAGGCCTTATCATGTATGGGCTGGAGTCTCTGAGTTACTTCCATAACTCTGCTCTGAATAGCATGAATCTTCTACTGGCTGGTGCGTTTCTCTTGAGATCTCTTCATTCTTTCCACAACTAACAGGAGCTTCAACTGTTCCTATATTGTTTCAGCTTGATACTTCACCTCTTGAAGCTGCGACTCTAGTGCTCTTAATTATGGACTCTCAGCGAGTTTCTCGTATGTCAGGGCACTGTGATTAGTCAACTACTTGTATTCTATAGCAAGGGATTTTAGTCTCTCAATTGCTCTCTTGGCAGTTGCTTCTCTTTGGTCCTTCACATCCTGTGGGGTCTCGGGCACTGTGCGTAGTTATAAGTCTATGATGCATTGTTGTAACTATTGGATGATTTCTTCAAGATGCTCTACTTGCTGTGGGACTCGGTCCTCTGTATTTATTTCGATGACTGTCACAGAGCAGGGTGCTCTACTGACCGCTTCTTTTAATTCAATTTACTATGCGAGACAATTTTCTTTTCCTTGATGTAGTTGCTATTTTTCTTCATCAAACTTCACTTGGAGAGCAAGCTTTTCATGTTTTACAGCACTGTGTTGCTCTACGAGTACTCCTTGTACTTGTGTCAAAGCCTGGGTGGCTTTTTCTATTTCTTCTTGTGCTCATCGAAGGCGAGCTTCGACTGTATCGGCTAGGCGGTGGAGTTGAGCTGGCTCATCTCCCAATTCTGGTTCTCCTAACATAGTGGTGATTGCGCAGCTAGACTGTAGGGTCTGAGGTACCCCTCGGAGTTCAGTCTCAATTCAGTCATACATCTCCTCTTGCTTTTCTTCTTTTTTCTCTGCTATTTCCAACGAAGCATCTTGCAGGGCTGCTATGAGGAAGTCAAAGTCATCAAAGGTGAGGATAGTCTGCATCTTGGTCATGGTGGCCTTCGATTTCTTCTGGGAGGAAGGTTTCAGAGGCAAACCTTTCCTCTTCTTTAGGGGATCAACTTCATCTTCTTGCTTCTGTTCAACTTGTTTGTCATTCAACTCTTCGCCATCACCTCCTTGCTCTGGTGATATGGAAACAATATTCACGGATGCGCTGTCTATTTCTTGGACCTCTTCAGTCTTCTTTGTTCTGCTAGGTTCAGGTGTATCCTACACAGTTTTTGGGTTGTCGATGTCAGATATCTCTGCAGGTTCTGCTGGAATAAGGAGGTCCACCGACCAATCCTGAGTGATCTCCTCCAAGTACTCCTTTGTCAGCTTATAGAAGGAATGAAGTTGTTTCTTGTGTTCATCGGCACACACTGTGATGTAAATAAAATGTCTATCTGCGTTGAACTTCATCAAAGGTCGGAACCAGTGTAGAGCATTCAGAGTCATGCGAGGCTTGGACTGGATGACTATCTTCAACTGTTTGTAGTAGGTATGAAAAACAACATTTGACTTCCACTGTTTATTCATGTCGCTTGAATACCAAAGGGTAGCGAACTTCGTGGCTAGCGGTTCAAAAGGCTCGATGTTCGGGAAAGTCGCACTTTCTGGCATCTCCCAAGCAATAAAATCTATAAGGATCAAGAGCCAGCTGAAATGAAATTCATATCCTTGATCCTATGATTCTCTGCAGTTGAGTTCCAACTGGTTCACCAGGTACTTTGACTAGTTCATCTGAAGGCCTTCTGTTCACTTCCCTGCAAGGTCGACTACAAAACCAGTGACTTGGGTCGGTCGATTCTTTCTTATTAACTTCCCTGCAATCAACTGACAGGTGAGGCGCACTGCGCCACTCTGGATAGAAGATACCTTGTAGCCTCGTGTTCCCTTCTCAACATTTCCATAAGTGTCCTTGATCTTCTGTGCTAAAGCGCGATCCATGGATTTTCTGGGTTAAAACTCTTATGGATCAGGTCCTTTCATACTCAACCCTGTGATCCGATTGATCAACATCAGATCAATTGTTATACAATGGTTTAGCCACAAATAACCACCATGGTAACAAGACAGTAGTAGCTTGAGACATGCATTCACCTCCTGGTATATTCTGAAGTGGGGAATCTTCATGACATTCAGTAGGGTGGACTGCGTGAGGTCCATATTCCATTGATGAGGGACGATCTTCCATTTTTTCCCTTTATTTCTAGTCAGGTACTTATGTGGGGCGAGCATGTTGTAGAATTTCCGATCTCCGAGGTTGAAGTCACTGAAATTCAACGCTGCAATCTTATCTTGGTCTGCTCAAACTGTGCATATCCCCTTCGGGAGGTACGCAGTGACCAAGACGTACTCAAAATATCTAATTACGTTGTCTCAATTTACTGCACCGCTCAGAGGTGGTATGTAGGCAGGTAATATGGTCGGGATCAATTTGGCATTCGTTAGATCATCCCTGTGCTTGGTTCTCTTTTCATCCGATGGTCAGGATGGTCTGGCTTCATGAGAAATCGATGGAGAGGTTGGCAGCGCTCTCGTCGATGATGCTTGTACACCTATAGACATCGACATGACTCTGTCAGTCATGAGGTCGATGAGAACTTCTTCAACAAATTTCTCTGCAACGCTCAAATCGTCCGACATACACACTCGGGGTTGGAAACCTTCGGGTTCAGAGGGTAACTTAGACACTATAATAAGGTAGAGGGAAATAACGCAATGACCACTATGTAAAATCAACAAGTCTGCGAGCTCAAATTCACATTTATAAAAATTGTTCTTGGTGCATGGCACGACGAGATAAATAGGTAACTTGACAATGGATCGCTTGCAACAGGTATGAAGCCTTCCTTAACTCTATTTTGTCCATTATGGCATGGTCTAATGGTCTGGTGGTGAACCATAAATGCCTTTTTTCCCATTCGGAGGGTCGGTTGAATGGTTATAATGTCTCCAACGACTATATTGCTTCGCCATGGAGAAGTTCCAGGCGACGCTGTTCGAATATCTCGACGGATCTCCAATTTTGCAAAGTTTCCTTCTGCGAGGTTCCTTTTGGATCGTTCTGCAAATTTTCGATCTTAGCCCTCTTCTTACTTAGTTTTCTAGCCTTCTTTCCAATGAGCTTCATCTCGGTATTATTTTTCCCACACTGTTGAGATTCTTTCCTGAGATTCGAGGATGATCCTTCTTCTTTATCTGGAATAGGTACTTCAATCCTCTGTGGGTCTTCTAGTGTTCTTGTGACTTCAACATCCGGGTCTCTGGTGTTAAATAACTTCGATTTGTTCTTATATTCTTCAATCAAATGTGTGATCCTTCTAGTCATGAATTCTTTTAACTCTTGCTTCTACTGTTCTAAAACTTCTTCTTCTTCTTGCCTTCTACCCTAATCTCTTTCAATCCAAGGTTTTCCTAGTAGCATGGTAAATGGGGCACTGTTCTCGATAAATTTAATAATCTCAAAATATTCTTTTGTCGAAGTTCCATTGGCATTCATAGGTAGCTTGGTAAGTCTTCCACATAGGGTTATCAATTTTCCTCTGAATAATCCCATTCCTCCTAGTGAAGGAATCATAACAGGCTTTCCTAAAAGTTCCCAAGTTCTTTCTGTCATGATATTCATCCGTGTTTCCTCATCCAGAACACAGTCAACATAAAAGTCTCCTATTCTTGCTTCAATGCATTCTTTTTCTTTGAATATATCTGATAAACTAAGATGTCAGTGGTCATTCAGGGTTTCTTTCATATGTAGAAATACTTTTTTTTATTCTTTCTGGGGTTCTTCCATAATCTTAGTTTCTGTATCTGCCTTAGGGTTTTCTTGTCTCATGTTCATTTCTTCAAGCTTAGAAATCATTCTAGGGCAATCCAATACTTCGTGGTCCATAGCTTTGCAACAGAGAAAACTGGGCCTTCTTCCAAGGCATTCCTTAGCAAGATGTCCCATTTTTCTGCAACTGTAACAGAGGGTTAATCCTCTCTTTCTTTTAAATGATCCCCATCATTTCCTGTACTGCGCACTAGGATCGTAGGGGCTAACCTGCAAAAAAATATTTCTAGGATCCTGCATCCATTTGTTAGTCCAAACATTCTTTAAATGCATAGGTATAACATATCTTTCACTATTCTTATAATATCTACACATATCAAACCTTCTTTCATCTATTAATGCCCTAGTTTTCAAGCTAGGATAAATCTTATCAAACATACCTAAATCCATACTTTAGAAACAAAAATTTCCACTTATCTTACTTCTATAGAGCACAAAGCTTTCAGATCTAGAACTTTTCACTATTCTTACCTTTATCAGAGCATAGATCTTTTAGATCTTACCTCTTTTCTTCAGATCATACTTCTTTTCCTTAGCACAGAGCTTGTCAAACTAAGCAGAGTGTTGCGCACTAGAGAAATAGATCTACGCACAGAGATTTCACAATTTCAGGATGAATATTTGCACAAAGCTTCTTCTTTCTCAGTTCCCAACAATCACAGTTTCAGGTCTCGACAACAGAACAATTTAATGGCACAGGGGCAGGCCCAGGGTTCGACGCTAGAACAACGCACCAACAAAACCCTAACTATCGGCCCTTTCGGCAACACCTGCGAAGCAGATGAAGTCTCACCCAAGGTAGAGGTAGGGGTGGTTGTAGGACTCAGATGTTTGCAACCTTAGCTAGGACACAAATCTGTGATTCTAGTATTTGACAGAGCACTCAGTAGTAAACCTTCATCAATATTTAACCAATATTTACTCCGTAGAGAAAATAGAGCATCGCAACATTCACCCCGATCTAGTTTATTTAAGCACTTAGCATAAGTAAATGGATCAAATCTAGTAGATTCAAGAACTAAGCACATTCACCTATATCAGATCTAGCATCTAGATTCATCATAAGCACAAAGCATAAACATATCTATCTATCTATCAAGTACTTAGAAATTAACACATAAATATACCAACACATCGCACAGAGCCAAGAAACACAACATGTACGTGGTTCACCCCCACCTTGGGGCTACATCCACCAACTCTGCTTCTTTATTATTAGCTTATTCAATCTGTTACATGCACAGAGCCACAAAAACCCTACTTCGCCAAGGACAGGAGATCTGCGCATCTCGCTAGATCTTCCTTCCCTGCATTACAGCACAAAGCCCTTCATAGTCTCTTACACTGACTTGCACTTAGCTCTGCAAGTTCCACACAGTATGCATGAAGCACTTACAATCCTTTGATCACACAAATCTATCACTTATCCATTCATAACTTTTCCTCCTCTTTTCTCTTCTTTGCCTAGACATCTATTTATACTTTACAAAATAGGCCTAAACATGGGTAAACCCATGTGTTGACATTCCCATACCCATTACATATTCCCAAATCCAAAAAAGGACCCAAAAAGGGCCGAGATCCCGCGATCTTTCCTTCGTCTTGCGCTCCACCTTCGACAGGCTGCCGAAGTCCAAAATGGTCAAGCATGACCAAGAAACCTCAAAACTTGGTCAAGGGACAACAACCGTGCAAGACTCCAGTCAACTTGAGTAATCCAGTGGATATAATTTCAATCGCAACTGAGATGCTAAAATAAATGGAACAATAAGTAATTTAGATAAAGCACAATCTAAAAATTTCTCAGGATAGACAAAAAAGTTACGCTGACAGAAAGAGAACTCCCAGAGAGTTCAAGACGGGAGACCATGTCTATCTCAAAGTTAGGCCCAGGAAGAGTTCCCCGAGAATGGGAGCTTGTGCCAAGTTGGCACCTCGGTATTGTGGACTTTTTGAAGTCCTAGATAGAGTGGGACATGTAGCTTATAGGCTAACACTCCCTCCCACAGTAAAGGCATATAATGTTTTCCATGTTTCATTATTGAAGAAATATGTACATGATTCTAATCATATAATTGACTGGTCTGTGATCCAGGTGGAGCCGGAGGGAGAATTCCTTCTAGAACCTCAATGCATACTAGATTGGAAGGAAACCCCACTCATGAACTGAACCATTGCACATGTTAAGGTGTAGTGGAAACACTTTGGCCCAGATGAGGCTACGTGGGAAATGGAATATGCCATGAGACATGCATACCCATTTTTGTTCACTTCTGTATATACAGAGCATGTCAACAGATAAAACATCGAGGACGATGTTCCTTTAAGGGGGAGGTAATTGTAACACCTTGTTTCCCCTAGTTTGTAAATATAACTATATTAGCCAAGATACTATAGAAAACTCAATATGCGCGAATATTTGATTAGATGGACCTTTGTATGAAAGGTCAATGAATGTAAATTATGTTATTTACTAAGAAATGGATAAGTGTTGCATGACTGCTGGAAAGGGGGGGTGTACTAAGAGAGACCATGAATGATATGAAATAAATGGTGAAGGGGACCAGGAATGGTTGCGTTAACCTTCACCAAACCAGTACCTTACTAGATTTAATTACTTCGGACTAGAACAGTCCTCTGACACATAAATGAATTATAGTTAGGCTGGTAGGTGGGAAGACCTCCTCAAGAGTTAATGAGGGGATGGGGCAGAGAACCTATCTGTAAGGCTTTCATACTTGACCACATATTGGGAATTTGGGCCACAGACAATCTTGCTGAAGAAGGAAAGAAAGGAAGGTGTAGTGGGTAGAGGAATACCTGTGAAGAGCACAGAGATGGGAGATTAAGCTCTTGGGTTCAAGGAAGAACTGAAAAAAAATGAGTTTTCTGGTCGCAAGAAATGGATGAGAAGGTTACAATACAAGTTGATAAATGAGGTTTATCCTCCTTGCTTGGTATCGTGTAAACCAATGCTAAGAATCCTGCGGGAGGAGGAGAGTAACCTCCGTCCCTACTATCGCTGAGCCGGAAGAAAGGAATTCATCGCAGAGCATTGTGGTCTAGCTTGGGGGTGGCTAGTCATAAATTCGTTAGGAGTGACTGAGCCTATGGTTGGGTGGAAACGAGCACCCCTTTCAGCAGTCGCTTCACGTTATCTAGTTTTAATAAGTATTTTCCCTGTTTTATGTATTGATCTGGAATAATGGATGAATGCTTGGATTTATACATATGTGTATTTATAAATAACTTCTGTGTGGAATGGTTATGATATGTGTATGCCTCCATATCTTTGTAAACTTACATTTATGACTGATAGTCTATATGCCCAGCTTAGTTCCTAAGGCTTCCTGGGACATAAACTTGTAAGATGACCGATATAGGAGGTATCGCGTTGAACTAAACCTGTCCATCTGAAGAGGATACCTCTTCCAGAACCTTGTTAGGTGACCGGAATTCTAGACCCAAAGTCCTTAACCATTTCATGATAGAACTCAGGAAGAATAGTGAAGCTCAAGCCTTGAAAAGAGGAGGTCTCTTTGTTTGGAATACGAATGGA
>JZKD02S0544110.1:18127-30533 GCA_000966675.3 Picea glauca
TATACATTAGTGTATTAATGTATTAAGTTAATGTATTATATATTAATATTTTAATGAATTATATTTACATTAATAATACATTATATATTTATACTTTAATTTATAATATATTAACTTAATATTAATATATAATACATTTATGTATTAAAGTATTATACATTAGTATATTAATGTATTAAGTTAATGTATTATACATTAATATTTTAATGAGTTATATTTACATTAATAATACATTATATATTTGTATTTTAATTTATGCATTAGAGTAATGTAATAATGTATTATTAAATATATTAAAGTGTCAATTATTAATATATTAATGTAATGTATTACTAAATAATGTATCAATCAATTGATATGTTACATTATACAATAATGTAAGTTAATATTTTAATTTTAATTTTATTATTATATATTAAATTAATGTAATAATCAATTATTACATTAATTATCTATTAATACATTAAAGTGGTTGTTGCTAGTCCTATCTTCAATTGAAGGAAACAATTACATCCATTTCAGTCAATTTATTAGTTCTAAAAAATAAACAACCAGAATATCTATAGAACATAATTTAGTAATTAGAAAGTTAATTCCCAGGAGTAAAATCATCGAATTTCTAAGTGATGTAGTTCAAAGAGATGATATGTTTAAATCTATACTTCAGTATAGAATCCAAGCTTAGAATGAATGAATATCACCCTTATAAGTAAATTCCTACAAGAAACACTTGAAGAAGGAAGTAAAGTTAAACGACATAGATATCCACATCTGGTTATTCCATTCTCACTCAATCTCTCTACTCGTCGGTCGTCCATACTACACACAGTGACGACAGAATGACATGCCGAGTCCTGCCTTGTATATGCCAACCTATTCCTTCATTCACTCCAAGTGATTACCCAACAGTTGAATGCCAACAAAAGAAGAGACCCACGCTAAATCCTTACTCAAGTGCAGATATAGAGCCCATTAATTATTTAAAAATGTCAACATTAATAACCAAAAGCAAGAGCGCAATGCTTCGGCTCTGAGTTATCATTTTAAGAGGTAAATAAAATTTCTGAGTCTTTAATCCGAAATCTGGATTCAAGAATTCATCGACCAACAACAACCCTCTACATGAAAAGCTACTTGAGGACGATTAAATATTTATTAGTGCTTACATATTTTGTAATTCAAAATTCCTGTGCAATCGGGTTAAGTTTCGGTTATGCCCTTTTATAGGCATGCCTGGAAACTATGGTTGACCACAGTAATAAAACTTCAGTTATTTAAGAGACGAGTCCAAGGTTGGTAAACACAACATAGATAAAAATAAGAAAGGTTGTCAGCCTTTTATCAAAGAATATTCCCGCAAGAATCTCGAACTCACTAGGAAAAATTGAAATCAAGATTTTAAAGAAAACGATGGATCAACGCATTTCAATCACCCATCAAGATTTATTGGAATCTTGTCTACACATTCATAGTGCACTCAAAATTTAAGACTGTGAGGGTAGTTGAATGGCGACTCATTGCAGAGAATTAAGGTGGTGATTGAGATGAAGATCTACAAGGGAGTGTTCCAGGCACAAGTGTGATAAAATTTTTAAATCATTCGGGTAACCGAGTGACTTGTTGAGCACTCAACACACCCTAAAAGATTTTGCAAATTTCATTCTTTTTGGGTACCACTTATCATTTTTTGAATTAGAGGCAGTATTGTGGGATGGATGAATTTATGTGTTGTTATTGAATCTTGTTATTGGTTATTCTTTTTGGAATTGAAATTATTGATGGATTGATATTTTTTAGTAACATGGCATGAAAGGTCTAAAATGTACACGGATTAAACTCTTTCAATGGTGGTTGATCAACAATTTCTGGTCTATAATACAGTTCTTTAACATAGATGATACGTTTTCAACATCGGTGAAACCCCAGATATAAATTGCAAATGTGGACAACCATAAAAAACCATCGATCGCCGATCGCTGATACATTTTCGGTATCAGCAAAATCCAAGGGTTGAAACGATGAAACATTGACCGACACAAATCATTGATCGCCAATCACCGATACATGATTGGCGTCGACAGGATAGGATGTTGTAGTCAAGGTTGTGTGTCTAAAAGAAAATCATCGATGTCGAAAAATGGGTGTTTCTCACGTAGAGGTCAAAATCAATAGCCACATGTGTTTGTCGCGTAAGTAGTTTGTACGACTCAGTCCTTCCCCCGTGTCATATCTATATGTCCGTGTCAGCATTTCCACATCAGCATTGTACAATGGTTTTGGTCAGCGTCAGAACTTTTTCCTAGATGCACCAATGAAACAATGACAAAGTCGACCCGCCGATGCCAATATGCTCGTTTACTATTGGTTGATCCCTAGAATACCAAGCTCCTTGTTCGTAGTTCAAAATTTCACTCGCATGTACCGACAACCCCAGTTGACCTATGATACAACTTATATCCTTGATATCGATTATGCTAGAAAATGCGAAAAGGCCCAGTGACTTGATGGGACACCCCTAGCTGAGGTAAGACAAATTTCTGTGTTTTGGTAAACAAATTAAATTTTCGCGCAACCAACACCACAATATTGCATGTCGGCCAATCGTTGGAATTTGAATTCACTGATGAAATGCGAAAATTCGCTCTTGCGCCACCAACCTGCATTGCGTTTAGTCCTAATCATGGTGCAGATTCTGTAATATATTGCATATATCACATTTTCACTCCAAAATTTACGACTTGATGCGACAAGGTAAGTATATGTTCTATTTAAATTTACAAGGTCATACCCAAACATGTTATTTTGTTCGAAAATTGCTTATTCCCTAAAGCCAACGAAGGAGAAAGAGCAAGCGTCGAGGACGTTACAACTCTTTGACTTTGATAACCAGTAAGACCATGTTAATTTCTTGCAAGCAAGAGGTAAGCATCATCTTTGTCACTTATGCACTTGCGATTGCATCAATGAATCTTGTCGAGGATGGTTGGATGCTCACTATAATATTCTTGTCTTTTCTGCAAAAATATGCCTCCAAGAAATCCAACGACCAGGCTCTCACCAAGAATTCCCAAAAGGAAAGGAGCAGAGGTCGATGAAGGATCTTCACTAGGCGCTGCAAGGGATCTTGATATTTCCTCAAAAGTGGAACCAGTTATCTAGACATCTAACTGTTGGTCACTATAATTGCTTATTTAACTAAACAATCAAGTGCTACATAAATTGTCAACCCAGGAAAGTCTGTTTATTTCAAAGGCAACCACGCACTATATATGCTCAATCTCAAAAGCAACCTAGAGTTGTAGTAAAAACATATTAATCACACTTTGCCTTGAACAAAATGAAGTTCTAACTTGAATTATAGGAAAGCAATCTACCTATTGCAGAGTTCAATGTTTAAAGAAATAATTGTCCAAAGAATCCTGGATTACATTAAGAAAATAACAACTTGGAAAAGAAATCCTTCAGGACACTGTAAAAGGAAAGACCAACTATTCTGTAACCAGAGAACAGGACCCTATTCCCAAAGCAGGAATCTTCAACACCTGTTTCCGATCACCACACTTTTATGAACTCATTGCTAATTGAAATGATTGACACACACTGAAGATTAACTACCTCTTAACAGAGAACAAGACCCTATTCCCCAAGCAGGAATCTTTAGCACCTGTTTCTGATTAGAACACTTTCATGAACTCATTACTAATTGAAAATAATTGACATGCACTGGAGGCTAACTATCTCTAATAGAGAACATGACCCTATTCCCCAAGCAAGAATCTTCAACACCTGTCCCTGATTATCAAGCTTTCATAAATTCACCAAACATGATTTCTAACTAGAATGATTAACAATTACCCAAGAATGAATCATATGAAAACAATGTAATAATCGATAAAGCAAAGTTTTAGCAAAACAAAGTTCAATAAAGTAGTGTTTCAGCAAAACATAATTTAATCAAGTCATGAACAGAAATAACACTAACACACTACAAAGCTAATGGGTGAATCTTGTGAAGAAGGTGGGCCCTCCCTTCTCACAAGATTCCCCTGAAACGAAAGGAACTAGAGAGAAATGCTCAGAACAGTCTTTTATTCATCTGTCAACTGTATCATATTACAATCTGAAGTAAAACACGTCATTCTCTGTAAAATCCTTTCTTAGCTAAAAAGAAGGTCCTCTCTAATGATGATTTCCTCTTATTTAAAGAGGAGAATCCCCTCGATACAATTTGATCAACAATTTACAGGTGTACATCTGAGTCCTATTCTTAGTTAGATCGACTTTCTAAATTGCAATAGGTGATCAGGCGATCAAATTTTGCTCAAAAATTTGAAGTGCTCAAAATCGCTTCAAACCGGATGAGAGCGTAGGCTTTGTCATTGCAAACCCAACGCAACTCGTTTCGTCTCAAACAGACATCGGGAGTGAGAGATATTGCAATCTGTTCGGAATGTCAAACAGGCAAAAAAAGGACATTCACTGTATAGTCCGTACAGTCCGTACAGGCTGACGTGGCAGGGCCGTACGACCGTACGCTGACATGGTAGAGGTGACGTGGCAATCATTTATTGGATGAAAATTGGTCGAATTGGGAGGCGACATGTGGCATTGTTTGGTCAAGTGATTGGGTGCCATGTGGCCCAGTCATGGGCTGCCACATGGCACCTCGATTTTTGTTGTTGTTTTATTTGTCAAAATATATTGGAGTCCGTGGGGTTCGACCCCTGGACCTCTCCACTGCATAGCACCTTCAAAAAGACCGTTCGACCAATAGACCATCAGTTATGACTTGATATGTATATGAGTTCATATATATTTGAATTTAAATTATGTGACAGTTGGCGGGGGGTCGGGCCGGGGCTTAGCCCCGGCCCGCGGTCGTTTGTTTTGTATATGACCATGCCATATACCATATCACCCAACGGTTGGCGTGCGCAGGGTTTTAAACATAGCCCGTGGTTTTGTTATATACATATGACCATATATCACACAGAGGCGTGTGGAGTTATATGGAGCCGGTCGTATGGTTTATCCATATGACCATGACCAGAGCGTGGGAAAGTTTAAACAGTTTTAAAATTGTTAGCCCTTTTTCCATAACGTGAGGTCGTATGGACCCTTATGTGCCCAGGTGCTAGGCGGTTAGGGGCTGGCTTGAAGGGGGGACTTCCAGGAGGCCTAACTTCTTCGTTTTTCGACCGATTTTGGTGCCAAAAAAGCCCAGCTAGGGGTTTTTGGATGCTCTGAAGCCATTGGAGCAGTCGGTTGGTCAGTTTAAGCATTCTAAGGAATGTTTTTTGAGAAATTTGAGAAATTAATCATAATGATCCATTGGAAGATGGACCAGGAGATGTAGCCCAAGAGAGGGGTGAACTCCTTTATCAATTGCTGTGTTTATGTGCTTATGTTCATTAATTATGCTACTGTTTATTTGTATCTTGCATGAGTAATCCTTTAATTAATGTGTTGCAAAGTTGATCCATTTTCTTTTAACACATAACATTTACTTGCAAATAATTTCAAGATTTCAAGTCTTCTTCATTTTTAGATCAATAGGATATCCTAGTCCCCCGCAACAGAATGCTATTACAAGTGCTAAGTGAGGTGTTGTTGTTGCTTCTGGAGTAACAACTTCTTTATTTGTCTTCTTGTTACTGCTGTTGTATGCTGTTTCAGCATCGCAAATCGCGGACTGTTTCAACCACAGGATTTGCGTTCTGACTGTTTCAGCAACTTGGTCTCAGGCAACAACGATGGTTAATGCTAGCTCAAGGTGGGACTGTCGTGGTCAATGTAACAGTTTTGTGTTGCTGTTTCAGCATCATAGACCACAGAGGGTGTAACAGCTTCTTCTGTGTGAGTTGTTGTTTCAGCATCATTGACCACGGACTGTGTAACAACTTCTTCTGTGTGAGTTGCTGTTTCAGCATCGTAGACCACAGAGAGTGTAACAACTTCTTCTGTGAGTTGCTGTTTCAGCATCGTAGTCTACAGACTGTTTCAGCCACAGGGTTTGCGTGCTTTAACTGTTTCAGCAACAGGCCTTAATGCTAATCTGTAGTTCAAACTATTTCAACACTTATACATTCTGATCAATGGTTAAGTACGAGAGTAATGTAAAATTATATGCAAAACAGATTAAACATATAGTAAAGAGAAGAGACATTGTATACCTTTGGAAAGATAGGGTAAGGTGATAATGTGAGTTTAAATGTGAGTGAAACAAGGGTGTAAAAGTAGCAAAAAGTGTGAGCAAAAAGGTACATTATGTGGTCCTAACATCCCCCCCAACTTAAAATGTTGCATGTCCTCAGACAACTTCACTTTGAATCAGAATCAGAATACCGACTCTGAGCGTGCAAGTTACTCAAGCAGTAGCTATGGAAAGTGATGTCTGTTGGAGCTCTAAACCCTTGAACGCGTTGTAACCTTTTCCAAGCTGTTGTTTCGGCCTTCTTGGGCAACTTATAATGGACTTGATATTTCTCTACTGGCATCTAGAGGATAGGAAAATGAAACTGGTACCCTATCCAGCTTTCAACACATTGCTGGACACACTTGATGTAGCTAGGTACCTTGGAGATTGCTATCTCAAGATTAGTGGGGCTAAAAGGATTGTGTTCCTATCTTTTCTCAGTAGATTGTTGCCAAAACATGTTATTTGCCTGTAGGGAAACAATCTCTGTTGATTTAATGAAATGTTGACACTCCTGAAACACTGATGTCTATAATTGTTGAATGTGTTGAGTCATCCCTGGTTTCTTTAAAAACTGATAATACTCTGTAACAAAGGTGGCAACATTTTGTGGTTCTATCCTTATCCAGAGAAGGCAGTTATCCTCATTGTGCTTGGAAGCTAGGAAGTTATCCTGCCATATAATCTGATTGTTAAGGAAGGAGGTGAGTGCCCGGATCTGGATGTTATCGACAAGAGGGTTAAGGTTAAGCTGTCAATTCTCAAGGATGGCCTCATTATGAAAATATGCCTCACAGAGGAGGTGCTGATCCATAGCAGAGGCTTCTGTAAAGTTTTTAACAAAATCTGTTGGATGTAACACTGCATGGGGTCTGCCTTCTGTGATTGATTTGATCTGAAACCATGTAAGTCGTTCCATGAGGAACAAAGAGTAATTGCATGATGGTTTTCTTGTAGCCAATAACTTTTGTGCCAAGTCAAATATCAGGAGCAATCTGCCTTTTAGTTCTTTATTCTGTTTCTTAAGGGCACGAGATTCCTGGCGTGTTTTCTCCAAAGCTTCCCAATTTGAGTAGATATGATTTATCCAGATTTGTCTGTGTTCCTGCAGGATTTTGGCCTGTGTAACAGCAGACTCTTTTTTCCATTTCTCTATTATTGCCTGCTCATCCCATGGCTGAGTTTGTGTTTTAGCGTTGCAAGTAGTAGGCTGAGGTAGGGTCTGAGTGGCTTGTTCCACAAAGGTGTGGGTATTGATCTGGCTGGGAGGGGCAGATTCATCAATGGGCAATGTTTGTACAACTTTATTAACAAAAGCAGGGGTTTCAAATTTGACATTTGTTGTAGACCAGGGCTTAGTCTTAATTTTGGAAGGTCCTGCTGGTTCTTGTGTAACAACAGGGTGTTCTTCTTTGACTGCAAAAGTCGAAGGTGCAGGGGGAGCTCCTGGAATTGGAATTTGAATTACTTTGTAGCTTTCTTGATAGTAGATGTCCCCACATTGACTGTAGATATATTCTCTACACGGATTCTCTGTTGTAGTTCCCTCTGACATGGTCGCTATGCGAGATAGGGTGTACAATTTAAGCTCTTTCTCATAGGCTTCCTTTGCCATGGCTATCTCTTGCTTGTAGGCTTCTAGTTCAGACCTTAGGAACTCATTTTCTTGTAAGACAGAGGCCATTGTTGGTTCTGGTTGAGGAGTGACTAGTTCTTGTGTAGCAGTCACAAACTCACTAGCTGGTTCTTGTGGAGCAACTATAGGATCGACAACTGATTCTTGTGTTTCAGCCTCTTGATGTAAGGAAAGTAATGTTGTAGCACCCTGGGCATCTGATTCCTATGCCTCGGTAACAATATCAACAGCTGGTTCTTGTGTTTTAGTTGTAGCTGGTTCTTGTGTGACAGCTATAGTTGGTTCTCGTGTTTCAGCTACTAAATGGGTAGCTGGTTCTTGTGTTTTAGCTACTTGATGAGTAGCTGGTTCTTGTGTTTCAGCTACTAAATGGGTAGCTGGTTCTTGTGTTTCAACTACTTGATGAGTAGCTGGTTCTTGTGTTCCAGCTACTAAATGGGTAGCTGGTTCTTGTGTTTCAGCTACTAATTTTGAAACAGATGATGTCACAACACATTGGGCCTCTGGTTCTTGTGTTTCAGTGTCCCTGGGTGGAATAGGTAAAGATTCTGGCATTTGGGAGGTTGGAGGTGTACGGGGTATTAGTCGGATGGGTTGGGGGTTTAGGGCAGTGGCAGTAGTGGCTGCCCTTGTTCGTTTTCTTTGTAGAAAGGGTGGAAAGAAAGGAATTTTCTTTCGTTTACGTGGGGGCTTTTCCACAATGATGGGATAGGGATAATTGTCTGGTTCAGAATCATCACTAAGAATATGAAGGGCAGGAGTGGATGATTCTGGTAAAATGTGGGGCAGGCTTGGTATGATAGGGGGGTTAATTGGATTGATTGGATCTGTAGGTGGACTGGTAGGTATTTCTGGAGGGTCTGGAGGGTTTTGTGGTTGCTGTTCCTGAAGATTTTCAGGAATTTCAGCAGCTTCTTGGGGATCTATGGGTGGGTTGTTTAGTAGAGGGTTTTGTTGGGAAAAACCCTTTTGGATAAACAATTGAACGAGATGGTGATGGGTGAGTGAAAGGGCGGGGTCTTTAGCCTTTTTACAGTAGTGTGACATATTTTTAAGACAACCGAGAAGATAGTAAGGAATGTTCACCAATCTAGCATGCCGTAAATGAGACAACGGGACAAAATCGTGCTGGTAGACTACCTGGTATCGACCTTCATAGGTAAGGTAGTGTTTGACGAATTTTGCAACTTCTGGCCATGGAGGTGGCAACGAGCTAAGTTGGACACCCTGACCTTTAGGTTCAATTTGTTCCCCTGGTAAGAGGAAATCCTGCTGGGCATTCAGGATGATATGTTTGCGGTTGAACAAGCGAATGCCATTGGTAGGGAGACCCGAAACCTGCACTATATCCTCTTCTGTAACTGAAATCTAAACTCCTTGAATAATGGAATGATCTTCTTGGAGATTTCGAGCAAAGAACGTGTTGTTGATCAAATCCCTAGAGCCTCTAAAAATAGCCGAGCCATCCTGCCTGCAGAAAAATTTGATAGGCTTCTAGATACAGTTCTAACAGGGTTGTCGTGGCGGGTTCGTACCGTATAATAGAGCCTCTCATAGCTAACAACTCAGTAAAATACACCTTTAAAGAGTCGAGTAACATCTTCTGTGCAGAGTAAGTTTTTTGAGTGAAGGCATGCAAATGGTGGTGAAACAAACGAAAGGATGGTAAATAGGAATGGCGGTGGTTAATTCGTGTGAAATGATGGTATAAAAGTTTGATATTTCCTCCCCCCCTTTCAAGTGCGGCTAATAATGATTTTACATGAGTGGTAATAATGAGTTGGAATCTTCTCATTAACTATAGCTTAATTGTATTTACATAAAATTTACATACCTCACCTTTACCTTTTGATTCGTACTTCAAACAAAATATAGTGCATGTCCATAATAGTTCTGTAGTGTCCGTGGCAGAGACTTTTAATTTGTTAGAGGAATTGTATCAAGGATTTGTTGACTGGAAGGACAAAATGTAGTATGAGAGCGCAAAAGCTTATTGACAGAGAATGCTGAAAAGTTGGTGTTTCAGCGACAGGGAAAGAATAGAGAAACATTTTGCTGGAAGGTGATGTTGCAGAATACTGCTACGGAAGTGGTGTTTCAGCCATAGAAAGAAGGGCGAAACAATTGCTGAACGCTGTTGTTTCGTCAATGGGAAAATGTGAAGAATTGCTGAACAATAGTGTTTCGGCAATGGGAAAATGGTGAAAGGTTGCTGACAGTGGTGTTTTAGCAATGGAAAATGTGAAGAATTGCGGAACAATGGTGTTTCGGCAATGGGAAAATGGCAAAAGGTTGCTGACATTGGTGTTTCAGCAATGGAAAATGTGAAGAATTGCGGAACAGTGGTGTTTCGGCAATGGGAAAAGAAGGGCGAGAAATTGTGGAACGGTGGTGTTTCAGCAGTGAAGAAAGAGGAAAAAGTTGCTGGACAGTGGTGTTTCAGCAATGGGGAAGCTTGCCTCTTCTTGAAGTAGGATCGTCCTTTCTTAGTAGGCCTGTTCTTTGATCGGGAATCTGCAAAAATCGATTGTAACATGGTATTTCTTGACAAGGATTATTAGTAAACGAAATCTAATCTAATACTAAAGAAATTGAATTAAAAAGAATTAATTGCAATGAGGGGTAGGGGCCCCCTCTAAAAAGAGGTAATGAGAGTCTGCCACACATGTGGCCTTAAAATCTTCCTTGGAAATGGGGCACTGGTACAGACGGAGCCAATGACCATTTACAAGTAACTGTGTTTTAGAGTCAACGATTGTGAGGAGCCTTACTGTTCCATTGGGGAAAACAGTGTCTACTTCGTAAGGTCCAAGCCATCTTGTACGTAGTTTCTCTTGAAATTCTTTAAACCGAGAGTCATACAGTAGGGCCCAGTTACCTTTTTGGAATTTCTTATGCTTGATAGTTTTGTCATGCCATTTTGATCTTTGCTGTTGAATCATAGTTGTTTGATGGATGGCATCTAGTATTTTTTCATCCAATTCATTAAGCTACTGCAACCTGGCTATTCGTGCATTGGTCAAATCAAGGTTTATAGCTAAAGCAGTCCTTAAGGTTTTGATTTCAAATTCCATAGGAAAGACAACACTCTTTCCATAGACTAATTCATAGGGAGAGAATCCTGTAGTATTTCTCTAGGTATTTCTGTAGGCCCATAATGCTTCAGGGAGCTTGTGAGACCAGTCCTTTCTGTTTTCCTTCACTGTTTTTGTGAGAATGGCTTCTATTACTTTATTTGTGCTTTCCACCTATCCATTGGCTTGGGGGTGGTATGCTGTAGTCATTCTATGCTGAATATGATATTTTTGAAGGGTGGCTTTAAAACCATGAGAAGTGAAAGGAGGTCCTCCATCTGTAACTAATTCTCTTGGCACTCCAAATCTGATGAAGATGTCTTCAAATAGGAAATCTAGAACTGCTTCTTCAGTTTCTCTATGGAATGCTTTAGCTTCCACCCATTTGGTCATATAATCTGTGCAGACCACTATGTAAACTTTTTGATTGGATCGGGGGTTAATGGGTCCTACAAAGTCTAAGGCTCATCTTTCAAATGGTTCAAGTACTATCTGGGGGTTTAATGGCATTTCATCTCTATGATTAGGTTGGCCCATTCTTTGGCAACTATCACAGGCCCAGACGTATTTCTTTTCATCTTTAAAAAGTGAGGACCAATAATACCGCATCTTGAGAATTTTATGTGTTATTCTCTTATCAGCAAAATGCCCTCCACAAGGGCCATCATGACAAGATTTTAGTAGATCATAAACCCCATATTCTCTAATTCACCTTCGGATTTCTTGATCAAGTCCTGTATGGAAAAGAAACCCACTTATCCAGCTATACCAAGCACTTTGTTGAATGATTCTTCTTTTCTCTCGGTGGGATAGGTGTGGTGGTAACTTCCCTGCAACCAGGTAGTTAGCGATGTCTGCATACCAAGGTGAGTGAGAAGATACTGCAAACAAATATTCATCAGGAAAGGAATCATCTACTGGGGTATCATCATCAAGTTTTAACCGAGAAAGGAAATCAACAACTACATTTTCTTTTCTTGGTCTATCTACAATTGTAATATCAAATTCTTGTAATAATAGTAACCATCTGGTGACTCTAGCATTTGTGATAGGTTTGTTCATTAGATATTTGATAGCTGAGTGATTAGTATGGACAAGAGTAGAGTAGCCAGTGATGTAATATCTAAATTTATTAATAGCATAGATAACTGCTAAGAATTCCTTTTCGGTGACTGTATAATTGAGTTCAGCAGGAGTCATATTCTTGCTAATAAAATAAATAACATAAAGGAGATGATTTTCTTCTTGTCCCAATACAACTCCTATTGAAGTATCTGAAGCATCAGATGATATATGAAAGGGGAGTGTCCAATCAGGTCCTCTTAGAATAGGAGCTGTAGATAACTAATGTTTATGTGTATTAAATGCTTCCTGGCAAGAATCAATCCATTTGAATTCAACATTTTTCATCAGTAACACAAACAGGGGAGAAGCTATTTTGGAATTTTTTTTGATAAATCTTCTGTAGTATCTAGCATGTCCTAGAAAACTTCTTACCTC
>JZKD02S0544110.1:42290-58597 GCA_000966675.3 Picea glauca
TTAGTCGTTGAGCAGAAGATTCATACTTTGATATAATATCGTCAATATAAGTCTTTCTTCCTCCTCTTCCTCTGCTCCTGCCACCTGTAGGGTCAGTGTCTTTGGGGTCTCTGCGTCCTCTCATGCAATCTTTGTATCTGAAAAATCATAAGTGCTTTTGAAATCTATAATTACCTTCCCTGGCAACGGCGCCAAAATGTTGGTCACTATAATTGCTTATTTAACTAAACAATCAAGTGATACATAAATTGTCAACCCAGGGAAGTCTGTTTATTTCAAAGGTAACCACGCACTATATATGCTCAATCTCAAAAGCAACCTAGAGTTGTAGTAAAAACATATTAATCACACTTTGCCTTGAACAAACTGAAGTTCTAACTTGAATTACAGGAAAGCAATCTACCTATTGCAGAGTTCAATGTTTAAATAAATAATTGTCCAAAGAATCCTGGATTACATTAAGAAAATAACAACCTGGAAAAGAAATCCTTCAGGACACTGCAAAAGGAAAGACCAACTATTCTGTAACCAGAGAACATGACCCTATTCCCAAAGCAGGAATCTTCAACACTTGTTTCCGATCACCACACTTTTATGAACTCATTGCTAATTGAAATGATTGACACACACTGAAGACTAACTACCTCTTAACAGAGAACATGACCCTATTCCCCAAGAAAGAATCTTCAACACCTGTTTCTGATTAGCACACTTTCATGAACTCATTACTAATTGAAAATAATTGACATGCATTGAAGGCTAACTATCTCTAACAGAGAACAAGACCCTATTTCCCAAGCAGGAATCTTTAGCACCTGTCCCTGATTATCAAGCTTTCATAAATTCACTAAACAGGATTGCTAACTAGAATGATTAACAGTTACCCAAGCATGAATCATATGAAAACAATGTAACAATCAGTAAATCAGAGTTTCAGCAAAACATAGTAAAATAAAGTAGTGTTTCAGCAAAATAGAATTTAATCAAGGCATGAACAAAAATAACACTAACACACTACAAAGCTAATGGGTGAATCTTGTGAAGAAGGTGGGCCCTCCCTTCTCACACGATTCCCCTGAAACGAAAGGAACTAGAGAGAAATGCTTAGAACAATATTTTATTCACCTGTCAACTGTATCATATTACAATTTGAAGTAAAACACGCCCTTCTCTGTAAAATCCTTTCTTAGCTAAAAAGAAGGTCCTCTCTAATGATGATTTCCTCTTATTTAAAGAGGAGAATCCCCTCGATACAATTTGATCAACAATTTACACATGTACATCTGAGTCCTATTCTTAGTCAGATCGACTTTCTAAACTGGAATAGGATATCGTAGTCTCCCGCAATAGAATGCTATTACAAGTGATGAGTGAGGTGTTGCTGTTGCTGCTGGAGTAACAGCTTCTTTATTTGTCTTCTTGTTACTGCCGTTGTATGTTGTTTCAACATCACAAATCACGCGCTGTTTCAGCCACAGGATTTGCGTTCTGACTGTTTCAGCAACTTGGTCTCAGGCAGCAACGATGGTTAATGCTAGCTCAAGGTACGGCTGTCGTGGTCAATGTAACATTTTTTTGTTATTTCAGCATCGTAGATCACGGAGGGTGTAACAACTTCTTCTGTGTGAGTTGCTATTTCAGCATCGTTGACCACAGACTGTGTAACAACTTCTTCTGTGTGAGTTGCCATTTCAACATCGTAGACCACAGAGAGTGTAACAACTTCTTCTGTGAGTTGTTGTTTCAGCATCATAGTCCACAGACTGTTTCAGCCATAGGGTTTGCGTGCTTTAACTGTTTTAGCAACAGGCCTCAATGCTAATTTGCAGTTCGACCTGTTTCAGCACTTATACATTCTGATCAATGGTTAAGTACGAGAGTAATGTAGAATTATATGAAAAATAGATTAAACATATAGTAAAGAGAAGAGACGTTGTATACCTTTGGAAAGATAGGGTAAGGTGATAATGTGAGTTTAAATGTGAGTGAAACAAGGGTGTCAAGGTAGCAAAAAGTGTGAGCAAAAAGGTACATTATGTGGTCCTAACACTAACAAAAAAGAGTTTTCCCAACCTCTGACGTTTGACGACATAGAGGCAAGCACTAAATCTAAAGTGGTTCTCCCACATTGGGGAGATCTGTTTAACATGATCAACCGGGAAGATTACCCAGAGTTATACCACACAGTGACCTGAATGTCAGGATCTTGTATGCCTAGGTATTCCCAAACATTCAATGATCATGCCTACATATGGTGGCCCAGGAACCCTGGTTTTTCCCTGTATCGAAACCCTAGGATGGATAATTGACCACATAGATGCGACAAAATGCATAGTCAATAATTAAAATGGCGAATGTCTTGGTGTTTTTCTTCTAATAGAGGTCCAAAAATACTACAAGCTCAGAGACCTAGAGGAAAGACTAAATACAATGTTTGTAGTCAAATTTTATGAGTTCCATGACATTAGCAGGTTAATGGCCTCATGGTGGAAAGAAGACAAGAAATTCACAAACAGGAGCAACGACTAGTATGACATGGTAAACCTCAGAGAGCCATATATTTATCTAATGGATTTGATCTGCCGATTATATGGGGAAAAATATTTTCCCAAGTTTTCGGAAGCATGG
Source organism: Picea glauca (assembly GCA_000966675.3). Lineage (NCBI taxonomy): Eukaryota > Viridiplantae > Streptophyta > Pinopsida > Pinales > Pinaceae > Picea > Picea glauca. The sequence goes on from JZKD02S0544110.1 coordinate 44,919, forward strand.
ATGCCCCTGGAATATGCTGTGGTGATCTTTGAGAGAAACTTCCACTGGGAAGCTATCATTTCCAAACAGTTAATCACTAACATATATTGCAAGACGAGAAACCTAAGGATGGAGAAACACCAACTTTTCACATGGCGTCATACCTATTGGACGTGATTTGCGCAAGGAACATTTTTGCAAGCATCAATCTAAGCTGGCATGTTGTGAAGTTACTCGTACATGTTTATTTTAGCATTCTATGGGAGAATAGGTACAAGAGATATTAGGACCTGATATGTGATGAGTTCATAGCCCGAGTACATTTCATTATATTTAGAAAAGAATGTCCAAGGCTTACAATGACAGCCAAAAATATGGTTTCAAAAGTAGGCCACTGGTATTTTCAAGAAACCAACACTTATATCAGAGTGTTCGGGGCTACTGGTGTGCCACACTTACTCCCCATTCATGTCCTGTACCAACTCATTGTAGGAGAAATGTTTTACCAGATCATTCTGCAAGGCTATAATGCCACTTTAGTGAAGGACAATGTTGGCCCTTGACCAAGTTTTGGGAAATCCTTGGTCAGGTTTGACCTATTTTGGGACTTCGACAACCTATCGAAGGAGGAGCGCAAGATGAAGCAGATATCATGGGATCTCAACCCCTTTTTGGGTCCTTTTGGGATTTGGGATTATGTAACAGGTATGGTATGTCGGCCCATGGGTTTACCCATGTTTAGGCCTATTTTGTAAAAGTATAAATAGATGTCTAGGCAATGTAAGGAAAGAGATATATATGCATATCTGTGTGATATTTGGCTAAGTGATAATTAAGGATTATAGATGCTTTGTGCATACTATGTGGGACTTGCAGAACTACGTGCAAGTAATTGTAAGAAGTCTTGGTGTTGTACCCTAGCTAGAAGAAGGAGGATCTGGTGGAGTGCGCGCAGATCTACTGTCTTCTACAAAGTAGGATTTTAATGCTATGTGCCTGTAAGAAGCTTGAAAAATATAATAAAGAAGAAGAGTTGGTGGATGTAGCCCCAGGCTGGGGGTGAACCACGTAAATATTGTGTTATTATGATTTGTGCGATGTCTTGATGTGTTTATGTCTTTACTTGCTAAGTGCTTTGATATAGATAGATAGATCTATTTATGCTTTGTGCTAATGATGTATATGGATGTAGATATGACCTATGTGAATGTTCTTAGTGCTTGAATCTTCTAGATTTAATCTACCTCTTTATGATAAGTGCTTGGATACCTCAGATCTGAGTGAATGATGCGATGCTTTCTTTTATTTGTGTAGTAGATAGTGGTTAAATATTGATGAAATGTTGGTGCTAAGTGCTCTATTAAGTATTACAATCATAGATCTGTGTCCCAGCTAAGGTTGCAGACACCCAAGTCCTGCAACCACCCCTACCTCTACCTCGGGTGAGACTTCATCTGCTTCGCAGGTGTTGCCGAAAGGGCCGATAGTTGGGGTTTTGTTGGTGCACTGTTGTAGCGTTGAACCCTGGGTCTGCCCCTATGCCAATAGACAAGAAGAGATCTTTCATACCCTACGACTTCATATAGGAATTTACATGGTAAAATACACTGCACACGTGAAACAAGAGAGGTTCATCCAACTTGAGTATTGATTCCCCATAGGCTGATTTCAAAAGCATGATCCAAAAGGCCTGATACTTCATCATGCGTCACAGGTGTCATCATGTTGGCCATATGCTCATGATAGCTTTGAAGATGATATTTTCACCGAGGGTTCTCAAGACTGGGAGGAAGTGCTCCATAGAAGGGCTAACCCCAATATGACCAGATTCAAAGAAATGACTATGTATGAGCAGGTTGAAATGATTGAATAGACAAATCAAGAATCCCTCATGGTAAGAGAAGAAAATAGAGCAGTAGAAGCAACAAAGGTAAGGAGGAGGGGTATGTTGTTGCTGGAAGAAGCCCAAGGAGCTATACAAAGGCAAGAAAAAGATCCCCCACTTAACCCTCTGATAGAACCCTTGAGGATTACCCCGAAAGACACAAGCAATCACGAAGAAGAGGTAAATGGATCAGAGACAATTCGATTAGAGGAAACCATTGATCAAGAAAACCCCAGCCCTATGTCACCACATGCAAGATCGTCGGTGACTACTATAGCTCAGCGGAGGATAACAAGAGCATAAAGTGGGATGAGTGTGCCTACTGTCCTCATATACTTAATTACCATATATGACGATGAGGAAAGTTCATAAATTTCATGCATAACCCCGATACCAATCACAGAAGAAGCAAAACCAGGGGTAACATCTGCTCCAACTTCTGATTCTTTGATCTCAAATCCCCAGGAAGGTGACCATTATGCTAGGAGCACTTTGGACACTGAATTTCTAGATCAATTGGAAATACAACCTCATAATGAAATCTTCAAGGATGGCTTGGGTACTGGTGAAAAAGAAGGAGAAGTGAAGCAACCATAAATCATCCCCTCAAGGGCCTAACTTCTTGCTAAGATTGATTCTCCACCTATATCCCCAGCTAGGACAAATATTCCACCAGTTGACGAGAACCAAAAGGAGGACACGTCACCAGAGCATACATAAACCTCCCCTACTAAGGAATCACAAGAAAAAGTCATAGAACATCTCTATAATGCAGGAACCCAACACTTTAAGCTAGGGAGATCAACAGATTCTTGAACCAGTAGAAGAAATCACCGATATACACGTGATCAATTATGATAGAAAAATGAAAGTTGTGATGAGAATAACAACCAAGAAAATGAGGCTCACTCTCGATAGCACACTTTTCATCACCACAGAGGAGATGTTGCTCGACATAGAAAATTTCGAGATGACTGAGATAATTAGAGCAGGGATGGCCATAACCGATGGCATGCTAGAAAGAGAAAAAAGGGATGAAAAGGAATTAGCCTCCATGAAGAAAGAGCTGGACCATCTATGCCATCAAGCAGAGTATTGACAGAATTCAACACATGCAGTAGTACTCTTGAATACTGAGTTCTGAGAAATGTATGTGCAATTCACAAGCGAAAGCGATTTCTTGACTGCTTGCATAGCCAATTTTCAATAAGATACCCTTGTGGGGATGGAAACTTGTAAATACGTGCATAGATGGTATGAAAGGGCACATCGAGCCTTGGAGTGGATCGACTACATAAACGAAGTATGGAAAGGCAGAGACTCATACGAGCATGGCATGTGAGTGTTGATCGATAGAATCATCTCCCGAATGAGTTCCAAGAAATGTATGCGCAATTCACAAGCGAAAGAGATTTCTTCACTGTTTTCATAGCCAATTTTCAATAAGATACCCTCGTGGGGATGGAAACTTATAAATACATGCATAGATGGGATGAAAAGGCACATCGAGCCTTGGAGCGGATCGACTACATCAACGAAGTATAGAAAGGCAGAGACTCAGAAGAGCATGGCATGTGAGTGTTGATCGATAGAATCATCTCCCGAATCAGGAAGGCAGCTGAATACTGGGTAAGTATGGTCTAGGAACCTCAGTGGAAGATACAAGAAATATGGGGAGAGTGCTAGAAAAGTTGGGAGAAAATCAATTGGGAGATGAAAACATTGACCTACTAGAGTTTGTTCCACTGAAGGATTTCGCCGATTTTCATGACATAGTCAAATGAAATACAGAGAAAGACTTAGCATGGGAAGCAGAGATTTCACATATTTCAAGCATGACCCCAAGTCAAGTGAAGAAGTTCATGGAACACCCGATTAAATCTGTCGCATTCCTACAACACTTAAGCGTCAAGCTTATTAGGTATAAGGAATGGACAATAGAGATAAAGGAGGTTCTCTCCACGTTGATGGATCAACACATATTTTTGTATGATAATACATGTGAAGATCTCTTCTTCAAATGGTCAAAGTATGAGAATAACAATCCACTCCAGTAGAACCACTAGATAAGCAGAAGAGAACAAATAGATGAAATCTACCGCGTGGCATTTTCTCAGTTTAACACCATTGTAGTAGGGATTTTTAGACTAGTTAATTTTTGTTATAAATAAGGGCATCGACCTTGAACAAGAGGTCGATTGTTTTGGAAAGAAAGACTCTTTTTTTGGAAATTTTGTAAGAGAAATATTTCTATGCAAGTTATTTTAATTAACAAGTTTTTTTTTAGAACCAAAGACACTTCTATCATCTAAGGTGTGAATGTGATTGGTCCGAGGGGGATTATCTCTATCTTCATATTCAATATTTGTTGTTGTATTGAGTAAGAGTTGTTGTATCTATCATTTAAAGTTGTATTATAATGCTGCAACGGTTCTTTTAATTTTGTTGATGAATAGAAATTGATTGTGTTAACTTGTGATTGATAACAGAGCATTGAAAATTACTTTTCTTGCACTAAAGTTTTTTCACTTTATATCTTCTTTTTTGTAACTGTTATCTCAGATAATGTTGAATGTCTACTAATCAATTTTTTTTTAATTCTAGTTGGAAGTAGTTTAGATCTTATTTATCTATATGCTAAGGTATAAAGGTTATCCTAATGCCCAACCTCCCACTCAACACACAATTTAACTTCCCTCTATCATCTAGTTTAAAGCTCTATCTTTCTTTTTCTATAAACTTTAGAAAATAACCAAAAAGAGAACTGCATAACTTGAGGAAAGGCTTAACATAAAAGACATATATGTCAATCAAAATTAAATCCCATCAACAATTTGATCCAGATCACAAATCTGGATAACCTTACCACCCCTCAAACGATTATGAGTCTAATTGAGCCTCTTAGGCGGGTTTGGTTCCTGCAGTTGAATTAAAGGGACCTCGGATCCCTCAACACAACCCTGATGAAAGTACTCGAGGACGATAATTTTAACAACAGTGAAATTCAACAAATATTAGAAATCATAGAGTGACTTTGATGTAAAAGTAACCCCTTGAATATTGTCTTTTTGACAAGAGATTTAACAAGTATTCATTAGAAAAAGGAAAACTGTGGTGTTATAGAAGCATATAATTAATTTTCAAGCTAGAAATTACTGAATCAACTGCAACTACGCATAGGATTAATGTGAAAGATAGAAATTATTGATTCGACGCAACTTTTATTACACCATCCACATTTCAATTAACCCAACAAACGAAATCGATAAATCTATCGAAATGCAAGGTTTAGTTCAATTAGATTACTATTCAATTTCAACACACAATTACTTAAATTTTAAAGAAAACCTGATACGATTTTTTGCATAGGGATTACATAACCATGTTGAAAATACTGGAAGTGATATCTATCATAAACAATAATAATTTTTTTTGTATAAATTACAGGAATATTGTGTCCCGATTATACAGTCTTCCATGCATATTCAATAAAAAATAAATTTAATGCAAGAATAATAAATAAAATCGAAGTTCCATGACCAAAATAATGGAAGAGTTTTGATGATAATCTTCAACTTGGATCTTGCACTAAGTCCTTTCCATCTTGGAACCTTGCACCTCATCCTTTATCCTTCTCGTCCTGGTAATCAATTGACTTCATCGGTACTTCCCATTCAATGCTAGGGGTACTCTTCTTCCCCCTTATCCCCTAGAGTTGCAAAGGGTCCACATACAAGAAACCAAAAATAATAGCTCCAATATTTCATCACAAGGTAGAGATTCCACTCTTTCTTCAAGCTTGGTATCCCAACTCTCACAAGTTAAACACAGTCCCAAATAATTTTTTCATCATAACCTTACCAAGAATAAGTCAACACCATTTGTTTTATAGAAATATCCCAAATGACACATGTCCTCATGCACAATTAATTATAATTATAATTAATTTAATTAGTAATATTCACTCACACACTTGTCACACTCTCCCCAAGTTGCACAAGTAAATACAATTTTTAATTTATTTAAAAATCCATTTTCCCTCACATTATCCAATGTGTTCCTATTTTCACTCTTAGTTGTCCCTTTGTTCCCCAAATTCTCCTTTAATGATTGTATCCTAACTAGATCTTAGTTAGAGTTGGATTAAGAGTCTTATTCTAGTTAGACTAGTGGTAGCTAGACTCTATATACCATTCAATCTGTACACCTATTCTCTCATATTTTATTTCTTTCTATTTTAAAAATCCCTTTTAATATTTTCATGCAAACATGTGCATTCTATCCAATATTTAGATTTTTCTCACTTTTTACTTAAATTTATTTATCTCTATTCTTTTAATTTATTTAATATTTTAATTTAGTCCCCTAACTAAACTTAGATTTAGGATTAGTTTTAGAATTAGGCTTAGACTATTAGTGGGATTTATAATTAATGAATTCACTGTTTAAATAATTATTTTAATCCGACAAGGTCTAATCAATTCAATGCTTTCTAGGCCACCTAGATTTATTGACTCAATGTTTTTAATTATGCAACGTTCCCTTCAAGGCGTACCTCTGTGATCCAAGGGTGCCACTCACCTTTGACTGGTTTTGGAAGTTTTTCTGACCCTTGGATTCAACACTCTACTCTGTTGACCTTGTGAGAGACTAAGGGCTTCTAAGGAATAATGATTTTTCCTTATTATGCGCTCCTTAGGTTTCCTCGTGAACAACTGTCTTAGTATTCCCTCACGACATAGTGTACCTCTTGAACTAGGTAATCATTAACCTACAGTTTAGGTCACGGCGGGAGTGCTAGTAGGCTGTGATAGGGACGCTGCCACACCTCTCCCTTAAATTTCTAGTTTATGTGCATGGCCCCTCTACTCCTTATGTGAGTCAGATTAGCAAGCATCACCAAGCCTGCATCCACTAACAAAAATCGTGTCAATAATCCACATATATATATAAATCATATTGTAATCAATCATATGTCACATGTGCAAAAATGAAATAATCAATCAAAATACAATCCACCCCCTGACTCAATCTAGAGTCCAAGGAAGTCCATTGATGTCGTCAGCATCCATAACCTGTCATGTGTCTTGCACACTCAGGAAAACTTGACAATAGCATATGAAAATACATATGCATCAAAATAGTTATAAGTCACAATACATCATCATCATCATATATATCCCATAATCAAAATGAAATCATAATATACCATAACCAGATCACTTGCATGCAACTGTCCTCAAAGAATATGTCAATAAAAGTATGTTTAGTAGAGTGACATGTTACATACTCCCCCTCTTGTTTTAAACTTTGTCCCAAATTTTTTATAGTATATAAATGCAAGTAAAAAAATGTATCTAACATATATATAAATTCCTAATCCATCAAAAAAGTAAGGAAATTGTTGACACATCTCAGATGCATCCTCCCAGGTATCCGAGTGTGGACTATAGTTGTCCCACTGTACCTTGACCTGATCGACTATTTGACGATGTAGTTGTCAAATGCGATGTTCAAGAGTGCATATTGTCTCCGCTATGAGAGAACCATCATCCGACACCTACAAAGAACTTATGTCAATAACATGTGAAGGATCACTACTATAATGCCTCAATACAGATACTTGAAATACATCATGCATACACCTCAAAGAATCAGGCAAGGCTAGTTGATAAGCCATAAGTCCTTTCTTTTCCACAACTTTGAAAGGTCCCACAAACCTAGGAGAGAGTCTATCACCCTTTCCAAACTTGATAGAACTCTTGCGCAATTTTACCTGCAAGAAAACTATGTCACCAACTTCATAAATGTGGTCAACGTGATGTGCATCAACATAGCTCTTCTTCTGGTCATGCGCTTATTTAATCCTATGTCTTATTGATTGCATATGCTCTTCCATTTCTTGGATCACCTCTAGTCCTACCAGGACCCTATCCTCAAGTCAATCCCAAATCAACGACGTCTGACACGGTCATCCATAAAGAAACTCAAATGGGGCCATCTTAATCGTACTTTTCTAGTTGTTGTTGTATTCAAACTCTACTAGTGGAAAGAAATATTCCCAAGATTTTGGTTGGTCCATTACATACATACGCAACATATCCTCCAAAATTTGGTTTGTTCTTTCTGTTTGTCCATCTGTATTTGGGTGATATGATGTACTAAAGTTCAATTATGTTCCCAAAGCCTCTTCGAAACTGGTCCAAAATCGTCCTATAAACACTAATACCCGATCAGATATAATCCTTCTTGGTACTCCATGTAACCTCACAATATCGTTAACAAAAACTCTGGCTATATCTGGCACTTGATACATTATATGTAATGGAATAAAGTGTGCATTATTATTCATAGTGTCAACTACCACAAAAATCGAGTCGTGTCTCCTTTCCATCAGTGGAAATCCAACAGTAAAGTCCATCAAAATGACTTTCCATTTTGATTCAGGAATAACGTGTGGTTGTAACAATCTTGTTAGATTTCTATGTTTAGCCTTCGCTTGATGACATTCTATACATCTCGCCACGTAACTAACTATGTTTTCTTTCATTCCCTTCCAAAAAAATAAAGGCTTAAGGTCTACCTTCATTTTCATGACTCCTGGATGAGACATGTACACTGCTCTATGAGCTTCGCTCAAGATCAAAATTTTTAATTCATTGTTAGGTGGTACGCAAATTCTTCGATTAAATATCAACAATCCATCTTTTTCTAAAGAATAACCTTGAAACTTCAGTACCCTCATGGTATTTAGTCCAATATTATCCTTAACTTCTTTGTACCAGTCATCGTCGATTTGTAAAGTTAGAATCTTTTCTCGAATATTCATCTTAAGAGGTATTGCCGAGAATATGTGTGGTCTTCAACTCAACACATATGCCACTCTGTTCGTTGTTCCTTTAATGTAATTAATCTCAAATTCGTATTCACTAAGTAATTTTGGCCAATGCCTTTGATGTGCATTCAAATCACTTTGTGTAAACATATGCTGCAAGCCATAGTGATCTGTCTTTAATTCGATTTTTTTTCCAATCAGATAATGCCTCCAAACTCTTAAGGAATATACAATTGTTAATAACTCCAAGTCATGTGTTTCGTAGTTCTCTTCATGCTTTATTAAGTTCCTTCCACCTCACCCCTTTTGTTTAGCACTAAGATTTCATAAAGCTTGCACCCCTTTCGCATACTCTTCTGTAGATGTAGGAAAGAAATAAATCTCAAGGACACCTCTTAGTTCCTTCCTACAATCACTCTACTCTGCCCCAAATCATCTGTCAAACTTAATCGTTTCATCTTATAGTTAAGTATCGCATAATGCAATTCCAACCAATCCATCCCAATCACTATGTCATAATATCCTAAGATCATGACATATAGGTTGGCCTTCATTACAAAATCTCCGTAGTTAATGCTACAATCCGTAACCTTTCCTACAACCTTCCGTTTAGCACCCGATGCCATTTCTATGTGTCTGAACTCATCTTGCTCGACTTCCTTTAAATTAATTCTCTTTAGCACTATAATAGAGATAAAAATCTATGTAGCATTTGGATCTATACAAATAATAAAAGTTTGGTCGACGATTATGCCCGACGTCTTGATCATAGTGGACTGGTGCTCGGCCCGATGGTTGTTCACCGCTGCATGTATCTTGTGGGCCTTGCCCAAATCTCCAACTATAGTGGGTCTTGATGATATGGTCGCTTTGGCCTTCTCAATCGGATAGTCTCACTGTTAATGTGGCTCTCCATATGTCCAACATCCAGTCTTCGGTCAAGTACTCGTGGTCCTTGAAGTAGAAGTTGTTGGCCTAACAGTCTGTGATCCTGTTCTATTTTTTTGAACAGGACTAAACTATTATTGCTGTTGAGGATGACGTTGTTGTTGCTGCTATGGTACTTTGTAAGGAATCCTCTGCTAAGGAGTCTATTGCCATGGTGTCGTGAGCATAGGTCCTTTGGGTGTATCTTGATTCCCTAAAGTTTGTCTGGTTGGTGTTTGATGATTTTGCACTCCTGATGACATTTGTACATTCTTTCTAGGAGTCTTTCCATTATTCCCACTTTTCATCTCTTCCTCAACTATGAGGGCCTTCTAAACTACATCGTACAACATCTGAGGCATTATAATCCTCACCTTTGCATGAATGTTTAAGTTAAGGTCGAACACAAACTTGTTGACCTTTAACTTCTCCGTGTTCAAGTGTGGATCATACCTAAGTAGATCCATGAATCTTGCCTCATACTCTGGCACTATACGACCACCCCGTTTTAAGGCGTTGAACTCATTAAGCTAGCGCTCAATGAATTATTAAGAAAAGTACCTCTCCTGGAACCATTCCTAGAACAACTCCCATGACACATCTTCGACGACCATGTTTAGTTGAGGTGGGAGCATATTCCACCATAGAAGAGCACTCCCTTTCAATTGAAATATTGCCATGTAGACTTTCATGTTGGAGGTGTAATCATGTAGTGCAAAGCACATTGCCATGTTCTCCAACCATGCCTTAATAGCTGAGCTGCCCGTGGCACCCATGAAATTGGGAAACTTCACCTTATCGAGTTCTATGTGTATACTACTACTACCAAATGGATCATGTTGTGAACCCTCATTGGGCACAAGCGCTCTACCCTCATCTTGATCCAGACGGTTGATCAACACATCTGACATCCTCTGGAAGGATCTCATCATACCTATCACATATCCCAGAACAACTTGCTCATGCTAAGTGGTCTGTTCTTATCCATGGGGGTTAGACCCCTCTGGCATGGATATTTTTGAAGGTGTCACACCTCTTCCTCCAACACCACATTGCCTACTTCCCCGACGTCCTCTAACCATGATTACCTGCATGGAAAATTTTCAAAACTTAATTAGTAATATATTTTTATCTTTCAGTTAACACAGTGGAAGGTGTAACGATCCAATGTCACAGGGTTGAACCTGTTCTGATACCATATGTAACATCCCCCTCCATCATGACATAAAATAGGTAAGTAAATACAATTGTAATTTTGTGTTTAAACATCATATTGAGTAAGTGATACACAACAATACATACGTCTATTTTACACATTATTGTCTCATTCACATCACTTTACGACAAGAGTCGAATAACATCAATTTACTAATATATCAACATATAATAAGTAGAACAAGAAGACTTTCTATCTTCCCAACCTACACTACAAGGTTAGAACCTCCAAGACACAGAATCAACGCTCAAGTCTAGAATTCATTTGATTGATATTGACCATTTAAGGTCTTAAGACTAGCGACTATTTTGAACAACAAGGATGTATCTATTCCCATAACTAATCAATTCTAGACTCATTACTGTAACATTAAGGTACTTGATTATAACACAATTTAAAACATTCAATTACTCATCATACTAGACAAGGTTTCCTTCTTTTAAAGATCATATCAACAACAATTACTCTACATCTAGATAATATACCTTCTCTTATGAATACCATCATATATTTATTGTACATATTATTTCATATGTACATTAACCAAAAGACTAAGTGTAAAGACACATCCAAGTGTAACTATTCTATTCATATAGTCATCCTTAGTAATCAATTTAAACGAAAGTAAGTCCTTAATTATAATCACCCTAGGAGAAATTTTGATCACTTCAAGCAACTTTATAACATCATTAATCATTTGTCATTCAATAGTTTTATTCCATGAAGTAATTGATTGATCTTAAGACGACTTCACACATATCGGAAGTGTGTGACGTAAAAGCTATGAATGTAGAATATGGTAAAACAAGGCCATAATGGAACTACAACCCAACCCCCAGCTCAGAAAATCAATTTATATGCATTCAACAAGATGGCCACAAGAACGACGTAGCTAATGGTTTCCCTTGTCTCATCTTCAACGGGAGAAAAAAATTACATCCATTGCAGTTAATTTGATAGTTCTCAAAACTCAACAACCAGAATATCAATAGAACATAATTTAGTAATTAGAAATTTAATTCCCACGAGTAAAATCATCGAATTTATAAGTGACGCAGTTCACAAAGATGAACATATGTTTAAATCTATACTTCAGTAATGAATCCAAGGTTAGAATGAATGAATATCACCCTTCTAAGTAAATTCCTATAGGCAACACTTGAAGTAGGAAGTAAAGATAAACAACATAGAGATCCACATATGGTTATGCCATTCACACTCAATTTCTCTACCCGTCGGTCATCCATACTACGTGCAGTGAGGACATAATGACGAACTGAGTCTCGCCTTGTATACACCAACATGTTCCTTCATTCAGTCCAAGTGATTACCCAATGGTTGAACGCCAACAAAAGAAGAGACCCTCGCTATCAAAGAACAATTGCGCAAGAATCTCGAACTCACCAGGAAATCAAGATTTTAAAGAAAATGATGGATCAATGCATTTCAATAACCCATCAAGATTTATTGGAAGCTTGTCTGCACATTCATAGTGCACTCAACATTTAGGACCATGAGGGTAGTTGAATGATGACTCATTGTAGAGAATTAAGGTGATGGGCTTGAGATGAGGATCTACAAGGGATTTTTCCAGGAGCAAGTGTGATAAAAATTTTAAATCATTCGGGTAACTGATTTAAAACAATAGCCGCAAAGGGGGCACACACAAGAAACCAAAAACAATAGCTCAAATCTTTCCTCGAAAGATAGATCTTCCACTCTTTCTTCAAGCTTGGTATCCCATCTCTCACAAGTAGAACAAATTTCCGAATAATTTTGGCAGCATAACCTTACCAAGAATAAGTCAAATCCATTTCCTTGCTACACCATTTGTTTTATAGAAATTTCCCAAATGACACATGTCCTCATGCACAATTAATAATTTTTTTAATTAATTTAATTAGTAATATTCACCCACACACTTGACACACTCTCCCCAAGTTGCACAAGTAAATACCATTTTTAATTTATTTAAAAAGCCATGTTCCCTCGCATTATTCAATGTGTTCCTATTTTCTCTCTTAGTTGTCCCTTTGTTCCCCAAATTATCATTTAATGATTGTCTCCTAACTAGCTCTTAGATAGAGTTGGATTAGGAGTTTTCTTCTAGTTAGACTAGTGGTAGATGGACTCTAGATACCATTTTATGTGTACACCTATTCTCTCATATTTTATTTCTTTCTATTTTAAAAATCCCTTTTAATATTTTCATGCACACATGTACATTCTATCCAATGTTTAGATTTTTTTCACTTTTTCCTTAAATTGATTTATCTCTATTATTTTAATTTATTTAATATTTTAATTTAGTCCCCTATCTAAACTTAGACTTAGGCTCAGTCTTAGAATTAGGCTTAGAATTTTAGTGGGATTTATAATTAATGAATTCATTGTTTAAATAATTATTTTAATCCGACAACGTCTAATCAATTCAATGCTTTCTAGGCCACCTATATTTATTGACTCAAGTTTTTTAATTACGCGACGTGTCCTTCAATATGCACCTCTATTCTCCAAGGGTTCCACTCACCTTTGATTGGTTTTGGAAGTTTTTCCAACCCTTGGAATCAACACTCCACTTGGTTGACCTTGTGAGAGACTAAAGGCTTCTAAGGAATAATGATTTTTCGTTATTGCACGCCCCTTAGTTTTCATCATGAGCGACTGTCTCAGTATTCTCTCACAACATTGTGTACCACTCCAACTATGTAATCATTAACCTACAGTTCAGGTCACAACGGGAGTGATAGTAGCCTGTGAAAGCGATGGTGCCACACCTCTCCCTCAAATTTCTAGTTTTTGTGCATGGCCCCTCTACTCCTTATGTGAGTCAGATT
>JZKD02S0544110.1:82544-96970 GCA_000966675.3 Picea glauca
TGGTCAAACTCACTCGGGCTCCTTGGAGGGTAAATCCACAATTACTGCGTGGAAGCTTGCACCAAGGCGTAAGTCCGTTAAGCAGGTCCCCATTGTAACTATTCCACCCTATCCCTGCCCCTTCTGGACTTGATCACGCGACGTTGGATTTAATCACCAACTAGTACGGTCATCAAAATAAGGTCCTATTTGCTTGGTTGTGATTCTTAGATTTTTTAGCGTGTGCTGTTTCTTTTCGCTAGTTGGCCATAGATTTCTTTCGTCGACTCTTGTCCACCAACATCGACCCTCCACGACGCTCGTGGAGGCTACAGGGACTTCCCCCAGATAGTATGGAGGTAAACACCCCTTTACCCCCTCATTCTACGGAGGAATCTCCTCAACAGAGCGAGGTTCAGAACATTATAATTTCCTGGGAAGACGCTTTTGTCACAACGGAGGACCCCACTTCGGTGACCCCTCTTGAACCATTTTTACTTCATTTGGACTCCCTTGGGAATGTCATAGATGAGGAAGTCCCACGATTACCAGAGAGGCATCTTACCGAGACATATATGGGATCCACGCAACCCATCTTTGGTGAGAAATATAGGACTTCTGTTCGTCCTAGCGCCGCAGAAAATACCAATCCCACACCCACTCGTTCTATTTGGAGGACTCCATCAGGACGCAGTGTTTATGAACATTTCGAATCTATTCAACAACCGTTCCATCCCGACAACCTTCCTAATGAAGCACGACCATCTAGTCGAACCATGAGTCACCCAGTTGATCAGGTTGTTAACCCTACTATTCCCCTCCAAACGGCCCAGTCCACAATAGTCCCTCACATCCCGACCATTCCTGCTGGCAACCTGGTGGTCACCCAAGCCCCGATTGGCACACCTGTAACACCAAGACCAAATATCCCTTTTGGATTTATGGCATTGAACGCATCTACCACTACCACTACCCAAACCACTACTCAAATTGTACCGGGAAGTTCCATACCTATCCAACAAATCGGAGGGACTGTCCTTGGTGGTCCTAACCCAGTCGGCAACACTGGTCAATCTTTTACGTTTGGCCCTCAAATCTTGGGAAATCTACCTCAAGCTGGGGGACATCCTCCCACCGGAGGAAAAAATCCATTCGGGGGGCACCCTCATGCTGGGGGGAAACCTCAAGTCGGAGTCCACCATCAACCAAAAGGAAAAACTGTGTCCGTTGCACCCAATCCGTGGAGCATCCCTTTTCAAGAAAATCCACATGCCTCTATGGGACAAACTGCACCTACCGCATCTAATCCATGGAACGTTCCTCTCTCAGGAAACCCATACTTCCTGGTAGGAAAAAATTCATAGACTCCACAACAACCTCCTTATGGACAAATGCCCAACCCAACCCATAACCCTCAAAACCCATCTGGTTATCCTTCGCTCACACAACCTTTTCAAAACACTTCAAATCCTATGTACCTTGGTCAAAACCAACCCAACATGAGAGGGCCCACGATTTATAATTACCCACATAACCCAGTATTGGGCCCCACTGGTGTTCCTCTGCCGAACCAGCATTACCCATAGGTTAACTGAAAACTACCTTTTCTAGCCACCCTGGACCTTCCAGACTTGTCTCGGTTAACGAATGATCCCATTTATCATTCTTCGGTTTGGCCAGCTATTCCAGCAACACTCCCTTCTGATATCCCAAAATTCGACAGAAAATGGGGAGAAGACCCAAACAACCACGTAATGACCTTCCATTTGTGGTGTTCATCAAACTCCCTCATGGACGACTCAATTCATTTGCATCTTTTCCAACGAACACTTACGGGTTCTGCCGCAAAATGGTATATTGAACTACCATGTGCATCCTTTCACGATTTCAACTCCCTCGCCATTTCCTTCCTCACACATTTCCAACTGCCCATCCGATACGAGACGGGTACTGAACTGTTAACCTCTCTTCGTCAGACAACTTCCATACACATCTCCGATCATATCCATGAATGGAGAAGACGACGAAGGCCAATCAAAGCGGTCATACCTGACCAATTATTAGCAGAATGGTTCACGAAATCATTATTACCCTAGATCGCTCGAGATGTTGCCATGGGTGGCATGGTCACCGAGGAAGAAGCCATCGCCCAAGCTCAGTACCTAGACTTAGTCTATTCACAATCCGGTACTCTGTATGAGTTGATACCGAACGCCACCCATGCCACTAACGATCCATCCAAACCATCGAATGCTTCGCATGCGGATGGAGTTATTGGCTCCGTCAAAACTCAATCTACCACCCAGTCCACTAGAACAATTCAACAGCCCGCCTCAACCACTGCTCCTAGCCCAACTGCACCCTCTTTTACCCCCCCCTCCCAAATTCAAGTCTCTGATGTGAATGCGGTCCAATCAACCCCTTCACAACAATCGGGGGGCAAGAAGAAAACGAGAAACAAAACAAAGAAGAACAATAACAACGAACAACCCAAGACCCAACCGCAAACCCCTGCTGCCGGAAAACAACCACAGCAAAAACCAAAATTCCCATGTCTCATTTGCGGCGACAATCACTACACCCGAGACTGCCCACATCGCGATGAAGTGGCCAAACTTTTTAAGGGAAATTCGCAACCCGCTGTGCTCACTCAGCCTTTTCTGCAACAACAGTATTTGGTCGCACAAACCCCCATGCCAGGAGGCAGTTCCAACCAACCCCATGATGAGGCCTCGACAAGCGCACACATTTACATGTTTAACGGGGTCAGTCTAACCACTCATTCTGCGACATACGACACACCAGTTAAACCTGATAAGCCGAAGACCGCTGATGGTTCTTCGCCAGATCCTTTACCATATGCTGTTAATCCTTCGTCTGTTAACCCTCGATACAGGCCACTTCAGATTGAGAAACCTTCTTTTGACTCCATCCTACGCCATCCTAAGAGCAGCATCCAAAAATCCACTTTCAATCCTAATTCACGGGCTGCCCAAAATTACAATATTGTAGAAGATTTGGCCCAAGCCCCGTGTGCCATGTCCGCATTGGAAGTTCTACAACACTGCCCAAATCAACGTAGAAATCTCTTAGCTACCATTGGTGATTTCTATCCCGAGTCATCAAACTACATCACGTTTAATCTGGACAATTATCAACCTCGACTCTCCCACCAGCTAGCTTTCCAAATCGACGTCGTTGTTCATAACCAACAAATTCATCGAACTATCTTGGATGAGGGAGCCTCTACTTGTGTCATGTCTCTAACCTGTTGGAAAGGTTTGAAATCACCTGCCCTTAATAAATCTCCCACGATGTTATGCGCCTTTGATGGACGAGGTTTCCATCCTCACGGATTACTACAATCCTTAGCTGTCCAATTGGGTGGCAAAACTGTTACCATTGATGTCGAAGTGGTCGATGCTCCCCTCAATTACAACCTATTACTCAGAAGAAGTTGGTTCTACGCGATGACCGCCATCGCCTCGTCGGTGTTTCAATGTGTACAATTCCCTCATCAAGGAAAAATTGTCACCGTCGATCAGCTTGATTTTTTCACACCCGACGCCTGCATCCCTGCTACCAACAATATTCCTTTCCTAGGAGACCACATGGTTACATATGAAAGCGTTGGTGTTGGCCTATTGAAAGATTCTAGCCTCATGGGTACCTTCCCTACACCACTTCCACCTACTACACATCATATTGCCGCCGTCAATATGATCTTGACTTTTCCTTATCAATCCTTGGAATCATCTGACCCTTGGATAGTGCCTAGTCCTTTGGAATTCGATGGACTCAGTGACACCATGCCACTCAGCCCAGCCGAGGCCACATACGTAGCTATTCAATCAGCCTCTCCCTCTTCGAACACTTCACATTCATTGGCACCCGACACTTACTTGGTGCCCTCGTGGTTGAATTCCCTATCATCCATCGCTGATTACATTTCCCACATTTTCCCTTCGGACGAATCGATTATGGAAATGTTGAGCATTGATGATTTTCTCTGGGATGACAACCATCACCGATCCTCTTTTCTTCCACCATTGGAAGAAGTGCAATACATACGATCTGTCTTCCCCCCTGATGTTACCGATGCTCCACAATCCCCTATCCTCACTCAAGATTCTTTCTCTGAGGGGAACATGGGTAACATCTCCACTACAATCACAATTGACATTTCAGCCAAAGAAGGTGTAGTGGAAAACATCAACCTTGGTGCTAATTGCACACCTGACGAAGTGGTTTCTTACACGGCTTTATTCAAAGAATTCCGTGATGTCTTCGCATGGAGTTACGAGGAAATGCCAGGGATCGATCCCTCGATCGTCATACACGAAATCAAAACTTACCCTGACGCAAAACCGGTTCGACAGAAACTCCACCCGGTTCACCCCAAGAAACTAGCAGCTATAAAGGCAGAAGTTGAAAAACTTCTAAAATCTGGCTTCATTTACCCTGTCCCTTTGACGGAATGGGTCTCCAACCTCGTTCTGGTCACTAAGAAACAAGGGACCATCCGCGTTTGTGTAGATTATCGTGATCTCAACAAATCCTGTCCTAAGGACAACTACCCTACACCTTTTATCGACCAGATCATTGATAATTGCGCGGGAAGCGTGATCTTCTCGTTCATGGATGGTTTTTCTGGATACAACCAGATTGAAATCTTACCTGCTGATCAACATAAGACAACCTTCATCTGCCCTTGGGGAAATTTCGCTTACCGAAAGCTACCTTTTGGCCTTAAAAATGCTGGTGCTACTTTCCATTGAGCCATGTTGTACGCTTTCCATGACATCAAACATATCGCGGAACCTTACCTTGATGATTTACCCACACATTCACCCAACCGACCCGATCACATTGGTCATTTGCGGGCAATTTTTCTTCGATGTCATTTCTATCGTATTCGTCTGAACCCACATAAATGCATTTTCGCTATCGAATCTGGCCAACTCCTCGGTTTCATTGTCTCAAAAGACGGGATCAGGGTGGATCCCTTGAAAATCAAGGCCATCCTAGCCTTACCCCCACCCACCAACTTGACCCAACTTCAAAGTTTGCAAGGCAAAGCAAACTTTCTCCGCCGTTTCATCTGCAATTATGCCGAGATCACTAAAGGATTTATGCGACTACTACAGAAGAACGTCCCTTTCATCTGGGATAACACTGCCCAACGGTCATTCGATGCTCTCAAGCACACTTTGACCCACGCTCCTTTGTTACATCCTCCCGATTATACAAAGGATTATATCCTGTACTTGGTCGCTTCTACTTCCACCATTGCGATGGTGTTAGTTCAAGAGGACTCTAACGGCGAAGAACACATAATTTATTATCTGAGCAAGAGTTTATCTGGAACCGAACTTAGATATTCGCATGTCGAGAAACTGGCGATGGCAGCTATCATTGCTGTCCAACAATTCCGCCACTACATCTTATTACGCACCACCACGGTAATCGCAGACTCCAACCCCATGTACCACGTCTTGACGCGTCAAATACTTGGGGGAAAATATTCGAAATGGATCGTTATTCTTCAAGAATTTGATCTTGAGTTTACCAAGGCTAAGGCCAAAAAATCCCTGGTGTTTGCCGAGCTCATCTGTGCTCTCCCAAGTGCCGATGAAAACACTGAACCAAGAGACCCTCTCCCTGATGAGTCTCTCTTCCTCATCAGCACCTCTGACCCTTGGTATGGAGACATTCTCCTCTACCTTCAAACCCAATGTTTTCAACCACACATCTCTCGAGAAGAGCATCGACGCATCCATCACCACTCTCACCATTATCTCATCCTCGACGACACTCTGTATCGCCGTGGCATTGACACAATCCTTCGGCGCTGTCTTATTCACGAAGAGACTGAACGCGTTTTGAACGATTGTCACCTTAGTGCTTGTGGCGGTCACCTTTCTGGGATGGCCACAGCCCAAAAAATCCTACGTGCCGGCTATTTTTGGCCCTCAATCTTTAAATATTGCATCGAGGCCATCAAAAAATGCCCACCCTGCCAAATCTTCAACAAGAAGGCACGCACCCACCCTACTTTTTTGCACCCCATTACTACCATCGACTCCTTTTCAAAATGGGGCATCGATTTCATGCAGTGTAAGCCTACCTTAGCCGGGGGGCACGGTTACATCATCATCGCCGTCGACTATTTCACAAAATGGGATGAGGCTATGCCTACCTTCCTGAACGATGGTCGTACTGCAACTCTTTTTCTCTTCAACCACATCATTACTCGTTTTGGTATACCACATGCCATTGTCACCGACCATGGTGCACACTTCGAAAACCAGATGATGAGCGAGTTACATGTCAAATTGGGTTTTTTCCATGAAAACTCATCCCCTTACTATCCTCAAGCGAATGGACAAGTTGAAGCTATCAACAAAGTCCTAAAAACCATGATTCAATGCATGGTAGGGGAAAACAAGACATCATGTCATTTACAACTGTTTTCCGCTCTCTGGGCCTATTGCACATCTGTGAAAACCTCAACTGGATTCACTCCTTTCCAGTTGGTCTATGGCATTGAGGCCGTACTACCAATCAAGTGTGAAATTCCATCACTCAAATTGAAAGTAGAACTCCTGCCCCATACTTCTGTGGAAGAAGAACGATTCTTGTATCTATCCAAGTTGGATGAAACACGTCGTGATGCTACTCTCGTTAATGAGGCACATCAGAAACGAATTAAGAGTCAATATGAAAAATCCATCCAACCTCGATCCTTCGCAGAAGGAGACTTAGTCCTCGTTTATGACCAAGCATATGATAAATTGGGAACAGGAAAGTTAGAACCTATGTGGCATGGTCCTTTCATCGTGAAACGTGTTTTACACAGAGGTGCTTACGAACTAGTAGATCATGATGGAATCTCCCTGGGAGAGCCCCGAAACGGGCTTTACCTTAAAAAGTACTATGCCTAGATCAACTAGCATCTGTGCTTTGTACATTATTGTATTTCAGTTTGGTGTGTCTTTTCTTTCACGTGCTCGAGTCTCTACCACTGCCACTCATGACTGTGCCTGTGTTTTCATGCGCAGATGATGTCTACCTTTCCTATCTTTTTTGGGTTCGTGGATGGCGCCAATCTACATACCCAGAACATTGCCTCGGTGGCATGGGTTATTTATCAGTTTGACGAGGTGGTGAGTTCAGGAGGCATTTGTTTAGGACCAGCAACCAACAACATGGTAGAATATCACACTGTCATCAGATTGTTAACCCAAGCCTCCTCCCTAGGTATCTCTCGTATCATTATTTACTTAGACTCCCAACTCGTGGTTTATCAACTCAACCGCATCTATGCTATCCGTAGTCCTATCCTGCTACGTCTACACTTGCAAGTTCGCCGTCTCGAACGAATGTTTGATTACATTGAATATAGACACATTCCAAGAGAACTGAATAGTGTTTCAGATTCGTTAGCCAATTACATCATGGATCAGTATTTAGCCCATAGATAAGATTTAAGGAAAGAAGAAACTGTACATTACATGTAAATTAAAACACATCACAAACATCATCATGTACAAATCATCGGCATCATAAAAACCCGAAACTGTATATATATATATATATATGGCGTGACTGAAATGTTTACATTACATCAAAAAGTCTGTAAGAGAACAAAAATATTGGGCTCATCCACCCATATGACTTCGCCAGACAAGGCGTACAAAAAAACATGATCTCGGGGAAACTCTAATCTCCCTGCACTACGTTGTGCTGTGAATAATATAATACTGTGCGTACTACGCGTCTCAACAAAGAATTGATATTCTCTGTCACCCCTACAGTGTGTCGCTGCAAATGCAAAGGCACGTCCCCCCTCCGCAGAGGAGGGATACCCATCGTAAGGCCCTGGAGGTTCCTCTCAACCTCCCGGAGGCCCGCCACTGGGACTACTGGGTCCGCCACAACTGGGGCGCCGCCACGACGTCCTGGAACTGGTATATCCGCTGGGCGCACTGCTCCCTTGTCTACATGTTGAAGACAAAACATTTGTTAAAACTCTCTTACATACCCAAAAAAAAAGAAAATACATATACATCAAAAACTTAAAAAACAAACTTGACAAGGAATGGCTTAGTCTCTTACCCGACTCATCCCAATCTTCCCCCTCGAGCAGAATCAAATCCATACTCCCACGGAAGTCCACATCAGCATACGAGAAGTCCTTGATCTAGAGGAACTGCCGCCTCAACTAGGCAAAGAAATCACCAGTAAAACGGAACTCAGACTCTGAAACTAACCTCGGGGATAGGCTAGTCCACCTCTCCATCTGAGGCTCATCCACTGGTCGTACTGCCAGTGCAATTTGAGGCTGCATCTGAGGGATGCGCTCCAAGAAAAACGAGACTAAAAATGAGCCATAGCCAAACTGTTTTTGGCCGTTCCTGCACCGAGAAATTTGTTCCTTCACGTTCTGAAGGAATGTTGCACTCCAATTGAATAGTGTTGGCTCTAAACACTGAATTCCATAGGCCACCTGCGACCTCGAAGCCAAATGAGCACTAGTGCTACCAGTCGCACTAGTGATAGAAAACAATATGGATCGAAGAGGCAGATCCCGAATATCCTTGATAGGGATCTTTCCCCCTACCAACCTTGCCCCCGGAACACAATGACGTGTCAGATACACGTCCACCTACTCAGGTAATGCTCTCTGCCCTGTAAAAGCTATGGGGACCCCTCTTTTTGAGAGGCTGGTCAGAAAGTACACATCCTCCAACTCGATGGTCAGGAGCTGTGTACCAATATGGAATCCCTGTCCTGTGACATCCCAAAGACCGATCATATGCTCAAGCAATAGAACCTCACTTTTCATTTTTTGCAGTTTGAAAAACTTGAGCAAGCCACATGCCCTCAAAGCGGCTTGTGTACGGGGACTCCGTAGAGCGGCTATATCATCCATCTCATGTTCTCACTCTTTCCACTCGATCATAATTGCCGAATATATCTACAAAACAAAAATTCAAAATTCACATCATTCCCCACGTTTTTGTGATTTCGGCGATTTTCAAAAAGCGTTTTAAAACATAAAATCAAATGCCCATGATATCTAAAGCGAACCAATCCTTATTTTTGACCACCACACCCTTAAGTATTTACTAAACAATGATTAAAACATGGTAAAAATGAAAAACGTTTTGAGGAGGTGCGTGGGCCCATGAGGGGAGTTTTTGCAAATTTTTTTGGTCAAAATGGTCGATCTAATCAATGGTTAAAGTGTGGGCATATTAACCACCATTTTCCAATACATTTTCCTGAACAATTCCCCCCATTTTATTAACTTTTGAAAGGAGGCCGATTTGGTTCAAAATGGGCAACCTAGGGCTTTGTGTTTTAAATTAATTATGCCATGAAAATCAACTTGAAAACATGAAATTGAAAGAGTAAAGGACGAACACCTACCTGGTTCGAACAATGGGCAAAATGGTCAATCGTAGCTCTGGCACCGAGGAAATCAATATTTTGCTCCAATCAATATTCTCCAACACTCTACAAATCCTTGCAAATGAAATGGTAAATGAGTTTTTGAATCAATTGATGTTTATAAAATTTCATTTTTTATAAGCTAGGGTCATTTTGGGTTTCTTTAATGGTGCAAATGACTTCACTAATATCCGGCTTGTAGCTTCTGGCATTGCAGGATTCTTGGCAGTTCTAATGAATCATTCACCTTGTCATATTCATGAGCATAGTCTTAGTTCGTTCTCGAGTTCGACAATATGAGAACGTAATCGGGTAAAATTTTATCTCTTTTTCGGACCCGTATGAATACGATCACACGAAAAAGGAACCCCCTTGGAGTCTCCTTTAAACCCTTTTCAGACTCTCTAAATATGAAAAGATTGTCGAGTGATCTTGCTTTCTTTCACACTCGTTAAAAGGTTAGAAAGAGCATCTTTCGAGCGATAGTTTAACCCTTTTTCGGTCTCGTTAGACTACTGTACGAAAAAGGAACTGAGAGAGTTCTCTTTTAAGCGTTTTTCCAAACTCTATAATCCCGAAAAACCTTCGAGTTTTCTATCTTTGGACTCGTTAAAGCACACATCGACAGACCCATATGGGAACGAACCCTTACTTCTTCCAGTTCATTAAACAAAGGAAGAGGAACTTACCAAAGGTGAGTTATATCGAGCATGTGTTATCCTCCTCGAGATCATTAAGTCAAAAAGAGGTACTCATCTATCTGGATGGGGGAAAAATTGAAAGGAGCAAGCCAAGCAGTCTCTTGAGAACATCATCTAGCACTTCTTAGAGTCGCCCTTGAACATGGCACTTTTTCACTTTGCATACATCATAATCCGCTGAACCTTTGCACTGAGCCAATCTTTTGAGTTTCCTTTCACTCCTTTGAGTCACCCGACGCAAGTCGCGGTACCCACTACATAGTTTTGGTCCATATCATGTTCACTGCGGTGCCTCAGTGTTCAAGGGAAGTATCCGCCTCAAGAGTCAACCATCCCAAATATCTTGTCTCACAACTCGTGTCAGTCCATGTCCATTCGATCTACCAATTACACCTCCGTGTCTGTTTCGTGTCGTTGATGGGGGATACATCAAGGACCTCCTTCGACGAGTCTATTCCTGTCGACATCAACACATTATCCAGGAATTAGGCTTAGAAACCATTTAGTACTTTGGGACCTGCATGCCTCAATGGCAGGCCTCCTCACATTCGACAGTGGGTTTACATCATTGACCTCTGATCGAATGATTCCACAAATGTTCAACTTCAACTCATCTATTCATGTTTGGTGGAATGTACTAAGGTACCTTGGGAATCATTGACATTAATGGTGACCTCCCTCGCACTTGTTAACGGTTTACCTCATTGACCGGTAATCAAGTGGTTTCTGCCATGTTCGACACCAAGACATCTATTCACATGGCTAGATTCGTGCCATATTGGGATTGGGAAGAAGACCCTGGGCTGAGTAATTCACTTTGATATATGTCTCACCCAGGCCGTGAAAGAGTTTTGGACAAAGAACACATACATTGTTACATAGATCCACTTTGTATTGGTCGTGGCTATGTCTTATCATCTTGTAGATCCACTATGTATTCTTCATGGCTACGATCAGTCTGAGTCATCAGAGTATAGATCCACATTGTATCTTCGGTGGCTATACTCTTTTATAAATACAATTATGGATCTGCAGTGTATATTATGGCGGCCATATCTCAAATCTTGATCATCCAAGCATAGGTATGCCTGCCTTGGGTTTTGAAATATGTCATGATATTTGTTGGATGTTTGTGTGCAGCTTCCGTCAGGTTCTCCAAGTCTATACCCTTGCTTGAACATCTGTAAAGAATTTCAGTCATCAGTTCACATATTTTGACTTCATACTTTGGGGGGCATTCTGTTACACGTCAAAATTGTTCAGATGGATAAGTGTCGCGTTGTCCCTATCAATTATCGTAAGTGTTGCATCTTCCCTATCAACTTTCACAAGTGTCGCAAGTTGATCACTAGTGTCGCAAGCAATGTTCAGACATGATGCCATGATAATGACACTAAGGAGGCACTTATGACATATCACATGACTGATTTGAAGGAGGAGAACTGGTTTACTGGGATCAAATGACCTTTGACACCTGAAAGGAGCTCTGAAACGGGGGTTTGGAGGGGGAACACTCCCTTATTTCAGCTGCAGAAGCACTGGCGCCCCTCTAACATGCTTGAGGAGCGTTATAACGCCCTTTAGGCCCTTCTAGAGGAGCGCTGCTCACCCTAAGAGCGTTGGCGCTTCCCATGGTTTGTCAAGGAGCGCTACAACTCTCTGAGACCCCTTCTGAAGGAGCTCTCCCTAATCTGGGTCAGTTGTTAGCGCGTTGAGAGGAATAAGGGAAGGAACATTCGGGATTAGGAGACTATTGTGCTCGAATTCTTGTTCTCATCAACAGATCCCTGATCTATGGAGAAGGTTCCCAACTGGTTCTAAACATAACTCAAGAGGTTAGGCTCCTCTTAACCTATATAAATAGGCTCCATGATGGTGGAAGGGTAGGAGGAAGAATTGAATATGTGAAACTTATGATCTTGGAGGAAAATTACAGTCAGCCAAAGGAGAGTGATCAGTGAAGCTGTTGTTATCCAGGTTGTGGATCTCTCAGGCAAGGGTTAGACGAAGAGGACTTGACGAAGCTGTTGCATTCGCATCTACGATTGTAAGTACTGTTGTCGTTATTCTCATTAATATGACACGCTTGGCCTGTTTCTTTCTAGTTTGTGTCTGATGTTACATGAACTTGTCATTTATTGATAGATCTGTTTTCAAGCTAATGTCAATAGAGTAGGAAGTGGTCATATCTTGTTTTTTCCATAGATCTCAACAAGGAGCAAAGGATTAGAGCGCAACTTGGAGCGTGCAGGGACAAACGTCGATTAAAAGGTACTTCTGTTACTCTCCCTTCTCATGCATTAGTTTAGATAGATTTGAAAGGAAGTCAGTGTCCACGTTAAGCATTTTTCTATCTAGGGTTAAGGTCAAGCTCTAGAGGTCGATCTACTTGTCAGTAGGCAGATTTTCCTATAACACTAAGGGCTCTAATTAATAAGGCCCCTGCCTTATTACGCACCCCTTAGAATCATCATGAGCGACTTTCGTAGTCTTCCCTCATGGCATCGTGGATCCTCTTGAACTAGGTAATCGTTAATCTACAGTTCGAGCCACGACGGGAGTGCTAGTAGGCTGTGGCAGGGCTGTTGTCCACACCTCTCCCTCAACCTCTCTAGAAATCATGTGTGGCCCTTTTACTCCATATGTGAGTCTGGTCGGAAAGCTATCATCATCCTGCATCATCAACCATCATGTCAGAACGTCAACAACATATCAAAAATCAATATCATATCATCAAAACAAAGCAATATCACCGTAAATGAATCAACCCAAATAGCACACTCCCTGACTCAATCCGGAGTCCAAGGGGGTTCCACTGATGCCTCTGCGTCCTCAAGGTCCGAAACCTGCACACTCAATGAAACTGAGTCAGCAGCACCTATCTACATCAAAGTAGTAAAAACATCCGGTCATCTATCTTAACGCATCATAATGAAGGATAAATGTTTCATCATCATAAAATCCAGATCACTTGCGAGCAAGTGTCCTCAAAGAATAAGTTTTGTAAGTGCACCAGAGTGGGATGTTACATACACCCCCTCTTGGTCTAAACTTCATCCCGAAGTTTCTCAGTATAAATGTTGAAATAAATTTACCACAATATCATAAGTACCACAGTGTCATAAGTCTATCTATCAAACAAAAATGGAAACTGCTGGCGCATATCATATGCGTCCTCCCAGGTCGCCGAGTGCAGACTATAATTGTCCCACTGGACCTTGACTTGATCTACCATTCGACGTCGTAACTGTTGAACGCGATGATCTAAAATGCGGACTGGCTCAGCCGTGAGCGCTCCCTCGTTCGATACCTGCAAGGAACTCATGTAAATCACGTGTGTAGGATCACTAATATAATGTATCAAAACAGAAACATGAAAACCATCGTGCATATGCCTCAAAGAATCAGGCAAGGCTAGTCGATAGGCCACGGGCCCCTTTCTCTCCACAATCTCGAAAGGTCCCATGAACCTAGGAGAGATTTTAGCTCCCTTTCCAAACTTGATTGAACTCTTATGCAGTTTAACCCGCAAGAAGACTCGACTGCTGACCTTGTAGCTATGGTCGACTCGGTGCGCATCGACATAACTCTTCTGTCGATCCTGCGCTTCTTTTATTTTTTGTCTTATGGTTTGCATTTTCTCTTCCATTTCTTGGCTCGCTTCTGGTCCCACCAGGACCCTATCCTCAAGCCGATCCCAACTCAAGGGCATCTGACATGGTCGCCCATAAAGAAACTCAAAAGGTACCATCTTAATGGTGCTCTGGTAACTGTTGTTGTAAGCGAACTCTACTAGTGGCAAGAATTCCTCACTACGCTTTTGTTGGTCCATCAAGTACATGCGCAACATGTCTTCCAAGGTTTGGTTCATATGTTCTGTCTATCCGTCAGTCTCTGGGTGATACGCTGTACTAAAATTAAGTTGGGTTCCCAAGTCGTCTTGGAAACTCGTCCAAAATCGT
The DNA here is from genome assembly GCA_000966675.3 of Picea glauca. Classification (NCBI taxonomy): domain Eukaryota; kingdom Viridiplantae; phylum Streptophyta; class Pinopsida; order Pinales; family Pinaceae; genus Picea; species Picea glauca. The sequence continues at coordinate 96,643 of JZKD02S0544110.1, forward strand.
CCAGTAAACACCGATCCTCGATCGGATATAATTTTCTTAGGCACGCCATGCAACCTCACAATCTCACTGATGAAAACTCTCGGTATGTCCGGTGCCTGATATGTCGTATGCACAGGAATAAAGTGAGCACTCTTCTTCAGAGTGTCTACTACTACAAAAATCGAGTCGTGTCTCCTTGCCGTCAGTGGAAATCCAACAATAAAATCCATCGATATGACTTCCCATTTTGATTCCGAAATGGCATGGGGTTGAAGTAATCTTGCCGGGTGTCTATGTTTAGCCTTTACCTGCTGACACTCTAGACATCTAGCCACAAAGTTGACTATGT
>JZKD02S0544110.1:146737-157110 GCA_000966675.3 Picea glauca
CCCACTCCTGACGTGTCACCTTTTGTATCGTTCTCCACCTGACCGTGCGACAAGGCTCATTCCCTTTAGCCCCTCCGATCAACACTTGATATGACGGTTCAAATTACATCGTGACTTCACATATTGTGATATCGGGATTCCTAATGTCAATAATCTTTGACATGTCTAGCTCTCGATCCCCGATGCCTCTCCATTGACGAGAATAAATGGTCCAGATCAAAGCTTGATCTAACGGCTCAGATTGCATCGTGATTTCACATATCACAAAATCGGGATTCCTGATGTCAATATTCTTTGACATGTCCAACTCTCGATCCCCGATGCCTCTCCATTTACTGGAATCAACGGTCCAGATCAAAGCTTGATCTGACGGCTTAGATTGCATCATGATTTCACAATTTCGGCATTCTTGATGCATTGAGTTCTTTGCCTCTCTATGTCGTGATTCACGAAACTCCGATATGGAGTTTGATCAATGATCCATATCTGATCTCTATTCAATGGCTGCAATTAAATCGAGATTTTGCATATCGCAATATCATGATTCCTAATGTCAATATTCTTTGACATTTCCAAAATGCGATCCTCGAAACTCTGACGTGGTGTCCATCTGCTGATGTCACATGTGGATTGACACGTGTTGAATACTGCCACATGTCACTCTGATTCGTGACTTACATGTGCCTGAAATGTTGAATCAGTATGAGACTTGTCATTACTTGGTTGTGCCATGTATTCCTAGCTGACGTGATCTACTGACGTGAGTCGGATCGATGGTCTGGATCACATTTTGATCTGACGGTTCAGATTCAGTCAGGATTTCACACATCATGATTTCATTATTCTTGATGTCAATGTTCTTTGACATCTCCAACTCTCGATCCCCGAAACTCTGACAGGGAGTTGGATCAACGATCCACATAACCCCCTGAGATGGACGGTCCTCTTGCTTTCGGGATTTTGTTAGCCCTCTACTCCTTGCACTTTTAAAGATCGTGTAGGTTTTCCTCGATCCAACAGTGGTCGGATCCTGTGCTCAGATCTATCCTCCATATCTGCACGCTCCTTTTGTCTTCATTCATATCTGACGACCATCAGGAATTCAGGATGAGATCCAACGATCACTGGCACTTCTGCTCTGGAGCGTACTTTGTCCTTGTTTTGCCTTCGCTGCATACTCTGATCTTGCCATCAATGACAAGCTTACTTTGCCTGATAATAACCTGCCAACAATCCTCTGCACTATCTCTTCTGAACTTATCGGGCTTGCTCTGCAACATCTTCCTAAAATACTTCTGGTGCCCGTCTGTTACATTCTTCCTGTACTCATGCCATCTTCATTGCTATACTTGCCATCAATGACAAGCATGCGCTACTTGTTAAACATTTTCCAACAAAGAGTGATGCGAAGCATAAAATGGGAAATCTCATTCGAAGGTTAACCTAAGAAATATATGGCCTTCCCAAATTTCCATAATTCATAAAGAAACTGGTGATGAATTGGACGATTCCATTAGTGGTCTCGAAGCGGAAAATATAATGTTAAAGGAAAGGAATACGGAATTAGAAGAGACTTTTATGCCTCTTCCACTCCTGGCCATTCCTTTGGCAATTACCAGACCTACCATGCCTACAGCCAAAATAAAAGGATCCTCAAGCTTACTCACATCAGTCAGGATTTATTTGGAGAATAATATCAAGAAACAAATGGCTCTAATTATAGAAGCTCGGGAAATTTCAAAGAGCACGATTTCTTTTGGCTTGAGGGAAAATTCCTTCCTTGAATATCTACAGGCTGACCTAAAAAATGAAGAAGGTTTCTACCTCGATGTCATAGTACCCTTTGGTATTAAGTTTACCAATATGTCAGAGCTAGAGAGAAGAGAGGAGGACCTTCCCTCTCCAAGTCGGATCAAGCAGCTAAATTCCTGCTGGAAAGAGAAAATAAAGAACTTGAACAACATCATTTAGGCGTGAAACCAAGCCATAACAATGAGAGACGAGCTATTCAAAAGGCTCACAGAGGTGGACCTAGCTGGAAGCACTAACGAAGTCCAAGATCCCAAGTTGATCCTCAACTCGTTGTTCCTAACAAAACAACAGTTCGATGAGCAAGTCGAGATTTTTAAAGGATTTTCAATTGAAAATTTCTATGGCATAATTGTATATGATGAGAATGCCACAAATAAATGGCTAGTGGATTACTCCATAAAAAATCAGGATATTGAAGAAGTATTACATGGAATTTACATTGATCTCAGAGACTTGGAGGGTGAGTTGTTCAATATTAAAATCCGGCATGATATCAACATGGAACCTATGAAAAGTTACATCGAAGAACGGTTCAAGAAGGCTATCGATAAACTGACAAATGAAGGGAAAAAAGCAGTTGAGATGGTTCCTGTAACCATTGATGAAAATGATGAAAGGACATCAACGAGAAAATGAAAGGATGAGTGACCATCATAGTAATTTTATACTAATCACATCCTTCTTTTCTTTATCAAGTCCTTCAACTAGTTATTCCACCTCTTTCACTAGAAAGCTTTAACTGAAGACTAATAACTCCTTTTTTCTTCTTACCAGGTCTTGTTTATCCTTCTACCGCCCACCGTATTCTTTCTAAAAGATCATTTCTTGTATTTATTTTCTTTATGGTCCCTGGGAGCCCCAATCCTAGTATTTAAGACACACATTTACAATTTCAAGAATATGTAATAAACTATATATTTTTGGAAATTTCAAGAGAACTACTTCAGGAATAATCTCGACTCTGATTTGTAACCCTGTTTTCATAATATAAAGTATTTGAGGTTGATCTATCATTATATTTATTTGAGCTACCCATGTATCCACTCTGTTAAAGTTCTCTTGTGCATGCAAATCATCTTCCTTTTATTTTTATGTGATCAAAAATATTTATCTTAAACTATGATGGATGTGATGAAATTTTTCTTATTTTCTTTAAATGTGTGAATGTGTTTGGTTCCTGGTCCTTTGTCGGGAAATTTCCTTTAGACGAAAACAAAAAAATTTGTCCTTTTATTTTATTGTAATATTTTTGTTTCTTTGAATTACCACCACGAACTTCTGTCAAGTCCCATATTTTGAATATTTAAAAATCTCAAGAAAACCTAAAAGAGGAGTACCACCTCTATAAAAACGCGGGGGGATTTACATTCTCATGAGGTTTCCATTTCAGTCCTAACAGATTCAAGCATGAATAGTTTTTGTGACCATACTGGGGAATGAACTGAAATGTGGAACCTGGTCTAGCATTTTTGAAAAAGTATATGAATTTTCCCCTGGCGGATCAACCCCACCTATAAATTGGATTGAACAACCAACGAATCATTTTACATTAGTTATACAACTTGGTGATATCAACGGCTGAGACTCGTGAAGATTTAGAAAGGTCTTGTAAAACCTTGGTCCAAGAAGAAGAAATAGAAATCCCTTGAAGACAGAGGAGAGAGGAACGAAAAGATCAAAGAAATCAAAGGCTATCTAGAGAAACATAAGAACAAGGTCGGGATTGAGGCTGGATGAATACAAGGGACCCATTACCAAAATTAAAAGAACACAACTCTTTATTCTTAGAAGTGAAAAGCATGTCCCTAGAATCTCTCCAGACATGGAAGAAAGAAATGAACAACCCTGAGATGAGCATCATGAGGAGAGACAAGGAGGTGGAAGAGATGCTGCAAGAAACCAAGGAAGCCCATAATTTGAAAATCAAAGGAGGGTAAGAGATTCCCCCTTAAATATTATATTTGAGCAACATGATATCCATATTCTCCCTAAGGGAACCTTAAAACAATATTCCGGAGACAGAACTATAGATGCAAAGAGGCATCTGCACTTATTTCTTGATGTTTGTGATATTCACCATGTTGAGTATGCCAAATTCATGGTAAGGTTGTTTATGCAAACCTCATCAGGAAGAGAATATGAATGGTATACAACATTTCCTAGTAGATCAATTAGCTCATTTAATTACCTTGAAGCCATGTTCCTGACTATGTTTTTCCCTCCAATTTCTTACCATACCCTTCTCACCAATTTCACCTAGATTGGTTTGAGGAATTATGAAAGGATACAAGATTTTAATCTCAGGTTCAGGAAAACCTTGAGTAGAATTCCAGAGGATAAAATACCAAATGACCTAGTCATTCTCGGTTGTTATAAGAATTCAATGCCCCTGAATGTGAAATATGCCATCAGAACATCCCAAATGGATACTTTGGAGGAGGCAATGGCTAAAGCCATTAAGATGGAATAAATTATGATTGAAACCGATGCCGACCTCAAAATTATACTTGGAAGAGTACAAAGGAAGCTGGGAGGATTAAATATTGATAATCAAGGAGCTTCTAGTTCAAGAAAGAATGAAGAATTCAAGCCTCGACTGGCTCAAAACCAAACGATGGGAAGAGTATTTTTCAAGGGAACCATACCTGACGTAACGTTTGAACTTGTGGAGGCACAAGAAACTAAGCAAAGAATCAAAATTGCACAGATTCATAGAACCATCAAACAAATGTAGAGCGGGATAACCAGACTAAGAAGGGGAGATAATTACATGCCAAATCTGAGAATTCCAATCCCATAGAAAAGGAGGAACCCTCCCCCAGAAAACAGAGTGAGGTTTGAAAGCATGGATAATTCGCAAAGACCAAGGGTCCCCAGACAACCTACTCCAAATGCGTTTGTTATGGATGATGTCTATGATGAGAAATAAATTGAGCAAGAGAATTATTACTCACCTGATGAGAGCTCCGAAAATGTGCAGATGGACAGATGTGAGACGTCCATGTATATATTTGAAGAGGGAGACAACGATATCAACTCACAATAAAATGTCGCCTAGAGGAGATGGTTTATAAATCGACCAAAGAATAAAGGTGATTCTGATAAAGAAAACCAAAAAGAAAAAGAAAAGAAAAAAATAAATGAGAAAAGAGAAAAATGAGAAAGTGACGGAGGGCGTTGGAAGTAAAAGGAAACACATGACATCAAACTCCACTCAAATGACATATAATGTTGTAGAGGATTTGAGTAAATTAAGAATAGCCTTGCCTTTATGGAAGTGGTGAATATTCCCCAACAAAGAGAGAACATTTTGAAGTTGTTAGATGATCCATCTGAAAGAGAAGAAGTTGTTGTTACCAGTGCAAAACAAATTCCTAGTCAGTCAGCTACCAAGCTAAGAGGTAAAATTCCTCCCTTTTACATTTCTATTGAAAATCATGATGTTGAAATGAATAATCTTTTAGTTGACATTGGCACGATGAAAAATATCATGCCACTTTTGGTCATGGAGGCATTGGGCATGAGTTGCACCAAGTATTATGAAACCGACGAAAGTATTTATGCAACTGATTCTAGAAAAGTGCCAGCTTATGAATAAATCAAGGGCTTTTTTGCTTGGATTACAACAAACTCCCATATCATTACAGTTTTCAATATCATTGTGGTAGACCTTCCTCCGACATATGGAGTTGTGCTAGGAAGAGACTGGACATCTATGATCAGAGGATATATAATGAATGATGGAAGTTGTATGATACTGCCTAGAAAAGAAGGAACAATGATTAAAGTGCCCTGTGAACCTAAAAAACCCTTCTCCTTCAAAAAGAAGGACAATGAGTTGATGCAGGATTATATAGATGCCGAGATTTGAAACTATGATATCCTAGATATAGAAAATAATGAAATTCTAGAGCAATTGCAAGACACTGAGAATCAAGAATATCCGTTTGAAGGGTACTGGAGGATGTCCTTTGACAAAGCCTGTTCAAGCTATGGAAATAGATTTGGAATTGTTCTTATGATTCCAATTAATATTATGCATCCAGACGTTATTAGACTAGAGTTGTCATGCACTAATAATGAGGCACAATATGAAGCTTTGGTTTAGGGGATGATCCTTGCACAAGAAATGAAAATAGAACATCTGATTGTAACTGGCAACTTAGAGTTGGTCATCAATCAGGTGACCTAGAGGTACAAAACAAAAAAGGAAATACTTAAGTTGTATTTCAAAAGAGTTAACGAATTGATGGAATATTTCAGTTCCTTCAATATTTCTTTTATTCCAAGGAACAAGAATCACAAGGCAGATTCACTAGCCTTGGCAGCCTCATTGTAAAATCTAGATGATACCCAAAGAAAAGCGTCTTTCCAAGTAGAACGAGGCTTCCAACTGTCCCTAACTGATAACATTGAGTACTTGCAAGTGTTTGAGAACGATGAACAACTGGAATTTTTTTTGTTAAATGATGATGATGATGAAGATGATCACTCATCTGCTGTCCCCAAAGATTGTTTAGAATTTGAATCTCTTTTCACGAAAGACAATCATGCTAAGAATATCCTTGAAGAATTTTTAGTTTGAAAGGTGCAAGAAATGAGGAAATTCAATATTGGAACTGGCAGTTCTACGAAGTATGTCAACTTGGGAATTGATTGTACCATTGAGGAAGAAAATCAATATGTTTCCTTGTTCAAAGAATACATCGATGTGTTCACTTGGACCTATGATCTTCCAACATATCATTCCTTTGAGGGAAGGAGCAAATCCAGTGAAGAAAAAAAAGGATGATGAATCCCAAGATGAAACCTCTGGTAAAGATTGAATTGGAGAAATTGAAGAAGGCATAAATAATTTATCCCATTAGACACTTAGACTGGCTTTCAAATCCAGTGATTGTAAGAAAAAAGAGCAGGGAAATCTGGATGTGTGTTGACTTCAAAGACCTTAACAAAGCAAGCATAAAGGATAACTTTCCTTTTCCTAATATGGAGTTCCTTCTCCAACAAGTTATTGGATATGCTTGCATGTCCATGCTGGATGGTTTTTCTGGATATAACCAAGTCTTGGTGGTGGAGGAAGATAGGGAAAAGACAACATTTATCACACCTTGGGAAACATATGCATATTGTAGAATTCCATTTGGTTTGAAGAACATTGGAGCCACATTCCAAAGGGCCATGGATCATGCATTCAATGAGTTCATAGGAAAATTTATGGTATACTATCAAGATGACTTGACGCTGCATTCAAAGAAATGGGATGATCATATCCATCATTTGAGAAAGGTTTTTGAAAGATGTAGATTATATGGTGTCTCTCTAAATCCAAAGAAATGCTTGTTCGTTGTGACTCAAGGAAAAGTGTTGGGCCATGTTATATGCAAGTAAGGGATTTACATAGATCTGGAAAGAATTAAATAAATAAATGAGCTCAACCCCCCGACATCCAATAAAGGAGTCCAATCATTTTTTGGCAAGATCAATTTTGTGCGAATATTTTTTCATGATTATGCAAGCATCATAGAGCCGGTAAATGTTTTATTGAAAAAGGAACAGAGGCTCAAATGGACAGTGGATACTCAAGAGGATTTCAATAATATCAAAGGATAAATTACCACTACTCTTGTCCTCATTACTCCGAACTTTCAAAGATATTTTATCATCTATTTATTTTCTACAAAGACAGTTGTTTCCTCTGTTCTTACTTAGAAGAATATCAAAGGAGAAGAAATCCCAATAAGTTTCATGAGAAAAACCCTACATGACTATGAGTTGAGGTATTTAGAACTGGAGAAACAGGCCTTGGCCCTTGTGAAAGTAGTAGCACACTTTCTCACATAAATATTGAACTCCCATGTTATTTGTTATGTTCCCTCATCACCAGTGAAGATGCTTCTGAATCAACAATTGAGAGAAGGAAAATGGGATAACTGGTTGGCAAAGATACACGAATATGATATCGAGATTAAACCTTTAAAATTCATCAAAGGACAAGGTTTATGTAAGATGATTGTGAATGGATATTCGGTTGACGAAATGATTTCAATTTTAGTTAGAGAACCCTTGGCTGATTCATAATGGTACGGATATATTATATTCTACTTAAGGTCTGGGCAATTTCCTGTCACCATGAACCCCAAGGAGTGAAGAACATTGAAAATGAAGGTGAATCAATACGTATTGATTGCTAACATATTGTTCAGAATAAATTATGATGGTATGTTGCTGATATGCATTGATGAAAATCAAGACCAAGAAATAATAAGAGAATACCATGAGAGAATATGTGGTGGACACTTTGCACCTACTGCAACCACCCACAAGATAATCAAAGCAAGATTCTATTAGTCGTCAATTTTTAGAGACTCGTATGTCACAATAAGGAAGTGTTTGTCATGCCAACAATTTTCAAGAAAAATGTAATGTCCCCAAGGCCGAGCCCTATTGTAAATCATGTTGATGAAATGAATTGTAATTATGTTTTTATAGGCTAGTGAGCCAAGTTAATATAAGATGGTGGGCTTATGTTATTATTAGGCCAGAGATCCTAAGTGTTGAAGGCCAAGAGCTTGATTTTGTACATGTATCTATGCACATTATTAATACAAATATAAACACCGCTGTGTGCAGACCAACCATGATGAATGAGTGATGGGGGACTAAGCTTCCACAGAGTGAGCAAGGGATTAGGGGCTGGAAGGTGGGAAAAGGGACTAAGTGTTGAGCCTAGGGGCTTAAGTCCTAGGGAATAATATTTTAATATTATTCCAAAAGACATGTGAATAATATGTTTTATCCTAAGTTCTTTTGGAAGGACAAGCAACTTCCAAATGGAAGGAACGCATGCTGAAGGAATGCATACAGTTGCATGGGTGAAAAGTGTCAACCCAGGTACATGCAAATAAAATGGCTAAGATAAGCCGTGTTGGGGGTTCCTCCTACATTCCGCCCGACCATCTGAACCGTACATCCCTAGGAACCAGAAGTCGGTGTTGATTTCGGGAAAAGGTCTATGTTTGTTATGGAAAGTGGGTACCCCCCTTCTCTGTTCTAAACCATGGAGTCAAAATTGACCCCGGAATGGACAACTCATCACACATCCCTAAGAATCCAGAGTGTGAGTCTATCCTGTGTTGCTAGATTGAGAAAATGGAAGTGTCCCATCCCTTCTAAGCCTGGTTATGTTGTTGCACCTGTCTATAGCTACCCTAGGGTGTTCGTGTCTAGATTCCTGTTGACTATGGTGGACATGTAGTGTGTGACCTTGAGTGGCTTGTTGGCCAGTCATACAACACTCTCTCTAGGTGAGAGAGGTGGTTGAAGTTGGAAGAACATGTTGCTTGGCCTGCAAGCGACTCTCTCCAGGTGAGCGAGTGTAGAGAGGAAGGAGAGAACTCCTGGAAGGACCCTGTAGCTGCCATAGAGCTCAGAGACTTCTGGTACGGTCTGTTGCTGGAACCCAAGGCAAGGGAGGTTAGCAGCTGAAGGAATGTCTAGGTGATAGAGAAGGTGTATAATCCTGGGGTGGAATAGGCATGTGGGGAAGGAGAGTTTGTGGGCAGTGAGTATGAGTGGTTCCTGGGAGAGAATTCCTTCCTTGTGACCGAGTGTTTTCCCTGTAACCTCAGCCTAGCCTAGGATTCCTTGCCTTGGGGTGGAGCTTAGTCCCAACTCGGGGGTGACCACTACTGATCTTGATGAGTAGTGTGGTCTAAGGCTGGGAGGTTCGTGGAAGGCCTGCACCTGGTTGGTGGAATTACCACCGTTTCAAAGTTAAGTATAAGATGATGTTTTAATTACGTTTTTGCATGTCTGTGTATTTATATTTATCATGTATTCTGCTGTGCATATGAATTAATGTTAAAGCCATTGATTATTTATAATAGCAGTAATTCTTATGTTTACTCCGAGTTTAAATGTGTTTCCTTTTCTTAAATGCATGTCTTATATATAGAATTAAGTATGATATTGTTATTTTGCGAAGTAGCACCTGCCCGACCTAGAATGGGGGCGATACAGTATGAAAGAGTGTTTTAATATGGTATCAGAGAATTACAGTATGAAAGAGTGTTATAGTATGGTATTAGAGCCAAGGTTTCTACGCTGAGCCTAGATGGGCCAGTTGAGTGGTCTTTGGACCGAGGGTTTGAGGAGAAATTGTGTCTGGAGAACCAATTTCAGTCCTTTGAATGCTCCTGAGTTTCAAGGAGTTACTTGACCGTGTTACCAAGCTCAAGAGGTCTAGCAGTGTTATAAACTTGCAGCTGGTGGGGTATATGGCCACAGGGAGAGAGAGAACTCCACACCAGAAGTGTTGGAGACATAGGATCCGTTCTGGAGGAAAGGAGAACCCTCACGACCATCAGAACTGGAGAACGTGCACAAGGTTTAAAAACCTTTGGAGTTGCATAGGAGTGTGGAAATCACGATTCGTGAAATCCCGAAGCTCAGGAAGGATAGCGAGTTTCAAATAACGAAAATGTGTGCTTCGTTAAGCAGCGGGCAAATCTGGACGACCATAATCTGTACACCCAGATCTATGACCAGGGTTCCATTTC
>JZKD02S0544110.1:167705-195224 GCA_000966675.3 Picea glauca
TTCAGGTATTTGAAAGAGACAATGACTTATGGTCTGTGGTATCCCAGAAATCAAAGTCTTCAGTTGACTGCTTATTCAGATGTAGATTGGGCAAACTGTGTTGATGAGAGAAAAAGCACCAGTGGATGAGCATTCTTCTTGGGTGACTCCTGAGTAGCATGGCTTAGTAAAAAGAAAGGTTCCATTTCTTTATCAACCATAGATGTAGAGTACATTGCTGCTGCTACCTGTTGCACTCAAGTATTATGGATGATTCAGACACTTGCAGACTTAGAGGTAAAATACACTGCACCGATCCCAATTCATTGTGATAACACTAGTGCCATCAGTGTGTCTAAAAATCCTGTATTCCACTCCAAGACAAAGCATATTCCCATAAAATATCATTTTCTGAGAGAGCAGGTCACCAATCAGATTGTTTAGGTCCATTACATTCCCACTACAGAACAAATTGCAGACATCTTTACTAAGCCCCTAGCCAAGACACCGTTTGAATATCTCAGACAGAAGTTGGGTGTCGTTTCGTTTCACACCTAAAAGAGTCCATCTTGTTAGGGGGGGATTTGTATTGTTTGAATATCTATTGCCTCCTAAAATTACTGCAATAGCTCAGGGGGAGCATGCCTTCTCTTTGACATTGATGTCAAAGGGGGAGAAAAGAATTTGGGTGCCTTTGTTGCCATCAATGCCAAAGGGGGAGATTGTTGGAAATGTTTAACAAGTTGTCATTGAATGCAAGTACATCAATGAAGAATGTAATAGACGGGCACCAGAAGTATTTTGGGAAGAAGCTGTAGAGCAACCTCGATAAGATCAGAAGAGATAGTGAAGAGAATGTTTAGTATGTTTTACAGGCAGAGTAAGCTTGTCCTTGATGGAAAATACAATAGTAATGATGGCTTGAGTACAGCTATGATGATCAACAGGAAAATAGAAGATAAGCCCAGGAATATCGAATGATCGAAGGCAACGCAATGTTGATCAGGCATGATGAAGTCCCGTAAATTTTGTGAAGCATTTCTGATCATTGGATCCTATCCAAAATTCTCGACAGAATGAGGGCTGTCAAATCTGAATATAGACAAGAAGAGCGCGTTGAAGAGGAGGATAGATCTCAGGCATTAGATCTGAGTACAGGGTCCAACCACCATTGGATCGAGGAGAACCTACACGATATTTAAAGTGCAAGGAGTAGAGGGCTCACAAAATCCCGAAAGAAGGAGGACCATCCATCTCAGGGGGTTATGTGGACCGTTGATCCGACTCCCTGTTGGAGTTTCAGGGATCGAGAGTTGGAGATGACAAGTAATATCATCCATAGAAATCCCGATTTTGTGATATGCAAAATCACTACGTAATCTGAGTCGTCAAATCAAGATCACATCTGGACCGCCGATCTGACTCACGTCGGCAAACCATGTTAGCTAGGAACACGTGGCACAACCAAGTAATGATAAGTGTTAGACTGATTCAACATTCCAAGCACATGTAAGTCACGAATCAGGGTGACACGTGGCAGTTATTTAGCACATGTGACATCAACAGACTTACTCCATATCGAAGTTTTGTGAATCACGACATAGAGAGACAAGAGAACATTCACCACAGGAATGTCGAAATCGCGATATGAGAAATCATGAAATGATTTGAACCATCAGATCAAGTGTTGATCAGGACCATTGATCCCAAACCATTTCGGGGTATCGAGGATCGCGACTTGGAGGGTCGAGATGCCTCATCTCCAGACTCACAAAATGTGAAATAGCGAAAGCGCCTTATGCATAAGGCTATGGTCACAACCCATGGTCATGAGAAGGAAAGGAGTCAGTCCAGATAAGCTCCAATTCGGGGTTTCGGAGATCACGACTTGGAAAGTCGAGATGCCTCATCTCCAGATTCACGAAATGCGAATTCGCAAAAAGTGCCTTTTGCATAGGCACTTGGTTATGACCATAGTCATATTGGGGAAGGAGCTAGTGTAGAAAAGTTCTGTATCAGAACTTCAGAGATCGCGAAATGAAGCGTCGAGACACTCAGCATAGAATTGTCAAATGTCGAAATGATGAAATGAATGCAAGATCCCATGGATTCAATCCGACGGTGCAGGTGAATTTGAACAAGATCGGAGGGATACTATTGCACGACATAGTGAAACTGCTAGTAACCATTGATGGTTTCTACCAGAAGATGCGAAGAGACTTCAGTGTGATTTCCAGAGGAGCTGAAGAGTCACATGGAATCTGCTAGTGGAATGAAGATGATTCGTGGAGGAAATTGACAGCTGGATGAGGGTTTGAGCTTGTAACTAAAACATAAAGGATGAGCTCGACTGTAACAGAGAAGACGAAGAGTCTCAACTGCCAGAGGGAAAAAGGAATCTCGGCTTAACACCTAGTGATGATAGACACAGGGGTTGAACTGCCAGAGAAGTTGAAGAGTCACGATGATGATCACGCAGAGCACTTGATATGTGGAAGACATTGGCGCAGTATGAGCATGCAGAAGAATGGCGAATATTGCATGCACAAGATGCATAGAAGAAATATATACACGATACAGAGAAGAGAAAGAGGGGCTGTTGCTGTGGTTGTTGTTGTTGAAGGTGATTCATGTGTGAAGAAGGAGGAGAGTGCAGTAGCTGAATTGAACAGAAGAGGATCTGTGCAGTGAATGGACATGGCGCATAGAGCATAAAAAGTAGAATAACAGATAACACAAGTCATGTGTGCAGAAAGGCAGTGAGGTAGACAGAACAATGAAATGCAGCAAAATAGTGATGAGTATGGTAAGCCATTGTTGAACATTATATCACTGTAATAAGTCTTAGTAGCAAAGATTTATATTTTAGGGAGGTTGGGAAGTTCTAGGGAGGGCTTTTGTCCTCAGAGGTTCAAGTGGGTTCTTTAACATAGGGAGTTGTAGCTTCCATCTGGTTACATCCAGAGAAACCAGGGTGGCAGGGTGGTGCAAGGGAGAACTCTTGTTCTCTATTATACAGGTTGGTGCCTGTATGATTGGAAGTTGGTGCTTCCATCCAGTTGGTTCTGGAAACACTCAGGGAGTTGGTGCTTCCTTCTAGTTGGTGCTAGAGAAACCAGGGTGTTGGTGCTTCCTTCTAGTTGGTGCTAGAGAAACCAGGGAGTTGGTGCTTCCTTCTAGTGGGTGCTAGAAAAAATAGAGTTGGTGCTCTCAGCAAGTAGTAGCTTGCAAAACAGAGGTTGTAGCCTCATTATGAGTTGGTTCTCATATGTATGATAATGTAAAGAATGTAACTATTACTTATCATATAAAGAAAAAGAGGTTTTTACCCTTTATGGGTTTCCTCAGGAAATATCTGTCTCTGTGCATCTCATGTGTGTGACTGATGCTGAATATGCTATTGCTTACTGCCCTGCACTATTGTGATTGTCCTTCAGTGTTTCTACAAACAGTTTAAAAGAAGCATAATTGTTTAAGCATAGGAACAACTGATTCACCCCCCCCCCTCTCAGTTGTCCAACTACCCCGGTCCCATTCGTGAAGAAGAAGGATGGGACGTTGAGGCTGTGCATCGATTTCTAACAGTTGAACAAGGTAACTGCCAAGAACAAGTTTCCTCTACCGAGGATCGATGATATTTTCGATCAGTTGAAGGGTGCAAAAATATTTTCGACGATAGATATCAGATCAGGATATCACCATGTAATAATAAAGGATGAGGATGTCAGTAAGACCGTCTTTAGAACAAGGTATGGTCATTACGAGTTCACAGTGGTGTCGTTTGGACTGTCAAATGCACTTGCTGTTTTTATGTGCTTGATGAATGGTGTATTCAGGGATTATTTAGACAAGTTTTTCATAGTCTTCCTGGATGACATCTTGGTGTATTCCAAGTCAGAGGAAGAGCATGAACAACACCTGAGACAAGTGTTGAGAGGACACCAACTGTATGCCAAATTGAGCAAATGCTCATTTTACCAAAGGCAGATCCATTACTTGGGGCACATTATTTCAGAAGAAGGGATCGCTATGGATCCTGAGAAGGTTGAGGCCATCTGAGAATGGTCAGTGCCAAGGAATGTGGCAGAAGTAAGATCCTTTATGGGTTTGGCGGGATACTACAAACTCAAAGATAGCTCACCCTATCACTTCCTTGCAAAGGAAGGAGAAAAAGTTTTAGTGGACTGAAGAGTGTGAGAAAAGTTTCCAGTGATTGAAGCAGCTGTTAACCAATGCTCCAATCTTGAGGATTGCAGATCCAAATTTGGATTTCATGGTATGCACTGATGCATGCAAAGAAGGACTGGGAGGGGTCCTCAGTCATAACAGATTCATAATCTGTTATGAGTCCAAAAAATTAAAAGAGCACGAAAAGAACTATGCAACCCATGATTTTGAGTTGGCAGCAATCGTTCATGCTCTGAGGAAATGGAGACATTACCTCATGGGAAGGAGTTTTGAACTTAGAACAGACCATAACGGTCTGAAATATTTGTTTGATCAACCAACTTTAAACGCTAGACAAAGTAGGTGGCTGGAGTTTCTGTGTGAATACTACTTTGATATCAAGCATATCAAAGGGAAGGAAAACAAGGTGGACGATGGACTCAACAGAAAGGTGCACCACTTACATGCTTCAGCCATTAGCATGTACATGACTGATATTAAGGATAGAATTTTGGAAGTTGCAAATGTAGATTTGCAGTACAGATACTTGGTAGAAAAGCTACAACAGAGTGAGAGACCACATAAAGAGGAAAATTACACCTTGGAAGCTGAGGGAATACTTTTGTACAAAAACATAGCATATATACCCAATGTCCAGGGTTTGAAACTTGTGATTCTAAGAGAAATGCATAACATGAATTATGCTGGACACCTTGGATATCAGAAGACTGTGGCAGCAGTCAAGAGCCATTACTTTTGATCAGGTATGAAGAGAGAGATCGCTGAATACATTGCTAGATGTATGGAATGATAGAAAGTTAAGGCTGAGCATAGGCACCCAGCAGGGTTGATGCAGCCTTTACCCAATTCTGAATGGAAGTGGGAAGTGGTGACCATGGATTTTATTACAGGATTGCCCAGAACAAGCAAGCAACATGATTCGATCATGGTTGTGGTGGACAAGCTTACAAAAGATGCCCATTTTATTCCACTGAAAACCACTCACAAGGCAACAAATGTTGTTGATATCTTCTTAAAAGAAGTGGCATGCTTGCACGGAATTCCTAAGATGATTGTGTCTGATAGGGACCCGAAATTCACCTCAAATTTCTGGAAACGACTGTTCAAAGGATTTGAAATGAATCTAAATTTTAGTACAACGTATCATCCCGAGTCTGATGGATAGACAGAGAGGGTGAACAGAGTAATAGAGGACATGCTGAGAATGTACGTGATGGTCAAACCATCAAGATGGGAAGATTACCTGCATTTGGTAGAATTCGCCTACAATAATGGGTATCATGCATCATTGAAGATGAGCCCATTTGAAGCACTTTATGGAAGAAAGTGCAACACTCCAGTGAGCTAGGATAATCTAGCTGACAGAGCAATAGTTGGGCCAGAGTTGCTCAAGGAGATGGAGGACCAAGTGATAAAAATTAAGCAGAATTTGAAATTTGCCCAGGACATGCATAAAAGTTATGTTGATAAGAACAAAACCCACAGAGAATTCAAAGTGGGTGATAATGTTATCCTGAAAGTGAAAACTAACAGGAATTCCCTGAAGCTGGGAAGTTGCGCCAAGTTGGCAGCCAGATTTTGTGGGCCATTTGAAATCTTGGAAATGATTGGGCTAGTTGTATACATGCTTACATTACCTGCATCTATGACTGTACATAATGTGTTTCATGTTTCATTGCTTAAGAAATATATACCTGATGATAATCATGTTATCAATTGGAATGTGATTCAGGTGGAACAAGAAGGTGTCCTGCAAGTGCATCCTTTGCGCATATTGGATAGGAAAAACAACCAGCTCTGGAATCGAGATATAGGGATTGTAAAGATCCAGTGGACCTGGAACGGTCTTGAGGATGCGACATGGGAGCATGAAGATGTTATGCGGGCAGAGTACCCGCATCTTTTTGAAAATTTTGAAAATCTTGTAGATGCAGTGTAAAGTTGCACTTAGGACAGTGCAAAAATAAGGGGAAGGGGATTGTAATGTCCCCAAGGCTGAGCCCTGTTGTAAATCATGTTTATGAAATGAATTATAATTATGTTTTTATAGGCTAGTGAGACAAGTTAATATAAGTTAGTGGGATTATGCGATTATTAAGCCAGAGAGCCTAAGTGTTGAAGGCCAAGAGCCTGATTTTGTACATGTATCTATGCACATTATTAATAAAAATATAAACACCACTGCGTGTAGAGAAACCATGATGAATGAGTGATGGGGGACTAAGCTTCCACAGAGTGGGCAAGGGATTAGGGGCTGGAAGGTGGGAAAAGGGACTAAGTGTTGAGTTTAGGGGCTAAGCCTAGGGGCTTAAGTCCTTGGGAATACTATTCTAGTATTATTCCAAAAGACATGTGAATAATATGTTTTATCCCAAGTTCTTTTGGAAGGACAAGAAACTTCCAAATGGAAGGAACACATGCTGAAGGAACACATGCATTTGCATGGGTGACAAGTGTCAACCCAGGCGCATGCAATTAAAATGGCTGAAATGAGCCATGTTGGGGGTTCCTCCTCCATTCTACCTGACGATCTAAACCGTACATCCCTGGGAACCAGAAGCCGGTGTTGATTTCAAGAAAATGTCTGTGTTTGTTCTCGAAAGTGGGTACACCCCTTCTCTATTCTAAACTGTGGAGTCAGAATCGACCCCAACATGGAAAACGCATCACGCATCCCTGAGAATACGGAGTGTGAGTCTATCCCTTGTTGCTAGATTGAGAAAACAGAAGTGTCCCATACCTACTAAGCGTGGTTATGTTGTTGCACCTGTCTGTAGCTTCCCTAGGGTGTTCATGTCTAGATGCCCGTTGACTGTGGTGGATGTGTAGTGTGTGACCCTATGTGGCTTATTGGCCAGTCATACAACACTCTCTCCAGGTGAGAGAGGTGGTTGAAGTTGGAAGAGTAGGTTTCTTGGGCTATGAGTGACTCTCTTTAGGTGAGAGAGTGCACAGAGGAAGGAGAGAACTCCTGGAAGGAACCCTGTAGCTGCCATAGAGCTCGGAGAATTCCGGTCCTGTCTGTTGCTGAAACCCAAGGCAAGGGAGGTTAGCAACTGAAGGACTGTCTAGGTGATAGAGAAGGTGTATACTCTTGGAGTGGAACAAGCATGTGGGGAAGGAGAGTCTGTGGTAGTGAGTATGAGTGGTTCCTAGGAGAGAATTCCTTCCTTGTGACTGAGTGTTTTCCCTATAACCTCAGCCTAGCCTAGGATGCCTTGCCTTGGGATGGAGCTTAGTCCCAGCTCGAGGGTGACCACTGCTGAGCTTGATGAGAAGTGTGGTCTAAGGTTGGGAGGTTAGTGGAAGGCCTGCACCTTGTTGGTGGAATTACCACTGTTTCAAAGATAAGTACCATATGATGTTTTAATTACATTTCTACATGTTTGTGTATTTATATTTATCATGTATTCTGTTGTGCATATGAATTAATGTTAAAGACATTGATTATTTGAGTTTAAATGTGTTTCATTTTCTTAAATGCATGTCTTATATATAGAATTAAGTATGAGATTACTATTCCACGAAGTAGTGCCTGCCCGACTCGGAATGGGTGCGTTACAGTATGAAAGAGTATTATAGTATGGTATCAGAGCGTTACAGTATGAAAGAGTGTTATAGTATGTTATCAGAGCATTACAGTATGAAAGAGTGTTATAAAAAATGAAGAAATCCACGATTCCTTTGCATCCCATAATGGTAGAACAACTGTTCTCCCAATGGGGACTTGATGTTGTTGGGCCAATTAATCCAAATTATAGCAAGGGGCGTATGTACATTCTAACGACTACAGATTATTTCCTGAAATGGACAAAAGCAATGGCCTTAAAGAAGGTTGATTCTAAAGAGCTAATCAAATTCCTCATAGACAATATTTTGTCGAGATATGGTGTCTCAGATAAATTTATCACAGACAATGGTTTGATTTTCATCGAGTCAAAGTTTACGGATTTTTTTGGAGAATACGAAATCATCATGGGTCAATCATCGACTTATTATCCACAAGGTAATGGCATTGTTGAATCCATAAACAAAACACTTGTTCAAATACTGACGGAAACCATTGACAAGAATCAAAGGAATTGACATCTAAAGCTGACAAATGCATTATGGGAAAGCATAACGACTCTGAAGGATAGCATAGAGATGTCTCCATATCTATTGGTTTATGGGAAAGAGGCGAAAATGTTGATTACCCTTGAGATCAATGTATTGATTTTTGTGGTTAAGATTGAAGATACAGAAGACAATTCACCCATCCAGAGGAGAATCAATCAGTTGCTGAAAATGGAAGAATAACGAAGAAAGGCCATGAACCGAACTTCTTAGAGGAAGCATAGAGTCAAAAGGTATTTTGATCAGAGTACAACTGTAAATAATTTCTAGAAAGGAGAGTTGGTGTTACTTTGGAACAAGGCCAAGGAGAAACCATCCATGCATACAAAGTTCAAAGCACTCCGGATCAGACCATATGTCATCGAGAAGATATTGGGATTCAATTCCTATATGCTCCAAGACATGAAGAATAAAAGGTTATTGTTACTTGTCAACGAGAAACATTTGAAAGGTTTCTTCTCTTAATACTTTCTCATTCTCAATGTACATAATTTTATTTTTAAGAATGTATATTCTTACTCTCACTCCATATCCCAATGGGTGGAAGCACCTGGTCACGTGACATTCCAGATTCTTGACAACCCACAGGGGGTTATAATCCCACAGTTGGAGCTTGTTGTTGAGGTCAATTCCTTCTTCCTAAATTTCCCTCCCCTTTTCTATTTTCCCAACTTCTTTTATCCATTTCTTTTCCCCCTTCTATACTTACCCAAATTCCCATTTTCCTTTCTCCTTTCTTTTCTCCCTTTCTAGTTTTCATACTTAGTCATTTTCCAAAATGACAGGTTCGTGGGTTACTGGGTTGACAGACTTGCAAATCCTCATCTCCATTCACACTCTCACATATTAAGTCCGACTGACTGCCACATTATCCTATACTTAGTCATTTTTGCAGTCGCGAGTTCCCGGGTTGGCGGGTATCAAAGCTTTCATATCCCTTGTTCCATGATACACATTTTGTACCCAAACGATCCGCGATTTACATTTTGACCATTGGACTCCCCGGGATCCTAAGTACCTCATCTCTCTTATATTTAGTCAGACTGACCGCATTAAAACACTTGGCCAATTCTCAACCTTCTGTAACGACGAGTTCATGGGTTCCATGGTTGGCGGGTTCACAAAAGTCCCAAATGTTATTTTCTCTTGTCCATCCCTGCCACCTTCGTTCTTTTCCCAATACACATTTAGTATGATTTAATGCTAATAATCATCAAGCAAGTCCCGTAAATATTGTCAATAATAGGTTAAGGGCTCGAGGGGATTTCTTATTAAACCACATTAAAGCATGATTTGCGGAAGATTATATTATATATCTCAAGCGCTCATTTCAAATATTATCTGGATCAAAAGAATTCTCTCGTCAACTTATGGAAGCAACATATTGACAATAGTTTTGCGAAGATAATTTGAGCATTTTTGGATGAGAGGACTACGACTTTCATTGGTTTATAGCATACTCTTATTATTCATCCCCTTCTGCTCAGAAGGAAGTAATTTGGACGTCCGAAGTTGCTCGTGCAGGACGTGTTCCTAAATTGTTTGATTGCAGGGAGTTGGTTTCCTGGTGCACTGAGAAGTATATACCAATTCAGCATATGATTCAACTCCAAGACCATTCTCTCGTCTCTCTTTCTCCTCAAGTGTTCCATAAAATTATGAAACTCCTATAGCCAACACTCACCTTCAAAGGTGAAGATTGCAGGGACTTCCTGAAAAAACATGACAATGGCCTGGATCTCTTACCTGAATTTTTGGAGAATCCCACGACCATCCTTGAAGATATTACTAGATTGTAGGTCAACTTGTTCAAAATCCCATTTCAGAAAATTGCTTGGTTATTTACCAGAGTTTGGGCCAAGAAAATACTTCAATCATTTTCCATATGATTCTTTACATATAATTTACTGTCAAGGAGCAGGCCATTTTCGATCGAGCGAAGTTGATTTCCATTGAAATATCTTCCCAATTGTATCAGTATAAAAAGCATAGGAAATTATTTATGTCTTCTTATTTGGTTTTCACGATAGCGCATTGATGTTAGTTTCCTAAATTGTCTATATGCAAGAAGGTGAATTGTGAATTTGACCCTGTGACCTTTTGGTACCAAGCATTATGGAGGCACAAAGATTCCCTTCATTTTTATGATGTTTTCAACAATTTTTTCTCAGTTTTTAAAGAGTTGTTGTTTGGAAGAGATATCCTAAGAATATCTTCTCAAGCTAGTAAATCCCTCGATAGAAAGGGGACTTTGGAGCAAATGGAGAATTACAATGTCATAAGGATTTTAGGTTCCAACTAATTTCCTTCCTTTCTTCCATGCCATATATCCGACATAATGTTTGTTACATAAGTTGCAAGGAAATATAACTTTTGGTTGCACTTTTTTCATGAAAAACGAAAAAATCAATTCATTCCTTTGCCTTGGAAAGTTGGGTATTTTGTATTCAGAAGTATGAACAAAATTGATGAATTTGCAAACCACTTCCACAACTTGAATCTCAAGTATTATGAAAATATTAGAGGGTTTGAACCTAACGAAATATTTGTGGAACATATGTTAACAATGGGTTTTAGCAATTCATTTATCCACACTTTTCTAGGAGAAGAATAAGATAATCACTTGGGAAATCCTACCCACACTGCTAGCGACTTAGAGATAGTTCTTATCACAAACGAATTGTACAACCATAGATGAAAAGGTCCCATTGAAAAGCGTTCTTAGTCCAAAAATATTAATCCTAAGACTAAAACACCTTCGAGTAGTGCTCCAGTGGTCCACCCATCTAAAAAAGTAATCAACAGTAGTTAATGCAGAGGAGGAGACAAGAACCCCCCTCTAGGAAAAATTGAAAGCTCACATAAACTTCCCCTAAGGAAGAAGATAAATAATATTATACAAGAGGAAGAAGAGAATCATGTTTTTAGTGACATCAATAGATTCTCCCTCGAAGATATGAAGCTCGAGGCTGACATTGAGAAGATGTTTCCTAACATTGATCAGCTAGGAGGCGCAACCCACTAGAATCAGTCATTGGAAATTGTCGAGAATGACATCGAGACTAAGAAATTAATTACTGAGAAGAGTGATGTAAAGAATAAAAAGGGGAAATCTTGTTTGGAGGTTAACCTAAGAAATATGCGGCCTTCCCAAATTTTCATAATTCATAAAGCAACTGGTGATGCATTCGATGATTCCATTGGTGATCTCTAAGCGGAAAATATAAAGTTAAAGGAAAGGATTAAGGAATTGGAAGAGACTTTGATGCCTCTTCCACTCCTTTCCAGCCCTATGGAAATTGTGGAGAACAATATCAAGAAAATAATATCATTGATTACAGAATATTGAGAAATTTCAAAGAGGATGATTTATTTTGGCTCAAGGGTGCATGCCTTCCTTGAATATCTATCGGCTGACCTAAAAAATGAAGAATGTTTCTATGTTGATGCCATACTACCCTATGGTACTAAGGTTACCAATATGTCAGAGCTAAAGAGAAGAAAGGAGGACCTTCCCTCTCCAAGTCAGATCAAGCAGTTGTATGCCTGCTGGAATGATAAAATAAAGAACTTGAACAACATCGTTCAGGCGTGCAGCCAAGCCATAACAAGGAGAGAAGAGTTATTCAAAAGGATCACAGAGGTGGACCTAGCTGGAAGAACTAACGAAGTCCAATATCCCAAGTTGATCCTAAACTCGTTGTTCCTAAAAAAACAACAGTTCGGTGAGAAAGTTGAGATTTTTAAAGGATTGTCAATTGAAAAATTATATGGCATAATTGTATATGATGAGAACGCCATAGTTAACTAGCTAGTGGATTACTCTGTAAAAAATCAGGATATTGAAGAAGTATTACATGGCATTTCCTTTATCTCCGAGACTTGGAGGGTGAGTTGTTCAATATTAAAATATGGCATGAAATCAACGTGGCACCTATGAAAATTTACATTAAGAATGGTTCAAGAAGGCTATCGATAAACTGACAAATGAAGGGAAAGAAACAGTTGAGATGGTTCCTGTAACCGTTGATGAAAACGATAAAAGGACATCAATGAGCAAATGAAAGGAAGAGTGACCATCATAGTAATTTTACGTTGATCATATACTTCTTTTCTTTATCAATTCCTTCATTTAGTTATTCCACCATTTTCACTAGAAATCTTTAACCGAATACTGATAACTCCTTTTTTCTTCTTACCAGGTCTTGCTAATCCTTCTACCACCCACCATCTTCTTTCTAAAATGTTATTTCTTGTATTTATTTTCTTTATGGTCCACAGGATCTCCAATCCCATTCTTTATGACAAACACATTTACAATTTCAAGAATATGTAATAAACTATATATTTTGGGAAATTTCAAGAGAACTAATTCAGGAACAATCTTGACGGTTCTTTGTAACCCTATTTTCAGAATATAAAGTATTTGAGGTTGATCTATCATTATCTTTATTTGAGCTGCCCATGTATCCATTTTGTTAAAGTTCTCTTGTGCATGCAAATCATCTTCCTTTTATTTTTATGTGATCAAAAATATTTATCTTAAACTATGATGGATGTGAAGAAATTTTGCTTAATTTATTTAAATGTGTGAATGTGTTTTGTTCCTGGTCCTTTCTCAGGAACTTTCCTTTAGAAGAAAATAAAAAAAATTGTCCTTTTATTTTATTGTAATATTTGTGTTTCTTTGAATTACCACCACAGACTTTTGTCAAGTCCCATATTTTGAATATTTAAAAATCTCAAGAAAACCTAAAAGAGGAGTACCACCTCTATAAAAACGCAAGGGGATTCACATCCTCGTGAGGTTTACATTTAGGTCCTAACATATTCAAGCGTCAACAAGGGCCTACCCAGAATCATTTCAGTAACCAGGAAGAGACCAACACAATCTCGTGACACTTTACACGATGAAAATCTATACAGAATTGGTGAACCATATCATGAGGAGCATATGGTTCCACCAACGGTGAGGCAGGTGGCCCCACCAAGTACCATCTCAGAAGGAGCTAGAGTTCATAGCGATTGAGTCCTCATGATCCAGTAAGGAGGACCAACCTCCCAAGGACCATTCATATGATACTTCAGAGGAAATCATCACATACAGAGGGAGCAAATGGCTCTAAAAATTATACAGACTCAGAGGTAGTCAAGATTTAGAGGGAGAATGGGGACTCAAAGACTTTCATATTCATATGGAAAAGAGAGACATATTCCAAGACTGAAAGACATATGCCATGGGTTGATAAGACTAGATCAAACCTTCATAGGCTTCAAGGAGATATGAGATATTATGGGAATATTCCCTTGACTTTGCTACAGTGACCGAGGAGGAATCCAGTCAGAAGGATTGGGATATATATATTTTCCTTGGTTTCGAGACCAATAGAGAAGTCAATGGGGACTTCCAAGTTGATCTGCAAGATCAAGCATGTTGCAGATAAATAGCCTAGAGATGTACAAAGCCTGATTTGTGTCCAGAGGATTCTGTCAGTAAGAGGGAGAAGACTATGATGAGACACTTCCTCGAGTATATTGATACTGACGAATAGGTAACAGATATGTTGACCAAGCCTTTGTCAGGGATAATCTTGGAGTGGTCCAGAAAGACTTTTCCAGTAGTGAGAAGTGATTATTTTCTCCAGTAGTGAGATGTGTTCCTCAGTAGTGGGAAATGATCCTCAGTAGAGGGAAGTGATGAGATCCCCAGTAGATGGATCTACCCCAACGCAATATGGTACGCTACCCAAGTGCAGGTTGGTAACCCCAATGTAGGCTGGTATGATATACGAACACATGCTTGTACGCTACCCCAGCATAGGTTGGTAACCCCAACATAGGCTAGTACACTACCCCAACATAGGTTGGTAACCCCAACGCAGGCTGGTACACTACCCCAACGTAGGTTGGTAACCCCAACAAAAGCTGTTATGCTGCCCCAGTGCAGGTTGGTAACCCCAACATAGGCTGGGATGCTACCCCAGTGTCGGTTGGTAACCCTAGCGCAGGCTGGTATGCTACCCCAATGTAGGTTGGTAACCCCAACGTAGGCTGGTATGCTACCCCAACACAATTTGGTAACCCCAATGCAGGTTGTTATGCTACCCCAATGTAGGTTGGTATGCTACCCCAATGTAGGTTGGTAACCCCAAGGAAGGTTGGTATGCCACCCCAACACAAGTTGGTACTCCAACGCAAGTTGGTATGTTAGTCCAATACGAAAGGCTGGGGAAAGTGCAGAAATTTTTATGATGTATGGATTTGTAAAATTAAACAAGACAATGGATGAGGTGTGAAGAAGCGTAGAAGCAGTGATGATGATCGTTCCAAGAGGAATACCTTTCTCTTTAAGAGGGAGTGTTTATTTTTTTAGTCATATTTTGTGTGAGCTGATGAGTTACTAGTTCTACGTGAACTAGATGTCAACTTGTAGTGTCAGAAATGATTCCCAGTTAGAGTGTCCATTAGTAGCATCAGAGGTTACTCGCTGGAGGTCCAACCAATAGTGTTGGAGGTGTTTTCCATCTAGATGGATAATGTGCAACTATGATGATGATACTTGTTACATGATCTGTTTAATCATATGATAGCATGTGTGGCTATGGTGATGCTACTTGTAGAATGGTCTGCAAGAGCATGTGAGTCTTGACCATGCCATGTGATATGGATGGATGTGTTTGAAACCACTACATGAAGAACTTCTTAGTTAATATCTCCCTAGATGAGAGGGAGTGTTGATGTTTTGGTATTTGTGAGAGGTATTAACCGCCACATGTAACCTATGACTTAGAATAGAATATTTTGGAAGAAAGTGAACCATTAAACAGATGTGTGGAAACCCTAGAAGACAAGTTGACCTCGAAATACAATTATTATATTATAATATAATAATAATAATATTATAATATTATCTTCTAGAAATACAATTTGGCTCCACAGGAAAAAGATAAATTGAAAATATAATTACCAGAAAGTTAGGTTGACCCAGCCAGAAAAGTCACTATACCGATTAATATAAATAAAGGACATTTTAGCTCATTTGGATAGTCAGTCAATGCACAAGTATTGTGGAGAGTTGCAGTTGCAACTACAACTGTAGCTGCAAGGAGGAATAAGAGTGTATGCTCATCTCTTGGGTCTTGGCCTGTCCCTAATGCTATCTTGGTGATTCTCTTGGTGGTTCTTGGTGAAACTCTTGATGATATTCTTGGTGATACTCTTGGTGATATTCTTGCTAAGTATGGTGCAAGTCTGAGAGAGTAGTGCAGCTACAATTTTTGTAGTTGTGTATGGTACTTGTTCTGTGGATATGGAGACTCTCTCTCTTGTGCACTACCCTTGGAGAAGGAGCGATCTACTTGTCTTGAGTTGTTGTTGCAGTTAGAAGTTGGGGTTTATTTGTTGGTTCTAATGTAGACTTTTCGTAATTATTCTAAGAAATGGTTAATGTGATTGAGGGTGGCATATATGAATGCCTATGGTTGGGTGACAATGATGTGACATTGTCTATGGTTAATGAATCATACAAAAATTTCAACAGTTTGGAACTGTTGTAAAAAATGAACCTAGGTTTGGGGTTGCTCTGTGTTTGGAGAGTGGATAGCTACTGGGCCGAATATCCTTGTGGACTCATAGCCTCAGCTCGGGGGTGGCTTGCTGATGAGAGAAAATGATCAGCAATGCCTATGAATCAAAGGTGCATCCTTCGTTTGAAGACAATTGGTTAATCATTAACAAATAAGTGTTTATGTTGTATTATTTATGATTATTTTGTTGTGTAAAGGATTTATATGAATGTTGTGTGCTTGTTGTTGGATTGAACAATTGCATTCATGTTTAATATATGTTGTTAGATGCATTTAGAACCATGGTATCAGTCAAATGGTTAGATTTGGGTGTGATTTGTATCTAGTAAGCTACAAGAATTTGATTAGCAATAAATCTTAATAATTTAATGATTTTATGCACGTAATGTTGCTTAGATGGAGGCTAGGTATGTTACAAAGTGGTAAGAAGTGGAAAAATAGTTAAGTGTTGAGAATTCTCAGACGAACTTATGAAAGGAAGGTTACAAGATTATGAGTCACGAGTCTATGAGTCCACGAAGGAAAATGAAGCTAATTGTTGGTGGTGGGTTCATGGAAGATATGAAGATAGGATATGAGTCCATGACTCTACCACCCACAAGCTTGTGAATACAGTAAGGGATCTAAGTATAAGTGCAAAGTGAGTACGACGGAACTAGGGGGTGCAAATTGGAGAATGAGAAAGCCCAAAATGAAGAAGAGATATGACTTAGATCCATAGTGAATCGATTAAGATAGATCAACGGTGAATATCAAATCAAGAAATGATCAATCGGTTGTTGAGTGTTGCTACTATGTTGCACGTGCTAATGAATATTCCTTCATTGTTTTTTCACCGTAACTTTCAGCTCAAAGTTCAGATTTGAGCAAACAAATAGTAATTGGAAAGGTATTGAGTAGAACACATATGTCAACCCATAATTTTAAATTGGGTGTTATAATTTCTCATAAAGTGATAAATATATTGTTGTGGCAGCAAAAAAAATTGGAATGGGAAGCATGTAAATTTTGTAACTTTTCTCCTAAACTTAGATTGAGGCTTGAGTACGATCATCAGAAAAATGTTTCAAAGAGGAATGCATCTAAGGAATTAGATTTTTAATTTGGTGCATTGTGTTCTTCATCAATTGGGATAAAGAATGAGTTGTAGCATCAATTGACAAAATTTATATGCTATGCATAATTCTAACAGAAGTGGTTACTTGCACATGGCGCAAAATTAGAGGTATAATCAGGTAGATTCAAGCTAGGATTGAATATCAAAGTAATGGAAACATGGAAGAGCTTGTCAATGTTGGTTGAGACAATAAAGAGCTAGAAGACAAGTAACAAAAAGTGGAATTGGATTCCAAGAGCCATGTAATTACATGATGTGAATTTCCAAATAATGTCAAATTTTGGAGAAACCTTCCCAATGATAGAGGTGAGTGCCAAAGGTGATTGTTATTTAATTAAGATTGTATATTCTTAGGATAGTACCTATGAATAAGCCTAGAGGAACACTTGAAGTGCAAAATATTTGACACATAAACAAAGATTAATCTTACTAATTGGGCATTTCCATTAGGTATAAGAGCACTCTGCATAGAGTGTTGTGTGAAAAATGATTTCTAGAAAGAGGATAAGATTACACCATTGAGCATTATGTGGGTCTGCTCTAGATTAATCCCAATTTTAATTGATTAATAAAGAGGTCAAGCTTACTGAAAGAGGAGGAAAAAGGACATCATGAGATGACGTGTGACTCATGAAGTGGAAGAGTCATCTTTGAGTGCAAGAAGAAGGGATTGCTAGATATGATCTAGCAACTCTTGTCTAAAAGTACACAAGAAAGAAAGTTGCCTCTATGATCAGAGTGCACGAAAAAATCAAAGTATAGGAGCAATGGTGGAGTGTAGAATTCCATTTGGATCAGAGTGGTCTTGAGTGTTCAAGTAGTGATTCATAATGAATCACTTAATGAAGTGAAAAAAAGATACTTAAAATTGAACTAAGCCATGGATGGAAAGGAGTATTAGAAAGATGACATAAAAGAAATATTTTGAAATATTGAAATGTCAATCAATTATAATGGTGTTTCAATACCAGTGTGGTCTAGGAAATGGAAGTGGTTAATTAGATTGCAGTGGTAATATTCAACTAGAGTAGTTCATGTTACAACACTATGAATCTTAATAATTATAGCCCAAAAGATGTTGGGATAATATTTCTTTACATAAAGGAAGTAGTTGTGAGATGACAACACTAGTGGACCTAGTGGCTAGAAACACAGAATGGACAAGGCTTGGCTAGAAGGTGTAGAATAGGGGCCAATGGTGCACAATTGACAAGGTGGCAAGGTTCTACAAGAATTTAGGGACAACCATCTATAATAAAAATCAAATAATTTATTTAAAACTGAAATATATATGCATTGGAGTGCATGATAGAATTGGTGCATGATTCATAGAATAAAGATAGAATGCATGTGCATAAGATAGGAATGAAATATCAAATGCTTGGTGCATAATGATATGTGTTTTTGCATGTAGACATGCTTGAACATACTGGTGGAATGATTATAAAGTAAGAGTATTCTGTTGATATATATATTAATAATAATAATGATGCTACGATATTTGAATAAAAATAATGATGGATTGCGTATCCAGGAAACATGATTATAACCTAATGATATTGTTTCTTATGGTATCCATCCATACGAACACCAAACGAGGATGGTGGGAATGTTGATCAAGTGATTGGAAAAAGGAGTTTGGGAGCTTCTATAAAGTACTAGTTGATCAGGTAGCATCAAGTAAATTGATGACACCCGTACATGTATGCATTTGGGGTTGTTATGATGTATAATTTCTAAAGGGAATTGATGTAATAATTCCCTCAGTTGAATCTCAAAATTTGAATTGATGTAAAGGAATGATGCCTTGAGTATGAAAATGATATTTGTTGCTTGACTGCATTTATGGAAAACTAATTGCATATTGTTTTCTGTTTGTTATGAGGTCATAAATGAGTTATGTTAGGAGACATTACTCATGTTATAACAATGAACTCCATTAGAGATGATCATGTGTGAGTCCATGATGGCAATGGAAACAGAAAGGATATAGTACCATCCAAGTGCAGAATGGTTTTCCCCTACGTAACTGAGGTTTGGACTGCAAACGTTTTTCCTACACTAAATAGAACTAAGGGATAATGTTCCTAGTGTTGTGTATGGGTTGAAGAGGAAGGTATGCAAAGGATCATACAGGTTGTGGGGAAGAGTTTGGATGAGGTATTAAGGAATGGGCCATACCTTCCAATTCACATGGTGCATACATGACATGAACATATGGTATTCCAAAGTTAATGCAAGGATGCATTGTGTAGATGGGGCCATAATTATTGGCACAATGGTTTTACTTATTGGTAAAGTTTGATTGCGTTATGAAAATCTTGGTGTGTTGATAATGAGTATACAGTGAATGATAGTTCCATTATAGATAATCTGATTAATGGATTAATTTTGTTTTTAATATGAATAATAGTTGGAAGTGATAGAATTTTTAGATTACTATAATTCTAAAAAATTACTTCATGTACTGAATGCAAATATTGTGCACGAGATATTAACAACGTGTTTGGTTGCAAGAAAATTGAGAAAATTGCAGGAAGAATAGTCTTGGATATGGAAATAATGTAATCCCATAAAAAAGACTAGTATATATCGCTATAAGAGCCAAACATAATGAGAAGAAATATCATGTGTGGGCATTTTTAATTTCATGTATAACTAGATTTGAGAAATTTATAATTGGAAATTGTTATGATATGCTAAAAATTTGTTTGGTTGCATGGAAACTTAGAAAATTGTAGGAAGAATAGTCTTGGATATGGAAATGGTGTAATCCGTAAGGAATACTGATATCTACTGCTGCAAGAGCCAAACAATTATGAGAAGAAAACTCATGTTTGGGAATTTTGTTTTCCTGGGTAAATCTGATTGGAAATTTTATAATTAAATTTTTTATGATGATGTCTCATATTTACTATATGCATGCGATGCATATATGATGATCACCACAGGTTGTGGATTTTTAGTAGAAATCTATCAGCAAGTTGGAATCTGTATGCAAGAGAACACCTTGGAAAATGATGGATCAACTAAGGAATGACATATCACTGAAAGGGATTCCTGAGCCTAGAGGGTATGTACAACATGAAGAATCGGGTTGTTAGGCCTGAAGAGTGAAATTGTGTGTGAGTCACATTGTCGAAGAAGTAGGTTTTCAGGCTTGTAGAAGAAGCAAGTTGTTAGGTTTATAGAAGAACCAATTTGTTAGGCCTGAAGATTGAACTCTTGTGTGAGTTGCACTATCAAAGAACTAGGTTTTCAGGATTGAAGAAAGAACTTTTGTGTGAGTTTCACTATCAAAGAAGCATGTTATCAGTCCTGAAGAGTGAAATCTAGTGTGAGTTTCATTCAAAGAACTAGGTTGTCATGCGTGAAGAGTGCACTCTTGTTTGAGTTTCACTGCAACAACAAGGTTGTTGTTGGTTATTTTATTGATATTTCCTAACAATGAGTCCCTTGAGTTCCCTTTAGTGAGATTCCTAGTTAACTATGCCAGAGAGACCTTTATAAATGAATGGCTCATTCCTTGGGTTAGCCTTGATAAACAAATGGTACATCCCTTGGGTTAGCCTTGATAAATGGATGGCACATTCCTTGGGTCAACCCTGGTAAACTAATGGGAAACCATTCCTTGGGTTGGACAAGCCAATGGGAAGAGAGTTGGTGGAAATCAGGATAGTTGTAGGAGAATTACATTGGCTTATGTATATGTTTCAGGCCAGGGTGCCTTCGTATATATGTTTTGGGGATAAAGTGCCTATGTATTTATGATTTTGGGGGTTGGAGTACCTATGTATCTATGGTATTGGGGCCAGAGTGCCTATGTAATTTTCTTAGGCTAAAATTCATGTGTCATTTTGGGCCAAAGAGCATATATGTTGATTATTGGTTGGGGAGATAGAATTGTAAAATGAAATTACACCTATAGGGTGTTGTGCACTGAGGATAGTGAAAAAATAAGGGGGGAGGGGATGTAACATCCATAGTTTTAATCCCTATTAAATATAATGTAATTGTATAAATGTGAATTAGGATAGTGAGTTGATGTGTTTGGGAAAAGATCTTGTATTGATTTAATGTGTCCGGGGGCTGAAATTCATATTATGAACACTGAAATAATTAATAAAAGTGATAATTTTTTGTTGCGATACGTAAGAGATGAAGAATGACGGGGGGATATGATTCCACAAGAGAGAGAGGGGTCCAAAGGGGAATTACTCATGGGTATTATTCTGACCTACATTCCTGAATTATTATCTTTGTGGATAACCTTCTATTTGTTGATTGAGTGTATGAGAATCCAATCATTTACCTCATGTAAGAAGGTAGGTGTGAGTGGTAACATCACATAGTTATTGGAGAGCATGGGATGAAGTAAAATCATCCTTGAGAAGATTGTAAGACAAGCAAGCAAGGAAGGGAGGGAATTGGTATTCGTAATGGGGACAATTTTTACATTCAGGTTTTGGGTAGAAAAGAAGGATAGGAACGATGGTAAGAGGACCAACCATGATAAAATTCAAGGAAACCATTGTTTGGCTATGTTTTTTATGCTGAGAAAGAGGCCCGTGTGCCTGTAAATTGGGTTGTAAGCATGTGGTGTGATTTCTTGTTGAGGAAATATCTCAGAGCTTGTGAAGGATATTGTGAGAAAACCTGAAGCAACTGAAAGTTCCTGGATCCTAGCTGAGGAATTCATGGACAAATGAGTGCACTCATGTTGGTTTATCTTGCTCTGTGTCTACTCTTCTATTGGTCTTGATGCATTCTTATGGGTTATTCATATTCTCAATTGACCATTACAGATTGACCCTAGTTCAGAACTAAGAAGCTTCCCAAAAAAATCCCTTAAAGACTATCGACCCCTCTGGTAACCCAGAAGGCTACGCAATACACTGATTGCACTGCACAGTCTCACCCGAGATAGCTCTATGGGTGGTTGCAATACTCAGGTGTTTGCAACCTGAGACTGAGTAATATATGTGCTTGTACACCATAACCTTTATTTAGTCCATTTAACATCCCATTATAACATTTATTCTATACATGTGTGTAAAATACTAGATCTATTTAATCAATTCATTCAACATTCATCAACTAATAAGACAAAAAGACACATTCATTCAATCCCACAACATAGTGTTACTGTGGTTCACCCTCACCTGGGCTACATCCACAAAGATCTGGCTCTCAAGCTTTTATTATATTTTGGTAAGATATCACGCTGCGTGTGTTTACATTCCTGGATCTCACTCTCCTCAGCAAGCTCCTCGATCCTTGCGAGGCTGACTAGATCGCAGTAGGATCCTCAACCTATGATCTAACCCTCAAGATCTAGTTGCTCATTGCTTCCTTAGCTTACCAACTTAATGATTCATACAATGCTTACAACTCTCTCTCTCTCTCTCTCTCTCTCTCTCTCTCTCTCTCGGTCTGTATCTATCTATGTATATATCTAGGTATCTCTTTGTCCTAAGTACTAATTATTTATATTTTCAGCTCACCAACCATTACAATGTATTACAAAAACCCTAACCCTAGCATCGTTAGGTCTTCCATGAATGCATGTGTGTTGCTTTTCCTTCCAGCCATATTTTTCCTCTTGCATGCTTCTCTTCCAAAAATATCCTTTCTTCTTGATTCGGCTTGCATCCAATAATCCCCCCAACACTAACATGTGGCTCATCCTGAGCCACCTAACCATTGTGCACTACTTCAATCTCTCCTATGATATCCTGGAACTTTTTTACTAGTTCCTTTTCTTGTGTTTGAGCCTGCACGGTCTTCTCCTTGAGTGCATCCAATACCTGCACTACAATCTCGTCACTGACTATCCCTGCCCACTCTACTTGAGTTTGTGCCAAGTTCTTCTTTGCGTGTTCTACTTGCACAATGAGCTCTGCTGCCCGCTCCTGGAGCGGTTCTATTTGAGCTTGGTGCTCCTTTTTTTGTCTCTATGTAGCTATGAGTTTTGCCTGCAGTTTCTTCATATACTGCACTCCTTTGACGCGATCTGTGATCAACATTTTCTTATGCCTTTGCTTGAGGTCCTGGATAGTAGCACTTATCCTCTATTATTCCTGGTCCCACTACTGGACCTGTTGATCCTTTTCCAACTTTGTCCAAAGCTGTGATTCCTTCTTGAACAAGTCCATTGCTCCGTGGACTTGTTGCTATATTATTTCCTCTTGCTTCCTCAGCTCTTTCACCTCTGGTGGCGTGGTAGGTACAAGATGATCCCAGAGATTCTCGATCTCCTGTCTGTATTGATCGATTGTCTACACAATATGATCAATCTTATGTGTCACCATGAGTTATGTTGTCTATGCGCTGTTTGGGATTTTCTCATAGGATACGACCAATTCCTTCTCCATTCTATCTGCACGGTCTTTTTCATATTTTCTCTCGAGCTTAGACTGCTTGAGTACCAATTCCATCTTGTCCTACCTGTCCTTTGCATGCTACAATTATTCTGCGTCTGTGCATGCGCGTGACTGTACCTTCTGTGTGACGTTGAATTGTAGTTTATACAAGGCCTTGGTTGGTATCCACATCAATACCAACTTTATTTGGGCGAAGTCATTTAGGGGTGTTTGCCCCACGATTTCATCCATGCGCAACATGTTGGATGTGACATGAAATTTCTATCTCGATTGTGCTATCGTCTGGATCCTATCCTACTCGCTTGATCCAACCTTGCCTCCTACCTGTGATGCTTATGAGACTGTTCCTACGCTGTTGTTGGCCGCCTGCACTTCTCTGAGCTGCTGGAGGAGTTTTCGTATATATTCCAAATCCTCCTCAATCCTGTCCCTTTGGCACTCATCATTTTCAAAAACCTCCACTATGAAATCGTGTACCATTTGATCCACAAGTTTTGTGTCATCCTCCGTGATTGTGTATTTTGGCGTCGTTCTGTGCGCCTTATATTTCTTGCGCATACCCCCCATTTGGATGACTGGCCTCTTAGTTTGGCCTTTCTTTTGCTGAGTCACACTTGATGTGGTTCCCTATGCTGTCTCAGCCTATTTCTGTTATACTTGTGGTGCCTGGGTGTTGTTCTTCTTCCCCACCTGAGTGTCTTTATTGGACACACCCCCTTTCTTTCGTTGTGCCTTGTTCTAATCGGTCCTTGGCTTCTTGGGCACCATTATCTCTTATGCCAATGTTTGTTCATGCCCTACCTCCTCCTCCATTCCTGCGAGAATTTCTTGATTCAGTACTGGAATCCTCCAGTCATCATCCCAATACTTAATGTCCATCTCTATGTCTACCTCCTTGATGCAATAGCACAGTTGTAGCCATTGATTGTCAAGATCCTTCCGTGCCTGGATCCACATTTCATGTCTCATTGCTTTAAATCTGGATATTCCATGATACTGCGTGACCACTTCTGATGTCACTCTCCAAGTGTTGGCGATTCTCTCCTGTAGGTCGCTATGATATCCTTCAAATATGGTTGCATTTTCCTTTCTGTTCTTGGGGTCTAAAGCGGACCCCAACGATAAGTATCATGCTCCATGGAAAGGATTGGGTCTAGAGGAAAAGAATGAATACTTCGGCTCCTTCCATCTGATCAAGGCTACCAGGATGAGTAGCCATGAATAGTGAAATTTTGTCCATGGATCCTCCATGTCCTTCCAGTCATCCAGGAATAGATTTAGCAAATATGGGGCCCAACTAAGTGTGGTGCCCTGCACACACTATTTTGTAGATGCAACAACTCTGGCTGAGACTTCCTCCTTGTGGTATTTCCTAAGTAATTTGCATGCCATAATTTTTGTGGCCATTCTTGTCCCGGTGTCACTGAAACGCTTGATGATGATTCTTCGTGACCCCCTTTTGGTACCATATTTATTCTTCATTTCCTCGGCCATTGCTTTCTCCTTCGTCTTTTCCTAAGGGAACTGCACGAGATCCTCACCCCGTGATGGTAGCCTTGTGATGTATGCAATAATCTCTACGTCTATTGAGACAAGTTTTTCCAGCCACAGGTATCTGCCATGGGTGACTGCCATCAGTTTCTTGACGTAGTTGTTTGCATACTAGTCCCTTCC
Organism: Picea glauca; assembly: GCA_000966675.3. Lineage (NCBI taxonomy): Eukaryota > Viridiplantae > Streptophyta > Pinopsida > Pinales > Pinaceae > Picea > Picea glauca. Next base: position 192,749 of record JZKD02S0544110.1, read on the forward strand.
AAAGTGCGGTATGTCCAACAGGCTTAGAATCCCATTTTTGGCCAGTCAGGCTGCCCACTGGACTGGTTGGTTAATTGGTTTGCCAAAGGGTCCTATACCCATAGTCTGTAGGTAAAATTTCTTGGAGAACTCTGGGAGCTTCTCTGTGTTTGTCACCTCATGGTCTGTGTAATATACCAGATATAAAAAGTATGCAGAACAAAAATAAAATGCTATAAATTGCAGAATAACAACAATATAACCAAAACAATCACCACAATAGCACTGAAATGATATAAGAACAACAACATAAATAACACTTTGATTTTGAAAGCAATGTTCACGGGCCTCTTCCAGGGGGAAACCTCCAGTTGAGCAGAGCTCTATTACAATAATATCCAAGCTAGGGTTATCATACCCTTGAATCCTATTTATACTAAATATGTCTATCAAAAGAAGCATCTAGAGGAAGATCCTTCTAGAAGAGAAAGCTTCTATTAGGTATTCTTACATTCGACTTATTCTATTTTATTGCAAGGCATTATTAATATTGACCTTTATTACATTTGAATATATTGTTCTACCTATGTGTGGGTTAGGACCCTGACATGTCCTCCCCCTTAAAAACAACCTTGTCCTCAAGGCTTGAGATGTGGAGATTGCTGTAGAATGGTAGTTGGTTCCCAAGTGGCATCTGCTAGAGTTGTATTAGCGACGCTCATGCTGGTCCAAAACTGCTCGTGGCTGTAGCCAAATGGATCCTTCTTTGGCTAAATCAGGAAGGTTGGCTTGAATTTGGCACTTAGTTCCAATCACCTTCTTTAAGCATGAAACATGAAAAATAGGATGTAGCTTCGAATGAGTGGGGAAAGCTAACTGATAGGCTAATTGTCCCACATGCTTGAGAACTATATAAGGACCATAAAATTTGGGAGCTAGCTTCCGAAAATGTTAGACCTTGAGGGAAGTTTGATTGTAAGGTTGCAGACAAAGAAACACCTGATCCCCTTCTGCAAATTGATGTTCAAAGCGACCTTGATCTGCTTGTTGCTTCATGCAACTATGTGCCATGACCAAATTCTCTTTGAGGGTAAGGAGAATAGCTTCTCGAACTGTAAGTGTTTGGTCAACTGCTTGGACCTTTGAGACACCAGGTAAGTATGAGAGAAAATAAGGTGGCTTCTGTCCATATACTGCTTCAAAAGGAGTAATGCGTGTAGCTCTATGGTATGAAGTGTTGTACCACCATTCAGCTAGGGGTAACCATTGAGCCCATTGATTTTTCTTTTCCTAGGAAAAACACCTCAAATATGTTTCCAAACACTTGTTGAAAACTTCTGTTTGACCATCAGTCTGGGGATGATAAGCTATGATGAGATGGAATTGGGTGCCTTGTAGCTTGAATAGTTCTTGGAAAAATTACTTGTGAAAGTTGGGTCACGATCAGAAAAAATAGAGTGTGGCATGCCATGAATCTCGAAGACCTGATCCATGAAAATTTGAACCACTGTGGATGATGTAAACGGGTGTTGAAGAGCACAGAAATGAGCATACTTGGAAAGGCGATCAACAACCACCATGATGACTGATTTATTTCCCGATTTGGGTAAGCCGGTAATAAAATCACATCACATTCAATGACAAAAATACAAATGTCCTATTTCATACCATCCCAGAAAAAAGAATGTTTGACCCTGTCATAGGTTGTTTTGAACTCGGAGTGCCCCGCTGTGGGTGTAGCATGAAGCTCAGAAAGTACCGTGGATTTAAGATTTGATTGTTTACTTAAATACAAACGACCTTTGTATCGAAGCTCATCATGGAGCCAAGAGTACCCTGGGGAAACTGGAGCATTGGACTGCAATTGTTGGATCAGATGCAAACTTTTGGGATCTTGTAGCCATTCCTGGCGAACGGCTTGGATCTAATCTCGTATAATGAAGGAAAGAAAAAAAAGGGATCCTTCATCTTCATATTTTTGGGAAAGTTCATTCACAACCACATTGTCTTTGCCTTTCTTGTAAATGATCTCATAATCATATCCAAAGAGCTTAGTCACCCATTTTTGTTGCTCGGAGGAGGAATTACGTTGTTCTAGAAAATACTTGAGGATTTGATGGTTTGTCTTAATTTGGAAACGTTGCCCCAATAGATAAGGGCACCACAGATCAACGGCATGAAGAATAAACAACATTTCATTTTCATAGATTGATTTTCCCAGATTTCTTTCAGATAGTTGCTTGCTGGTAAAGGCCAAAGGTCGACCTTCTTGCATAAGGACAACACCAATTCCTTTCCCCGAGGCATCACATTCCAACACAAAGGTCTTTGTGAAATCAGGAAGGGCCAGGACTGGAGTGGTGCACATGGCCATCTTCAAGTTTTTAAAAGCTTGAGCAGTGGCTGGAGTCCAAGTGAAAGAGTTCTTTTTTAGGAGAGCAGTGAGAGGTGCTGCAATTTTTCCATAATTCTTAACAAACTTGCGATAATACCCTGT
>JZKD02S0544110.1:223428-237371 GCA_000966675.3 Picea glauca
AAAATGGAGTAGTTGAGAGGAAAAACAGAACAATGCAGCAAATGGCCAGGTAAATGATGAATGAGAAGAACATTGGTCAAACCTACTAGGTAGAAGCAATAAAGAGCAGTCCATGTTCTTAACAAAGCCCACCTTAGACCACAAAGTGACAAGACACCTTATGAACTGTGGTATGGGAGACCTGCTTCAATCAAACACTTCAGAGTCTTTGGGAGTAAATGTTACATAAAGAATAATGATGAGAACCTTGGAAAATATGATGACAGGATTGATGAAGGTATATTCTTAGGGTATGCTACAAACAATAAAGGATACATATGCTATAATAAGAGGCAGCATAAAATGGTTGACTGTATTGATGTAAAATTCGATGAAGGAATCCCAACAAGAGAGGTGTACAATAATGCGTCTTCTACAGAGGAAACAGCTGAAGATGAATATGAATAGGTCCAAGAATAAAAAAATGAAGACTCTGAATCAGATGAAGACACAAATACTCAGACAGACTCAAATCAACAAACAACTTCAAATTCCTCCTCCAGAATCACTTAAAAGAATCATCCTGCAAGTCAGATAATTGGTGAAAAAGACAAAGGTGTACAAACCAAGAGAAAGATAATAAAAAACACCGAACAATCACATATAGCTTTCATATCCATGCTGGAACCCAAGAATTTTAATGAAGCTAGCAAATATGACCATTGGGTTAAAGCAATGAATGATGAACTTGATCAGATTGAGAAAAACAATACGTGGGAGATGGTTCATAGACCCGAAGGTAAAAATATCATTGGTTCCAAATGGATCTTTAAGAATAAGTTGAATGAGTAGGGACAAGTTGTCAGGAACAAAGCAAAATTGGTCTATAAAGGCTATGCTAAAATAGAAGGACTAGATTTTGATGAAACATTGCGCTCGTAGCAAGATTAGAATATGGGATTACATTGGTTCATTCTACTCCTTAATACCCCCAAGGGAATGGATTGGAAGAATCCTATAACAAGATCCCTATAAATATCATCAAGATATTATTAGAAGACAACAAGAAAGAATGGGACTCAAAGCTGAAATTTGATTTATGGGCTGATAGAGTTACAACAAAGAGGTCACTTGGTGTCTCTTCTTTTCATCTTGTATATGGGGTTGAGGCTATATTTCCTACTTATCTTTCCTTTCTTGTGGAAAAATTCTTCCAGGACTACCAAAGAGAACCCGATGATATGGTCAGAAGGATACAATAGCTGGTAGAAGTGCAACAGACTAGGGAGAAGCTACTGGACAAAGCATAGGACCATCAACAAAAGATCAAGCAAGCCTTTGATAAGAAGGTAATCAAAAAATATTTCTAGCTGGGAGATCTAGTGCTCAAGTGGGATGCACCCAAGCAAGACAAAGGAGAACATGGTAAATTTTAAGCCTTGTGGATTGGTCCCTTCAAGATTTTTGAGGTATTTTTAAATAACATTTATAACTTGCAGAATTTGGAGGATTTCAAAGATTTTGGTGGCCCTGTCAATGGGGACTTTTTGAAAAAGTATTTTTCTTAAGCCATGAGTGGCTTTCCATTCATTGTAAATATCATTTTCTTTTTATTTCTGATTGAATAAGTGACCCCATATCCATAGGATAAGACATTGAAGTTGCTTGTTCTTGGCGACTCACCGGGAGCATGCCATCCCCTATGGAGCCAATGCTATCACATGAAGTTATCATGGGTCTTTTATCCCTTAGGTTTTTAATTTTTATCCTTTAGTCTTTAGCTTTGATTTATTTTTCTCTTTGTGATTTTCTTAGGTTAGTCTAAACAAATAAAGACTTGGGTTTTGGTTCATTTTTTGGCCCATACATATGATTTTAGCCTAGGTTCATTTTATGGTTCATGTATTTGACTCACCTTTTGATTTGACACCAAGCATTATCAACCCCATGATCCTAACGACTTGAAAAGTCACTCCATCCACTCATTCTATTTATCCTTTCCATGTTGTCCTTATGTCCGTTAAGGGGGTCAAATCAAACTTTGAAAAGGGTGCTGCCAACTCACTAGGCATTTTCGTAGCACACCTTTGTCCTATGCTCCTTTACCATAATTAACCATAATCAACTGATGTGATGATTGTTTTCAGTGCCCTTGTCTTTAAAAAAGAATATTGAGATTTGGTCATTTATTAGCTTTCTAACTTTTTATCAATTTGAATTTTTCCTCCCAAGCTCGGCCTTGCTAAAATCATTAGTTCAGACAATATGCAGATTTCTCTATGGGATCGATTGTTAGAGATGAATTGGAGGCTGAGGTGGATGTAGTATTTCCATAGCTTGTTGCAGATATTCCATCATTAGCCACAACCTCCAGTTATTTCTTGAGTCTTTTCAACTGCATGGGAAACTGTTAAGATACACCTACCTCATCTTTTGGTAGCGTCTGACACTACAAACTGCATCCTCTCTCATCCATTTTCATCTGTAGCCTTTCTTCCACAGACTCCATAGCCATATTCCAACTGAATTTCTCCTATACCAAGGTCCATCCATTTTAATTCAGAATCTCAAATTCCCATTCATTCACTTGGCTCTTGTGTCCAGACTGTGCTACATAAATCACTACCAAAACTAACTCTAAGGATCCCCTGTCCCAGTGTTGTGTTTTCCTTGGATTTATTAGTTCCATCATCTGTATTCACAATATCCATGCATTAGCCTCCCTTATTCACTATGTCTTCCTACATTGTTTTATCTCAAAGTCAGCTAGAAGTGAGGAGGATAGAATTCCCTACCTTTTAAACCTTTGATGACCATTGTATGGTGGCATAAAATTGTGGAGTGCAACCTTGCATACCTTTCCTTAGAGTTTCTTTCTATCATTTTTTAAAAGAAAGACATCAAACCAGTCTATTGTTAATTCAAAGTGAGTTGGTGGAAAATACTTGAGAGAGAAACGATTAGCCACTATCAATTCTCATAGATCTTTGCCTCTATTTGGTTCCTTTACCCCTCATTGTATCACAGCCTTTGATCCCCTCTTTATATCCATGGAGACACCTCAAATGAATAAGCCTCACAAGGGAGGGATTGTGGTTAGGATTGAAGCTTCTGACAAAACCTGTTTGATGCTGAGCCAATGCTCAAGGAGGTTTTCCAAAGGGTTTGCTTTCTCTCTTTTTGTCAAAACATGCAGAGGGGACACCCTGAAGTAGCAAGGTCATTTACATTACACTTTGATGGAATTAAGACCAAGGTGGGAAACCTTGAGTTTGAGGTATTTGAGGCATCTATTGCAGCAACCACTGAGATACCTAATACTGGTGAGAGGTGGTTCAAATCCATGATCCTCAATGCTAACTTTTCCAAGGACTTCCTCAAACCAGACTATCAGAAAGACAATTTGTGTAAGGGAGTGCCTAGGAGCCACCTATTCGAAGGCTTTGAAAAAATGTTGAAGATCATCCAAAGATATTTTACATCTGAGGGAAGGTTTAACATGATATACCAGTATCATATAAGACTCTTGTTTCATTTCACTTGTAAGGATTCAATGAATATCCCTTTTTATCTATTGAGGAGTATGGGAAAGATGTCTGATAGAGTCCAAGCCAATTCCAAGGCTGTGGACACTAGTGTCTTCCACTCTGGGTTGATCAGGATGCTGGTGATGGGAGAGTTGAAGAAAAGGAACATTCCTTGGGAACAGTTCATCGTCTCTGCCCATATGCAGCTAGATATATCCTCTACCCCTCAATCAAAGATGCAAAACCCTTTTCCATCTAGTAGTGTTTCCCTAGCAAGAACAAGCCGAAAGAGAAAAATAAAACCCACTACTAAAGACAAAGAAAACCCTAAAGAAATTGAAGAAGAAGAGAGGGAGGTTCATCACTCTCCATAGAGATATTTTTCACCTCCTCTTGTACCTGAATTGGAAGAAGTCCCTTCATCTACCAAAACAACAACCAAGAGGGGAAGGAAGTTTCATTTCCCTTCACCTGCTCCAACGACTAAGATCATAATCAAGAATCCTTTTACTAGATCATCAACCCACAAGGACGTTGTTGAAGTAGAAGTCTTACCGAAGGCTTCAATTCCAAGGAAATAGAAAGATAAGCGTAAAGGAATTGAGAATCCTGTTGAGGTGATAGACAGAGCCTCTGTTAAGTAGAAATATAAAGGTAAAGCCACTGATAAACCTATTGAGGTTATCAACATTAGCACTCCACCTAGTAATCCCACTTTCAAAATATTGATTAGACAGGTCAGGGAGGCTAGGAAAGAAGTTGCTCATTTGAAGGTAGACATTTTGACGGAGAGAAGAAAGATGAAGGAACTCATGGAAATGTACAGTGAAACCCTTGATATGGAAAGGTTTTCATCAAGAAGAGCCATGCCTCTCCATAGGCAAATTAAGACCCTGTACAGAAAAAACATAAGCTTTCAGTCCCAAAATAGAAAGCTGAAGGAGGAATTGCATCATTTTAAGGATGAACTAGCCCAGAGGAACTTAAATGTTTTGGTACAAGATGCAATAGAAAGAGATGAACCTGCAGTTAAGAGGAGTATCCTTGCAAAGGAAAAATATGCTTCTATGACAGAGGGAATTTCTCCTGCAACAAGGAGGAGTGCTAGATTGATGAAGTAGTTGGGGGATGAGAGATCCATTTTTGTGGGTGGTCTCTTTTTGCAAGTGTGAAATAATAAAGGAAGTATGATTTTTATACCTATATAGGCATCTACATGCTCCTAGTCCACCAGTTAATTTTTTTGTGTTTTTGAAGAATTTATTACATCACACAAAAGAAAAAAAAACACAAAGATTCTGTAGCTCCATGGAGCTACAAAATCTTCTATACAGGATGTTCTACAAATTTCCCTATCAAAGGTGCTATGAAATCTCCTATAAAAACTCAACAATAGCACTATGGAATCCGCAGAGCTATTTTATGGATGGCACTACTGAATCTGCAGAACTGTTTTAGGAGTGGCGCTACGGAAACTGCAAAGTCGTTACACAAGAGTGGCACTATGGAAAGAGCAAAGCTATTTCAGGGATGGCGCTACGGAATTTGCAGAGATGTTACACATGAAACACTATTAAATATTCAGAGTTGTTTTACAAAGGGTGCTACAGAATTGGCTACCAAATGCACTACAGAATGGCACTACGAACCGACCATCACGGTCAAAGGTTCAAATTCATGACTCCTTCCTGATTTTCGATGATGAGGAGAGAAGAAAGGATCACAGGTGGTAGCATGGAAGCAACATAAGACCATTGTAGAACACTTGGAACTGAATAATAATTCACCTAAGCTAGAAGACATGCCATTTAATTATTGTTGGAGTGGTTGCCAACATGGCTCCTAAATTGTAGCAGTTTGTTAAGATATGTTAGCAAAAGTGTTAGAATTGTAGTTATTTTGGATAATCCTAGGATAGGATGGCCAGCTTGCACCTCTAGTTGTTTCCTTTCCTTTTTTGGTTATAAATACATCTTTTAAATGATTAGAGATATTCGAATGGTTGAGTAGGGCTCCCTGATCATAATATTTTGACTAAGTAAAGTTGTTCTCTGGTTATGTATTGGACTTGAGACATTTTGATTAATATAATTTAGTTCCCTTTTTATCATTGTGTTGCCTCTTATACTGAAATACTCATGATTGGATGATCCATATGAGATTTTGTGGTTGTGTTATGCTGAATGTTTGATTATAATGGTGCTATGAATTGTTTTTAGTGTTCTTCTCTTGGTTGCTTGAAGATTTGATGTTAATAGTATGCCTTTCCACTTTCCTCACTAAGTCTTCCTCCTATTCACTTTTATTCCAAACCACTGACTGAAGTGAATCAAGACCTCATTTTATTATGCATGCTAGCCCAGATTTATGAGTTAAGACATTCTTATTATGATTTTTTTCCATTTGACCTTTAATCACTCATTTACATTTACAAATATTTTGATGGTATTGGGCGTATCGTCTTTCAATATGAGGGTGATTCACAGTGCTAACACTACCCATATTAATGTGTGGTCTATTCTTGCATATCATATTGTGGAGACTTCGTGTAGCCTCTGATGCCAATTTTCTAAGCCCGTGTCTGATTATGATGCACATGAGGTGATGCTTTGCCAACTGAGTACTCCATATGCAGTCAGGTTCACATAATATTCTTCTCATGCGGTTTCTCTGTACAACTGGTTGATTTCCTCCAGGTCTAAGCATGTCGGTTCTACAAACCTTTCCCCTTCTGATGGGTCCAATGGTGCAATGACTATGTATTCACCTAACTTGAATGTCATCTTCTGTGTATTTAAGTTGATTATAGCCTAGTTTTCAAACTCCCAATCCAATCCAAGCAATGTTAGATAAGGTGTTGTGTTTTCCACTATCTATATTACTTCGAAGTCAGCTTTAGTGTGCACTCCATCTAGATCTATTGTTACCCCTTTTAGTCTCCCAATTGGTAGAACTTTGTTTTGATTTTCTAGTTTCAGCTGAACATGTGAATATCCTAATGTGGGCTCTCCCATACATTTCCATGTTTTCTTAGGTAGCACATTGACTTTGGATCCTAAATCCAATATAATATCTCCCATATTGAAATCTCCAATGTTCATGTTCATCCTGAAATCCCTACTTGTTCTCCTCCATGTATGTAGGTGATTTACTATTTTTTGTTCTAACTTTCCTTCTGCCTCTATGCTACATTTATCTAGCATATTTTGTAATATTTTAACAGATGATGGGTCATTGAGTAATTTTACACATGATTGCAAAAATCCTTTAATTGTACTTACTTGTCCTAGGGGATGTGTTTCTTTGGTGTGATCCAGTGATGGAGGCATCTCGTACTTTGGTACTTCCTTATTATACTACGCAGTTGATGTCAATGCAATGTCTGGCCTAAAAAATTCTTGTCTTTCTTGCTTGAATATCTCCTTTTCATTCTGCACATCAAACTGTTTCATTGGTTCAACATTCTTCTTTACCCATTCATGTTGTGTTGGCTCTTCTCGTTCTCTGTCGTTTCCTATTTTAGCTCCACCTCATGTAACTATTTTGATGTTTCTTCTTTCATCCTACACTTTTGTTTAATTCCACTGTACATTCTATTTTTTTTTTAATTTCTCTTCTCCTGGATGTTCCCTAATAGTGTTGGGAATTCTTCTGTTTCATGATCCAATGCGCGACAATACATACAAGTCATTGGTGGGAGTGGACATTCCCTTGTGTAGTGTCCTAGTTTTTGACAATTATGACATACCACTGGTCCTCTACCTCTTCCAAAGCCTCCTCTTAGTCTTCCTCTGCCTCTATAGCCAGCTCGATCCCCTCGCGATGCATTATACTGAGCCACCTGGTTATACTACTCAATATTATAGTGTGACTGCGTGGTATTGTACTGCGGCTGCGCAAAGTTGTATGGTTGCTGCGTAGTGTTATACTGCTATTGCACATTTTTGTATGGGGTTGGTACTTGTTTAAACTGAGGTGCGGTTTGTTCGGTCATCATTTATGCCTGCACCCTGTATGCATTTGATGTTCTTTCCCTCATCAAGTCCATGGTTCTGCAATCCTTTTCATCATGGCCCACTGACTTGCAAAAGTTTCAATATGATCTCTTTCATATTGTTTGGTACTTCTACATCATTGTGAAGTGATATGGATCATGTCCCAGTTTCTTATAGATTTCACACCATAATCCTCCTGTTGGAAATAGGTTTGACATTCTTGCTGACATGTACTACACGAATGTTGGACATTCATTCTTATGGTGTCCTTATGTCCTACATGTGGTACACCAAATGACTTCTCTTTTGTCCTCACTTTTGTTCTGGTTCAGTTGGAATGTTAATTTCTTCAGATCCTCCTTCAACTCCTCGATGGCTGGATCTATCTTCTGATATTGGTTTTCTTCCATTTGTAGAGTTGCCTACAGAGACTCTTCCTGTGTCTGAAAATTCTATTGTCATAGTGGATATTTCAATTGTGGTCACAGTGAATTGACGAACATTTTTCTATGATGCATATATGTCATGACATATTTCAACTTTCCTTTCAATCATTTGAATCTCTGGTTAATATCCCATACAGATTCTCCTGGTTTCTGTCTAATCTCTATCATCTCGTTCATGTATTGATCCTCTGAAATAGGCTTCTGGAACTCATTTATCATCAGCTTCTTGATATCTCCAATCGTTCTGGTTCTCCCTGAAGGACTGTTTGCAGCTAAACTCATATACCAATCCAGTGCATAATCCCTTAGTGTGATAGATAATTTTGCAAGTTTAGTATCCTCGTCCATGATCTGTTTCGCTTCCCATATCTTTTCGCAGATAAACAAGTGCTTCTCCGGGTCCTCTGATGCTTCTCCTTTAAATTCTGGTAACTTGATGGTGGGATTGTGTCCTGCCATCCTGAATGTTGAAATACTACCTCCATGCAGTGTAGATACTTGACTAATGCTTCTTGAACTGGCTCCCCTAGTTGTTGTTCTTGTATGTTTTAAACTTGTGAAGTAAAGTAATGCATATAGATTCTTAAGAAAAACAAAAATTAATCAATGGCTCATGCACATAATACATAGAGATTTATGCTGGAAACCCTTAACCGGGAGAAAAACATCCTTCCTTGGTGCCACACCTTTCAACTCTTCATTGTGTTAATTTCACCATTCACCATACAATACACACAATATTTTAGGTATTCTGTAGTTCCCAAAACCCTAATCCCTTAATCCGGGATTAATTTAGAAAACCGATAAAAATAGAAAAAACCGCCCATGTAGGAATGTTGTCTTCACATCCATCTGTTCCACTTCAAGATAAAAGACAACAACAATAGATAAAATAAATCTAATAGAAGTTAACTTGGCAACAAGAGAAAAAATCTCACCAAAGTCAATTCCCTCTACTTGGGAATAACCTTTTGCTACTAACCAAGATTTTTATTTCTCCACTTTTCCTTCTGCATTAAACTTCTTCTTAAACAACCATTTTCTACCAACATATTTTCTTCTAGATGGAAACTCAACTATATCCCATGCCTCATTCTTATCCAAGACATCCATTTCTTCAACCATGGCCTTCTTCCAGAGTTTACTATCCTCTAAATTCATTGCTTCCCTGACAGTTTTGGGATCATCATCAGTAATAAATAAAGCAAAATTAGAACGAAAATCAGGTGGACTATGCCTTTCCAGTTTCCTTCTTTCCCCCACTGATATCCTCAATACTGGGGTATGAGGTTCTTCTTCTTTTTCTTCATCTTCTTCAAATGATTCCGATTTTTCATCATCCAACACAAACTCTATTTTCTCAGGTTCTTCTTTCCTTGGTAGGAATTCATGTTTGGAAACATCTTTTACCTCTCTAAGAACAACATCCCGACTGTAAATAGTCTTCTTAGTTTCTAGGTTCCAAAGCTTATAACCTTTCACACCATCTTTATAACCCATAAGGATACACTTTTCAGCTTTATTATCCAACTTACTCATATTTTCCTTTGGAACATGTACATAAGCATCGCAACCAAACACTTTGAGATGTTCAAGAGATGGTGTCTTACCATTCCATACCTCATGTGGATTTTTATCATCCAGCACTAATGAGGGTGATCGATTGACTGGGTAACATGATGTACCCACTGCCTCTACCTATAATTCTTTTCCTAACTCGACACCACTAAGCATGCTCCTTCCTTTTTCCATCAATGTCTTGTTCATCCTTTTTGCAACTCCATTCCGTTGAGGTGTGTATGGGGTAGTTTTCTACCTTGCTATACCACACTTCTTACAAAATTCTTCGAATTCATTTCCGCAGAATTTTCCACCATTATATGTCCTCAATACCTTTATTTTCTTCTTTTTCTGATTTTCTACCACAACCTTATATTCTTTAAATTTATCAAATACCTCAGATTTCTTTCTAATAAAATAAATCCATGTGTTCCTTGAGAAATCATCTATGAATGAAACATAATATAGAGACTTACCTAGTTATGGAATAGACACAGGTCCAAACACATCATTGTGTATCAACTCTAAGATCCCCTTTGCTCTTGTAGCACCATATGGGAACCTTACTCAATTCTGTTTACTATATATGTAATGTTCACAGAAATCAAAATCTAGTTTGAAATTAGACATACCTTCAACCATACCTTTACCATTTAGTGTTCGAAGGACCTTTTCTCCAATATGCCCCAGTCTTTGATGCCATAACATGGTCTTCTTTCCAAGCACAGTATTGGTCTTGTCTCGTTTATTTCTCTTCTTAGGGACACAAAAATTGTTACACCCATTAGTATGAGTTATTCCCAACAACATGTACAGAGTTCCACTCCGAACTCCCCTCATCAACACCATTTCTCCTCGTACCATCTTGCAAGTTCCATTTCCCAATACAGTAACCACTCCTGCATCATCCAAATTGCTTACAAATATTAGGCTCTTGACTAGTTTTGGAATGTGTAGAACCCCAGGGAGAGTTCTAATCCTTCCATCATTTAGCAACAACTTAACCCTTCCATGTCCCATGATTTTGGATATCGAGTCATCTCCTAGGAATACATCACCACCATCATATTTTTCATATTCATAGAACCACTCCTTGTGAGGAGTCATATGATATGACACACCTGATTCAATTAACCATACACCATGGTCTACATGTGTACTTTTAGATTCCAGGTAAACCTTCTTCTTCAGTGGCGGTTTTCACCTATGTGGAAGAGGTATTATCATATCCCTTTGGTTTATCAAACTTCTTAGACTTGCAATCTTTCTTATAATGCCATATTTTACCACACTTCCAACATTTCCTTAAAGGTTTTATTGGAGAATTAGATCTACCTGTAGATTTAGATCTCCTCCTGAAGAGTTACTAGGATTCCTATCTTGGGTACGACCTCTTATAAATAAATCATCTGTTTTTTGACTATCCATGCTTTTCTACCTCATATCTTCAGATAACAAGGATGCAACTACATCCTCATACTTCAATGTAGATTGAGTGGTACTACCAATTGCTACAACCAGATTATCCCAAGATTCTGGCAAAGAACATGACAAAGTAATACACTTATCTTCTTCTGCAATCGTAATATTAACAAATACCAGTTGACTTACCAGAGTATTAAAGGAATTTAGATGTTTTGTCACAGAATTTCCATCTTCCATCCTAAGATTATACAACTTCTTTCGAAGAAACAACTTGATTACCAGGGACTTTGATTGATACAAATTCCCTAACTTATGCCATAGTTCCTTGGCTGTAGATTCTCCCGAGACATTCAACAACACTGAATCTGCCAGGCAGAGTTGAATAGTACTCCTTTCTCTTCTGTCCAACTTCTCCCAATCTTCCTTCGACATACTAGTAGGTGGTGCACTAGTAGTTTGTGTACTAGTAGGTTGTGTACCAATAAACCGTGTGCCAATAGACTGTGTACCAGTAGGTTGTGTACCATTATCCAAAATGATCCATTTTTCTTTGTCTACAAGAAGGTCCTCCATCTTGAGCTTCCATAGCTCAAATTTTTTACCATTGAACTTCTCTATCTCGATTCTAGAAGAGCTCTCCATTCCTCTTTCTACACTCAAATCATCACTGTAAAATCTCCCACTGAACCCAGGTTTATCACAGACCCAAGATAAACTTGATATATCAAGAACGAAGGCATCCCCCTGAAGCCAAAAAAGAGCTTTGATACCACATGCAAGTTTTAAACCTGTGAAGTAAAGCAATGCATATAAATTCTTAAGAAGAACAAAAATTAATCAATGGCTCATGCACATAATACACAGAGATTTACATTGGAAACCCTTAACCGGGAGAAAACCAACCTTCCTTGGTGATTTCAACTCTTCTTTGTATTAATTTCACCATTCACCATACAATATATACAATATTTTAGGCATTCCGTCGATCCAAAAAACCTAATCCCTTAATCTAGGGCTAATTTAGAAAACCGCTAAAAATAGAAAAAACCGGCCAAAAAAAAAAAATGGGGCACCGCCCCAAACCCTGTAAGCCCCGGGCTACCGGACAAACCAAAACGTGGGGCAAAACAAGGGGGGGGGGGGGAAACCTGCCCCCCCAGGAAATCGACTAGCACACACGACACAAATAGTGAAGGAAGTTGGGATCATCAAATGTAGTTGTCGAATTTGACGCGCCCACACACACACATGCAAAGAATATAACACATACCCAACATTTCCTTGTGTAGATGTAGTTTTTGTTGTCTCCCTTCTCCCTAAATTTAGTTGTTTAAATGGTGGTGTTCATGTTGGTGTATTAGTTGCACATGGGTTCATGGGTTCCACACTGACATTAACATGGAAAGGATTGTTTCCTTCTATTCTCACTCTTGGACCTCTCATCTTCCTCTCATATGTTGCGCGGAGGATTTCCTCAATCTTCTCCATAGCCTAAAGATTCTCTACATCTTCTTCATTGCTTGCTGAGACTTCCCTCGTGGCTATGACTCTCTTCTTGGTGTTCACCTTATATTGATAGGGTACTCCACTATGCGTCTTTCCAACTGTCTGCATGATTTTCTTGATCTGGTCATCCTCCATCATAATTGGGTCCAAGGCCTCCTCCTCCTTTCCTTTATCCCCTTCTCCTTCCATTTCTTATTTTCCTGTCATTGCTTCCCCCCCTTACCCCATGCATGCAACGAAGTTTATCTCTTTGACTCCATCGTCATTACACATTTGATATACAATTATATTTTAATGGAAGTATATATCGATCTAATGTACCTACCTCAAGGTCTCTTCAAGAACTCTTGTTCAACTGTGCTATAATACTTCGTTGTATCTAGTGCAAACTCTATGATAAATCCGACAATAATGTTTTTTAACCAAAAATCTACTGTGCGCGTGAACTTATTATCAACTCATTGTATATGCACGATCTCTTTAGGATTCCACTCTAGTTGTCTTATCCTATTCATTGGATGGTTGTCTTTCAATATTTTGATCCACTCTTGCAATATGTGTGGGAAATCACAAAAAAAATACTTCATGCAAGTCGATGAATACATACTTGTCTAGATATTTGCATGGTATTAACTTTGGGTTTCTATTATCTTTTTGTGAGAACTCTAAATCCTTCGTCTTCAACCAACTTTCTATGTCTTCCTTCATGGGATTCCACGGTCTCAACATCCCCTTCTAGATTTGCATTCTTTCACTGGTCCCTCATTCTTTTGACGCTTCTTCAACAGATCTCATATGCTCAACCCCATTTCCTTCCAATCAACCAAAAACAAAACCATTTGTTGGTTTATCTTTCTCTTTGTCTACTTTTCTATTGGTCTTGATGCATTCTTATAGGTTATTTGGATTCTCAATTGACCATTACAGATTGACCCTGGTTCAGAACTAAGAAGCTTCCCAACAAAATCCATTAAAGACTATTGGCCCCTCTAGTAACCCAGAAGGCTACGCAATACATGGAATGCACTACGTAGTATCACCCAAGATATCTCTATGGGTGGTTGCAATAATCAGGTGTTTGCAACATAAGTCTGAGAGAGATCTGTGCTTGTACGCCACAAACTTTATTCAGTCCATTTAACATCATGTTATAACATTTATTCTATACATGCGTGTAATATACCATATCTATTTAATCAATTCATTCAACATTCATCAACTAATCAGACACAAATGCATATTCATTCAATCCCACAACACAGTGTTACCATGGTTCACCCCCTCCTGGGATACGTCCACAAAGATCTGGCTCTCAATCTTTTATTATAGTTTAGTAAGATATCATGCCACGCGTGTTTAAATTCCTGGATCTCACTCTCCTCGATCCCTGTGAGGCTGACTAGATCACACCAAGATCCTCATCCTGCGATCTAATCCTCGGGATCAATTCACTCATTCCTTCCTTATCTTACCATCTTAATGATTCATACAGTGCTTACAACTCT
>JZKD02S0544110.1:262768-280200 GCA_000966675.3 Picea glauca
TGTGTGTGTGTGTGTGTGTGAAATTATTGTTTTAAGTGGCATGACCCAACTAGGGTGGCTAGGTATGTTACAATATATACAGTTCTGCAAGAGTTCCTGTGTGGCATAGCCCAACAGGTCTAAGGCTGGGTATATTACAGGATTGGAGACCAATGCTCTTATTGTTGGGAGGAATGTTAGGGATAATTAATTGTTCATATTTTTCATTATTTATTTGCTTGTGAAAATGAAAATAGGACAAACATTATCTTAGGGTGACACTTTTTTTCCTATTATTATGGTTAGTTGGGAGATTAGCTTTAACAAATTCTATTGTTTTAATATGTTAAGATTTTGTCTCCAACATTGTTGAGATATGTTCTATGAAAAGAATGTTAGATTTAGATGCAAAAACTATTTAAAAATATTATTTTTTAATGACAAGAATTTAGATATTTTAAATACACCACATCCCTCATTTGTAATATAATTTCATTTGAGTGAATTCATTTATTCTTTTGCCTATGAGAACCTATACCTATACCGTTTCACTATACTTGTGGTGACTCTCTCTTGGTTATGGTTAAAGTATCTTTGTGAATTCCTCTTGTGATGTATGTTAAGTTCTCAGATTGCGGTTTGTTAAAGATATTATCTACCATCCCTTGTGATATCAATACTCTGGAAGTGTAACAACACTAGCTAAATGATTGCTTAAGATTTACCAAGTATAATTAATTAAATAATTAACTGTCCTAAATTGTATTAGTTAAATAATGATTATTTATTAATAATGTTAATTAATTAATTACTTATTGTTTAATATATGTTGATTAATTAGTTAATTGATTAATTATCACATTTAATGTTTAGGGTAAAGAATTAAATACTTAATAACTTTTAATTCATTATTATAAAACTTTACGTATGCAGGGGGATGAAGGAATGAATGGAGGGATAAGGTATTAAATGGAGGGATAAGGTGGGTGGCATTAAAGGAGGGTAGGAGGTAGTGAATGGAGGAGGATATGAGGGGGAGATGCATTCGGAAAAGAGGACTTTTGGAAATTTGGGGAAGAGGAAGCAATTTTGAGATTAGAGACTGTATTTCCTGGTTGATATTTTCTGGTTTGGAGTTTGGCTAGACTGTTACAAGGGTGCACTAATTTGCTGAGAGTTTTAGTCTCGGGGGCCAGGAATCCTCACGAAATCTAGGAGCTAGGGAGTCGGACAGGCTCTGTTCCTAGCTGGCAGGGAGGAACGATTTGGTTTTGGGCAGAGTTTGGGCAGAGCAGCGGAGAGGAAAACCGGAGATTGGGGAATTAGCATCAGAAAGAGGTATGTAATTTCATGAATTTGCTGTGTTATGTGGTTGTTAATTAAATTTACTTTCATGTTGTTGATAAATTTAATTTATGCTTTAATGATGAAATTGTACAGCATATAAATTTCTTTATTCTTTATTTTAGCATGTGTTTTATAAGGCTCTGTGGGGACAGAGACCTTACACATAGTATCAGAGCCCTGGTTTAAAAAATTGGATCAGGGCCTATCCTCCTACCTAATTTAGGAATGGAAATGTAGCCACCCAGAAATTTAAACAACCCTAAATAATTTGTATATATATATATATATATATATATATATATATATATATATATATATATTGGAAGCAGCCTAGGGGCCCTGAAACCCTTCATTAGATATAAATCTGGGCCAAGCTCCAGCTCCACCTAACCTGCAAGCCAAGCACACGATTATTTTTTATATATACAGATCTATATACATATAAACAATATGCACAGTAAAAATAAATAAAAAAAATGAAACAGTATAATATCAATTTTGCAGAGGATTTTCTAAACATATAACTATATATATATATATATATATATATATAAGTATGTTAAAGGTATGGAGAAAGAAGAGTTAAAAAATAAAATAATATAAAATATAGTAAAATAAAAAAAAAAAAAAGTTACATATTGAATATAAAAAAAAAAAATAAGAATAAAGTGTATGCGCACAAGTAACCTAAGCCATATCACATTAAACTTATGCCAAACGCCAAATCCATAAGTCACCAAAGCCAAGAGCAAGTGCCAAGACATTTCCATTCCACATGTCAACACATAAACCAACACAAGCCCAGCGCAGCACCGAGCCCTTTCTTTTAAACATTTCTATATAAATATAAATAACAAAATAAATATATAAATAAATAAATTAAAATAAACAAAAATAAAGAAACAAAATAAACAAAAATTCTGACCTACGGATTCGATCCGATGACCGGAAGATGGCAAGACAAACTTTTTCTCTTACAAATTCCTCTCTACCAATAGAGACCTTACACAAGACTCGAACCTTTGACTTGTTTAGCAAAAGTTCATGTCACATAGTGCGCAACTATGCTTCTAGCTAACCAGTATCGGGATGTGAATTACTTAGGAGGAGTAAACTAATTATATATGTAATGAGGTCATTTCGTATTTTTACTTGGCGGCGAAGTATCAATGCAGAACTTCCTCAAACATTAAGAGCGCATATGCTACGACCCTACACCAAGAATCACCCGGAAAACTACAAACCAAAAGAATCAACAAGGGAAAATGGATGGAAATCATGAAAATAATAAGATATAAGGATGGGCAAACCATCACAAAAGTTGCAACAACTAGATAGTTAATGCATTTGTAGTGGTTGTAATTTTTCTTGGACAAATCATAATTGTATCCATGGAGCAAACAATGATTTCTGCATTCTCGTAGCCACTATTGTCTATTTTATTGAAATTGTTTACTCAAGAAGTGGTTTCTGTGGTCCATTTCAAGAATAATTTCCATGCCATGTCGGAGGAGCTCGAGTTTGTTAGTATGGTTGTCAACAACATGTTGAACTCACAGAACATGTCCAACTCTATCAGACAATGGGTTGAACGACTGCAGAAGACTCTCGAGGATGGTGAGGAGCTTGTGGACGAATGCAATAGAGCCAAAATCACTTTTCACAAATTTAATCGACTTTTTCTCTTACAAATTCCTCTCTACCAACATAACCAATTACCTCCAACAAGATTCGAAATCATGTACCGATCCACGGGGAGAACCCACAGGCACCAAAGGCCACAAATAACACATGCATGGAGTACCACAAGTCAACAAACAAGTCACTGAAGACAAGCGCAAGCACCAGGCATATGCAGAAAATCTATTGTTCATTCGGTTACGTGTATTGCATTCAACTTACCAGAAAATATGCATGACCAGGAAATAGAAAAATGATAGAGGTCCACTACCATTCCACAAGCCTCATCCCATAGAACCAAGCCCCGTGATACCATGCCCATCATCCAAAATCAGACTTACAGTGCATTCGCACTGCGTGTTATATGCAAATAAATCCCATTGCCACTGAAAAAACAAAATATTATACAATTCACCAATGAAACCTGCATTACCAATAGACTAACATTCATCCAAAATTAGACTTACAATGCATTCGCACTACGTGTTATATGCAAATAATCCCATTTCCACTGAAAAAAAAAATAATATTATACAATCCACTAATGAAACCAACGATACCAAGCCCACAAGGAGATAAAACCTGTGTACAACACGTCAGTGCTCAAACCACGTGCAAAGCCACACGGAGGAGGATCCCATGGGGGCAAGGTGAGGTGTGCTATGCACCAACACAAAAAAAAAAACAATGCCAATGCCAGATTCAAACAAGCCAGTGCCCTTGAGCCAGCACCGAACACTGGACTGTAACTATTTCAACACAAGTTCAAACACATAATACACACAATACATAAAATTCCACACAATATCATACAACAAACAAGTCGACGCCCAAGTCAAACTCCAAGCCACCGAGGAGCATGGGGAATGTGCCACTGTGCGTGACGCCCCCTCCATTCATGGAACTCATGGATACTAGGTTTGATCGAGCAGGGGGATGGCCATGGCCGCCGGCCTCATCCTTCACCTATGCAGAGCGTTTGATGAAAAACAAAACGAGAATGAAAAGGGTCGAGTGAGGCTAGGGTTCGAGGAGATAAAGGTGAGAGTAATTTAGGGTTGAGTATGAGAGTCCTAGGAAGGAGGGCACGTGGACCTCATGCACCCACGATGCCCAACTTCAAATAAAAAAAAATTGTTTATCTTTTTTATTTCTCTTAAATTACATTTATAATAATAATAATAATAATAATAATAATAATAATAATAATAATAATAATGAAGATATAAAAAAAATATAAGTTTGGATTCCATGGGTTTTGAACCCACGACCACCCACCAAGCCCAAGCCTTAAGAAATGACCAAACACCAACGTGCCACACATATCACTTTTACAAAATAAATTCACATGTAAATAAATCAATTATCAATAGTAACAAAGTATTATCCCGAAGTAAAACCTCCCATTATCCAAGTTCACCAAGCACTAAGTTCGATGCCCTCAACCATCGAGCCAAGTGCCAAGTCCTTCTATTCCATTCCACCAGTCAAAGCCATGCACCAAGCCCACAAGGGAGAATTTTGTGCACAACGTATTAACATTAGAAAATTTTAATGTTAATAATGGGTTTGAAACCTATTATTATTAATCAAATATATATCCCCTTGATTAATGAATGTAATAGTGTAACTTTATAATTTACAGGTTAAAAGTCCTTGTAGAGTGGCGGGAGTTTGATGCAGGTTATGGGAAATAGTCAGGGTAGAATAGGGGTATAATAGAAGGCACCATATAAGGGATCTAATGCAATGTGGTGAGTATGGTACAGTGATAGCGTAACTACCAGGAAGAGGTTCAATAGTTTTCTTAGGCGAAAACATCAATCTTAGACGCTTTAACCCTAACCTAGCCACCTCCCCTAAAGAGAGTAACATCTGTTTACAAACGAGTAAAAAAAAACTTACGCCTAACCTTGGTTTCTAGTTTAAGTTGTGCAAATGTGAAACATCCTTGAACTCACCCTGAAAACTTTGGTTGATGCAGGTTAAATCATATAGGATGGTTAGGAATTGAGGAAATTGAGGCAGAGGGGCATTGTCACAGGGACTGCCAGCGCCGCCACCACCATCGCCTGAACTAGCTCACATATTGCACTCTTTGGAGGCCATAAATGAGACTTTAAAAGGGTGTCAACCAGCAAGGATCGAAGTGGAGCCCCCACCATCTAGAACGAGTAATCCAAAAGCGTCGAGGGATTTAGGGGGAGGACCTCCACTTGAATAAATAACTAGAGAATTGCAAAAGATCAAACTTCCAGAGTTTGATGGGGGTCGTACCAATGAATGTGCCGAGGCATGGTCGGAAGGCATGACAAGGTGTTTTTCCTTAAGGGACTATGCGTCCACTTTGAAGGTGAAGATAGCAATTTTTCAGTTGAGAGACAGTGCCTTGAACTAGTGGGGCAACCTAGAAAGGCAACTGCATCTTACCCTGGACACCGTATCTTGGGAAATTTTTGAGGATAGGTTCTGAAGGAAATATCTGCCAGCTTACTATGAGGAACAACGGGTAGAAGCGTTTCATGCCTTAGTACAGGGAAACAAAACCATAGAAGAATATGAGATTAGGTTTATGGAATTGGTCAAATATGTTTCATATATGGATAATGACCAACGACATGAAGAATTCTTTGTATATGGGTTGAACCCTAAGATAAGGGTTATAGTGCGGATGTGGAAACCATATTTAGTAACAAAAGCTATGGAAAATGCGCATTATGCGGAGGAACACATGAAATTAACTGGAGGTACAATATCGACCTTTTTGTATCGTCCTGGATTCATAGGGAAGGCCCCTAGGACATTTCCTAGGGGAGGGGGCTCAAGACCACCTCCATATGTAATAGAGTCACACCAAGGATAGTAGCCACAGAGATTTCAATGGTAGCAAGTGCAGCATCCCATTCAACACCAACGACATAGGTAGGTCCACGACCATCTCATGGAGTAGCTAGTAGGGGCAGGGGTTCCAGGGGAAGGAAATCATTTTAGAGACAGTTACAGAATAGTGTGCAGGTTCAATCCCATGTTACCTGTTGGGGGTGCGGAGGACCCCATTACTAGCGTGACTGCCCAGAGTTACAATCAGGATTTGTGCATAGAGAAGGAAAGGCCTTGATGGGAAGAGCAAGTGGCAGACACTAGATTTACGTAGCGGTTAATAATCGCCAGGTAGAACATCAATCCACGGTGGTGGAGTCATCAGGTATGCTAAATCATATCAATGTTAAGATTTTATTTGATTCTAGTGCTACAGATAGTTTCATTTCACCATCTGCATTAGAAAAGAGTGTGTTGGCAGCCTATGAGCACGATGACTTTAAAAAAGTCGAGATGGCCTCGGGGGAAAAACAAGTAGTAGGACCTAGCGTTGATAATTGTATAGTAGACCTGGGAGTGTGTACTACCAGGTTGAAGGTATACATTACTACTCTCGGGGTGTATGACCTAATCATTGGAATGGATTGGTTAGAAGCTCATCGAGCTTTGGTAGATTGTTTTGCAAAAAGGGTGCTCTGTGTTGACGACAAAGGAAGGCCAATAGAGATCCAGGGTGTACGGAGAAGGGTGTCATTATGCTTTATCTCAACTATGAAGGTTAAGTGATGCTTGAGGCAAGGGTGTCGACAATATGTAGTGGAAGCAGTGAATGAAAGGAAGGGACCCTCCTTGGATCAATACCCGGTATTGTCAGAATTTAAGGATGTTTTCCCGAATGAGTTACTAGGATTACCTCCTGAGAGGGAGCTTGATTTTACTATTGAGATAAAACCTAGTGCATAACCAATTTCCAAGACTCTGTATTGGATAATAGCGCTAGAACTTTGTGAGTTGCAAATGCAGTTGAAAGAGTTATTGGACTTGGGGCTAATAAGGCCCAGTGTCTCACCTTGGGGTGCACCAGTAATTTTTGTAAAGAAGAAAGATGGTTGCTTATGAATATGTATAGATTATAGGGACTTGAACCATGTGACAGTGAAAAATAGGTACCCAATTCCGTGAATAGATGACCTCTTCGATCAGATGAAAGGAGTAATGGTATTCTCAAAGATCGATTTACGATCAGGGTATCACCAGTTATGGATTAAGGAAGGCGATATTCCTAAAATTGCCTTTCGAACCCAGTTTGGACATTACGAGTTTGTTGTAGTACCTTTCGGATTGACCAATGCACTAGTAGTATTCATGAGCCTCATAAATGGTGTATTCCAGAAATACCTAGACCTCTTTGTACAAGTCTTTCTAGATGATATCCTCATCTATTCCAAGAATGAAAGAGAACACGAGGAACACTTGTGAGTAGTGTTGTCCTGCCTTAGAGGGAACAAATTGTATGGGAAGTTGTCAAAGTGTTCCTTCTTCCAAAGAGAAATCCACTATTTAGGTCATATCATTTCCGGTGAAGGAATCCCTATGGAACCAGAAAAGGTAAGGATCATTATGGAGTGGCCAGTGCTGAAAAATGCCCATGAGGTGAGAAGCTTCATGGGGCTAGTAGGTTATTATCGGAGATTTGTGGAAGGATTCTCCAAAATAGTGAAACCCATCACCACTTTTTAGTGCAAGGGGGTCAGGTATGAATGGATATAAGAATGTGATAGTTCATTCATTGAGCTCAAGAGGTTACTAACTAGTGCACCAATTCTACGAGTGTCAGATATGGAAAAGGACTTCATAATCTGCATGGATGCCTCAAAGCAAGGGTTGGGGGCCGTGCTAATGCAGGATAGACGAGTGATAGCTTATGCGTCAAGGAAGTTGAAGAAACACGAAGAGCTTTATGCTACTCATGATTTAGAGTTGGTAGTTGTAATGCTAGCTCTAAAACTTTGGAGGCACTATCTTGTGGGGCGAAACTTTGAGCTCAAAATATACCATCAAATTTTAAAACATCTCTTCACGCAAAGGGATATGAATGCCAGGCAAAGGAAATGGAGTGAGTTTATGAGTGAGTACAATTTTGGTATTTCATACATCAAGGGAAAGGAAAATGTGGTCACATATGCCTTGAGTAGGAGACCACGTGTCTTCTCCCTGGTACCCTTGAAAGTCAATCTAAGGGAACGTGTGTTGACACAACTCCAAGGAGACAGTTGGTATTTAAAGGTCACTTCAAACCTCCAGAGTGGGAGGAAATTAGATCCAAAGTATGAAGGATATAGTCTAGAAGTAGACGGACTATTAAGATACCAAGGAAGGATGTACATCCCTGAAAATGGGGATATTCGAAGCATCATACTAAAGGAAGCCCATAGAGCACTTTATTGTGTGCATCCGGGTGTGAAAAAGATGTACGCAGACATGAAGAAGCTCTTCTTTTGGGTAGAAATGAAGCGCGATGTGGTCCATTTCGTCGCCAAGTTCCTTGAGTGTCAACAAGTGAAAGCCGACCACCATCACCCAACAGGCCTCCTACAACCACATGATGTTCCTATGTCCAAGTGGGAAGTCATATCTATGGATTTTGTTGTGGGGTTGTCACTCACATCTCATAGAAACAATGCCATTATTGTGATAGTTGATAAGTTAACCAAGAGTGCTCATTTTATTTTGGTTAGAGACACCTATGATGTCATTGATGTGGCACGTGTGTTTATAAGTGACGTCATCCATTTGCATGGGATACCTAAGAAGATCATTTCAGATAGGGACTCTAGATTCACTTCTAGGTTTTGGACAAGTTTGCATTCAACGTTGGGGACTTAGTTGAACTTAAGCACAACTTATCATCCTAAAACAGATGGGAAAATTGAGAGAGTAAATCAAGTCATGGAAGACATGCTTAGGATGTACGTCATAGATAATCAAACAAATTGGGAGAAGTACCTACCTTTGGTAGAGTTTGCCTACAATAACAGTTTTCATACCTCCATCAGAATTCCACCCTACGAAGATCTGTATGGAAGGCCATGCAAACCGTCGTTGAGTTGGGATAGATTAGAAGACCGAGTAACAGTTGGGCCATAATTGATTCAAGAGATGGAGGAACAGGTGATTCAGATTAGGCAGAGACTAAAGGAAGCACATAATAGGCAGAAAAGTTATGCAGATGAGCACAGGACCGACCGAAGTTATAAAGTGGGAGATCAGGTTTTCATTTGTATCAGGCCTAATAAGAGTACCATACAGTTCGGGAAGGGGACAAAGTTGTCACCTCAATTTATAGGACCATTGAGAATCCAAGAGAAAATTGGACCCATTGCCTACCATCTCGTACTGCCACCCCACTTGCATAGAGCTCATAATGTTTTTCATGTATCTATTTTACGTCATTATGTTGCCAATGAATCACATAAACTAAATTGGAAGGAACTGTAGATATCGGACATGGGAAATCTCACGGTAGAACCGTTACACATATTGGACCGTAGAGTCCGACAACTCAGGAATCGTCTGGTAGACCAAGTTAAGGTCCAGTGGGACAAGTATAGTCCAGGATTTGCTACTTGGGAAGATGCCGAGACACTACAATGAGACTATCCCTCACTTTTTTGACCACCTCGAGAATATGTTTCTCGAAGGTTGGGTGTATGTAACACCACCTTTTGACTTATACAGCCAGGATTACCTGAGGCCTACACACTTTTATTTTCTATTCACAAGTGAAACTATTAAATGATACACTTGAAATTTTAAGACATATAAATCTTTATGAATGTTTAAATGTATTTGGATAATGATGGTTATGATGCGATATATTGTGAGAATGTAAATTTTATGAATGTTTAAATTTTATTGATGATGATGGATATGATGCGACATATTGTGTGAATGAGAATCCTATGAAGGTTTGAATGCTATTAGAATGATGTTGGATATGATGCAATCTATTCTGTAAATGATAATTTTATGAATGGGTGTTGAAATTGAATTATGGGATATTATGAGATCTATTTCTAACTTGAAAACTTGATGTTAAGTTGTTGGTATGCAGATACCGAATTGAAATTATGGTTGTATGCAATTACATGATGATAATACATAGAAATGTATGAGTTTGTGTTACAGACTAATTTGTAGGTTGTGGGCTATGAAATAACCAAGGGATAATGATGATGAAAGTGGATGTCATGACCACTGTCCGAGAAACAATATGGTATGAATATTTGTATGTGAAATTATATTGGTTTGGATGCATTGCTATGATATATGGACCAGTGCAGGATTTTAGGTGGTGAGACTGCCCAAAACTGAATAGACGATGACAAAACTCCCAGCAACACGGTGCCACTGTAAATTCCATTGTAGGGTGTAGACCCTAGTTATGATTAGGAGGGGTGGAGGCATTTCCCACCGTGTATCCTCCAAAACCTAAAGTCATGGGATGATGGTGTTAGCTCACGCTCCCCTAGACATGAGATGATGACTGTCAGTTTCCTGCTAGGGAAGCTTGGTCAAGATAGTGACACTTCTGCTTACGGGTTATATTTGGAGTTAGGTCAATATAGTTGATGCTCCAAGATAGTCCAACAGAGGAAGAATAGGAATGGAAGATGGAAGTGATTTAGGGAGGAAGGATGAGTAGAAATAGTTGAGAGTGTATGGAGATTTGTCTTATCTGTGAACTTATTGTTTTCCTTCTGAAAAGAAAATGCATGTATATATGAATATTCATAATTATGTAACTAAACTACAATTGTCTAAATAACATTGTTGAGCTAGATAATTGAAATTAAAGGAGTTCACAAACATTTGATTGGTTTATTTTCTTTTATAAAATGAATANTCTTGTTGAATGGATTGGATGCATATGGAAATTACTATAGAGATGATAGTTATTGATATTAGTACATGAACGAGACTTGTATGTACTAGCTACACATGCATTTCTTGCACATGTACACCAGTATGAATGAGTTTCTTGGCTTACTCACTAATAATGTCAGTTATTTGTTAGGAATTTGTGAATCATGTTTCTTTTCCCGTGTATCATAAAATACTTTAACTTCGGGACGAATTTTCCTGAAGGGTGGGTGTATGTAACAACCCTAGCTAAATGATTGCTTAAGATTTAGCAAGTATAATTAATTAAATAATTAATTGTCCTAAAGTGTATTAGTTAAATAATAATTATTTATTAATAATATTAATTAATTAATTATTGTTTAATATATGTTGATTAATTAGCTAATTGATTGATTAACACATTTAATGTTTAGGGTAAATAATTAAATACTTAACAACTTTTAATTCATTATTATAAAAATTTACATATGCAGGGGGATGAAGCAATGAATGGAAGGATAAGGTATTAAATGGAGGGATAAGGTGGGTGGCATTAAAGGAGGGTAGGAGGTGGTGAATGGATGAGGATATGAGGGGGGGAGGCATTCGAAAAAGAGGACTTTTGGAAATTTGGGGAAGAGGAAGCAATTTTGAGATTAGAGACTGTATTTCCTGGTTGATATTTTTTGCTTTGGAGTTTGGCTGGACCATTACAGGGGTGCACTAGGTTGCTGGGAGTTTTGGGCTCGGGGGCCAGGAATCCTCACGGAATCCTAGAGCTAGGGAGCTGGGCAGGCTCTGTTCCTAGATGGCAGGGAGGAAAGATTCAATTTTGGGCAGAGCAGTGGAGAGGACAATCGAAGATTGGGGAATTAGCATCAGACAGAGGTATGTAATTTCATGAATTTGCTATGTTATGTCGTTGTTGATTAAATTTACTTTCATGCTGTTGATAAATTTAATTTATGCTTTAATGATGAAATTGTACAGCATATAAATGTCTTTATTATTTATTTTAGCGTGTGTTTTATAAGGCTCTGTGGGGACAGAGACCTTACAAGAAGTTGTAAATAATGGAAAGTATCTTGTTGGTGCCTTTGAACTCTGGGGTGAGGTGTTTCTAAATGATTTTGGTGGAGGTGGCAAGAGAGTTTTTTACATAATTAAAACTCTAAAATATATTGACATTTTTTTTTAAGCATGGATGTTGCTACAGCAAGAGTGGAGAGGGATACAACAAACTATGTTGGGTGATAAAAGTAACTCGACATGATATCCTAGGTCACGTAGCCCTGAATTCAAATAGGTTAGTAGGGTAGTTAACTACTATCTTTCAAACATTTAAAAATTCTATTGTATCTACATTTAATCCTTTAATTCATATTGGCATTGTATGGAAAAGGACGAACCTTAGTAGGACTGTTTGATTGATGTATTATAAGTTGGTGCTATAAAAATAGAACTATCTAAAATCCAAATATGTTGTCTAGATGTCTATCTCATCTCAATGCTACTATAATGAGGCTTTGGGGATGATCTCACGGTTTGGTGTTGCATGTGGAAACCATTGGCGAAAGGAGTGGGGTGCATGGTGTCATATTTGGGTGGAGAGGGAAAGAGGATGGGGTAGAGGAAAAAATGTGATTGGAATCAATTCCAATTATTGGTCTATATTCTATAGGAGAAGGATGTGGGGGTGTGAGAATAGTGCTGCCATGGTGAGATTCTAGGTTTGAGTTGTATAAATGGATGCTATAGTTGGTCATGAAAGGGAGAGGGGAAGTAGAGAGGAGGAGATATTAAGTGGATTATAGTTGGAAGGTGTAAGCATTGGATTGACGGGGTTATATTTAACTTATTTGGTAGTGAATGGAGGGTTGCATGGGTTATCAACAAAGCTAGTTTGGTACTAGGAGGGATTTGTTATTTTTTATCTCCTATGAGATATCCAATATGTCGATTGTTGGAGGGGAAAAGGTTGGCACTACTCAAAGATTTTTCTTCAAAAAGTTTCATATTTAGATTGGCTATGATAGGGGAGATTCCAATGTTCAATAAATAGATTGGCTATGAGAGGGGAGATTCCATAGTGGTTCCTTCAGTTTGTTTGTGAATTTCAGAAAGGGCAGATTCCAGAGTGGTTCCTTGAGCTTATTTGTAAATTTTAGATTGGTAGGTGAAGAATGTAGATTCAAGGAAATTTTTTATATGATTAGAAATGTTGGGATTTAGTTGATTAATATCAAATTTAGGGAATAATGAAAC
Organism: Picea glauca; assembly: GCA_000966675.3. NCBI lineage: Eukaryota > Viridiplantae > Streptophyta > Pinopsida > Pinales > Pinaceae > Picea > Picea glauca. Next base: position 275,765 of record JZKD02S0544110.1, read on the forward strand.
GTTGTCAAAGCTAACTAGGATGTCATTATTGTCCAAATTTATTTGATTGAGAAACATTGGAAATTCTAAACTTTCAATAGAACTCCAAATCCAAAAATTTAAAGAAGATGAAGTATGGGTTTTGTTGATTACCATGAAACTATAACCAAACTACAAAATAGTGCATGAAAACCCTTGCCCCATAAATTTTGATTGAAACCCACTAACACAAATTGATTACCTTAAAACAAATACTTGAACAGATTCTATAAATACATCAAGGTTTTGAAGCCCATAGGCTGCACATGATTAAAAAAATTAAAAGGATACCTTACTTTGACCTCATAACACAAAAATAATAATGGGGAAAAAGACACCGAAGATGGAGATGTGGAGGTTCAGATGGAATCCTTGTGATATTTTGTTGTTATCTACTTATTGTACCAAAGGGATTTCTAATGGATGATTATTTCAACCCTTGACCAAACTATGAAAGATAGTTTAGTTTAGCAAGGATACATTTGTTGTTTCGCATCTACAATGTGCTCAACTCTGGTATGCCTACAAGTGTCGAGTAGAATCCATGTTGCCTCATTATACTATAGATGATGTCTATCCACGACTGTAAATATGTTTACTAAATTTGGGATTGCATATAATATTTACTAAATCTTCGGTCATGTTTCATCTTTACTATTTACGAAGACAAAGCATTATCTGCTAGCAGTGAACAGAAAAATTTCTAGTGAAGTCAAAACCCCAATGAAAAGAGAAATCACTCTCCCATTTCCAATCTCTGTAAACTACGTAAAATCCGATGTAATTCAAAATTGCACAATAGAAAAAGAGGTATAGAAGATTTCAATTTCTTGGATCTACCCTCAATTTCTCTTTCGCTCCATCAAAACGAAATAGTCCCATGGCGAAAGGATTCTCTCAATCCTAGATGAGACACATAAATGATTCCCTTTCTGGGCCACATGGCACTATGCCATTTTCCAATCAGAAATGACGTGTCAAGATGTGATTTTCACACATTAGCACCTATCCACATCAGCCCCAATCCAGTCATCTACCACGTGTCGTACGACTGTACCGACCTTGCCACGTCAATTGTACAAATGTGCCATGTGTCACCCTTGCAGTGGTGCCACGTGTCACAATCTGACTCATCCACCTGTCTGCTAGCGTGTCTACCCAGTCAACATCCAACACCTCTGCCACATCACTGTATGACCATACGACCTATATAGTTAGCTGCCACGCTAGCACTGTATAGACTGTACAATCATCATTTTTTTTTTCTGTTTGACGAAACAAACAAACCACGATATATTTCACATATGGTATCCGTTTGATCCCCTTCAAGTTGCGTCGGTTTCGTATCAATGAGGTCTATGAACACGTCCATTTTGAAGCCATTCAAATTTCCAACCCAGATAGATCCACAAGTAAATCAATATCCCTTGTGGTCATGTTTGAGGCCACCTCTAGTGAGGTCATTTACGTACAAGTAACATTTAGCCTTAACTCCAAACTTGTTGGATAGCATCCTCACTTATTAGTGATACCTGCTGTTGTAAGAAAATCTCCCTGCGGACAGGTAGATCGCCTCTAAGAGTTTGACCCTAACTCTAGACATAAAATTCTTAACATGGACACTGAATTCCTTTCAAATCTATCTAAACTAACACATGAGAAGGAAGGATGACATAAGTACCTTTTATCGACGTTTGTCCCTGCACGCTCCAAGTTGCGCTCCAATCTTTTTCTCCTCACTGAGTTCTGTGGACAAAACAAGATACGACCACTTCCTACTCCATTGATATTAGCTTGAAAACAGATCTATCAATTAATGATAAGTTCATGTGACATTAGACACAAACTAGAAAGAAACAGGCCAAGCGTGTCATATTGATGAGAATAACGACAACAGTACTTACAATTATAGATGTGAATGCGATAGCTTCATCAAGTCCCCTTCATCTAACCCTTACCTGAAATATCCACAACCTGGATAACAACAGCTTCACTGATCACTCTCCTTTGGCTGACTGTGAGTTTCCTCCAAGGTCATAAGTTTCATATCTTTAATTCTTCCCTCCTTTCCACCATCATAGAACCTGTTTATATAGGTTAAGAGGAGCTTAACCTCTTGAGTTATCTTTAGAACAAGTTGGGAACCTTCTCCTTAGATCAGGGATCTCTTGATGAAACCAAGAATTTGAGTACAACTACCTCCTAATCTCAAAATATCCTCCCCTTATCCTCCTCAACGGGCCAACTACTACCTCATATTAGGCAGTGCTCTCATAGAAGGGGCATCAGAGAACTGTAGTGCTTCCTGGTAAACTTTGGGGGAGTGCCAGTGCTTTCAAGATGAGCAGTGCTCCTTCATAGGGGCTAGGGAGCATTATAACACTCCTTGAATCCTTTTAGGGAGCGCCAACGCTTCTAGGGATGAAATAGGGGAGCACTCCTCCTCAAAACCTTTGTTTCAGGACTTTCTTCAGGTGTCAAGAGTTATTTGACTTCATTAAACTAGTTCTCCTCCTTCAAATCAAGCATATGAGATGTTATAAGTGTCTCCTTAGTTTCATTTGGCATGGCAGTATGTCTGAACATCATTTGCGACACTTATGACCAACTTGCGACACTTGCAAAAGTTGTAAGGAAGATGCGACACTTACGACAATTAAGAGGGACATGTGATACTTATCCAGCTGAGTAATTTTGACGTGTAACAGAATGCCCCCCAAAGTATGAAGTTAGAAGATGCCAAATGATAACTGAAATACTTTGTAGATGTTCAAGTAAGGGTATAGACTCGGAGGACCTGACGGAATCTACACACAAACATCCAACAAATATCATGACATATTTCAAAACCCAAGGCAGGCATACCTATGCTTGGGTGATCAAGACTTTGTAAGATATGGCCGCCATAAAATACACTAGAGATCCATAATTGTATTGATAAAAAGGTATAGCCATCGAAGATGCAATGTGGATCTATACTCTGATGACTTGGACTGATCGTAGCCACGAAGAATACACAGTGGATCTACGAGATGACAAGACATATCCAGGACCAATACAAAGTGGATCTATGTAATAGTATATGTGTTCTTTGTCCAATAGAAATTCCTTCACAACCTAGGCAAAGCATATATCAAAGTGATCTCTCAACCCAGGGTCTTCTTACCAATCCCAATATGGTATGAATCTGACCATGTGAATAGATGTCTTGATGTCGAACATGGAAGGAACCACTTGATTATTGGCCAATGGTGTGAACCATTAACAAGTGTGAGGGAGATCACCATTAATGTCAATGATTCCCAAGGTACCCTAGTACATTCCAACAAATGTGAATAGATGAGCTGAGGTCGAACATCCGTGGAATCATTCGATCAGGGGTCAATGATGTAAACCCACTGTCGAATGTGAGGAGGCCTGCCATTGAGGCATGTAGGTCCCAAAGTACTAATTAGTTTCTAAGTCTGATTCCTAGATAATGTGTTGAAGTCAATGGGAAGAGATTCGTCGAGGGAGGGCCTTGATGTATCCCCCATCAACGACACAAAACGGTCATGGAGATGTAATTGGTAGATCAAATGGACATGGACTAACACAGGTTTTGAGGCAAGATACTTGGGATGGTTGACTCTCGAGGCGGATACTTCCCTTGAACACTGAGGCACAACAACAAAACATGATACGGACCAAAGCTATGCAATGGATACTATGACTTGCGTCGGGTGACCCAAAGGAGTGAAAGGAACTCAGAGGATTGGCTCAGTGCAGAGGTTCAGCGGATGATGATATGTGAAAATGACAAAGTGTTGTGTTCAAGGGTGACTCTAAGAAGTGATGGATGATGTTCTCAAGAGACTGCTTGGCTTGCTCCTTTCAATTTTTTCCCGCATCCAGATAGATGAGTACCTCTTTTTGATTTAATGAGCTCAAGGAGGATAACACATGCTCTATATAACTCACCTTTGGTAAGTTCCTCTTACTTTGTTTAACGAATCGAAAGAAGTAAGGGTTCGATCCCATATGGGCCTGTCGATGTGTTCTTTAACGAGTCCAAAGATAGAAAACTCGAAGGTTTTTCGAGATTATAGAGTTTGGAAAAACACTTAAAAAAGAACTCTCTCAGTTCCTTTTTCATACAGTAGTCCAACGAGACCAAAAAAGGGTTAAACTATTGCTCGAAATATGCCCTTTCTGACCCTTTAACGAGTGTGAAAGGAAGCAAGATCACTCGACAATCTTTTCATATTTAGAGAGTCTGAAAAGGGTTTAAAGGAGACTCCAGGGGGGTTCCTTTTTCGTGTGTTCGTGTATCCGTACGAGTCCGAAAAAGAGATAAAAGTTTACCCGGTTGCATTCTCATGTATTTACGAGCACGAGAAAGAACAAAGACTAAGCTCGGTATGCCCCCAGCTTGAAAG
>JZKD02S0544110.1:280250-294184 GCA_000966675.3 Picea glauca
TGAAGGGAGAGGTGATTGTTTCATTTTTTAACGAGCTTGACACAGGAAAAGAACTATGCTCAAGGTTCCAGGTTTGATCCCCAGATTGTTGTTTCATTTTTTAACGAGCTTGCTATAGAGAGGAAAACTATGCTCAAGGTCTCTATTTCATTTTTTAATGATCTTTCCACAGAGAGGAGAAACTATGCTCGTGATGCCCCCAGCATGAAAGCTAGTTGCCTCTATTTCATTTTTTAACAAGCTTGCCACAGAGAAGAGAAATTGTGCTCGTGGATGCTTCTTGATCATAGCTTCCAAGAGGATAACGCACTGGAAGGATACCACATCAAGGGACAAAATTCATTCATGGCCTCCAGGAGATCTTTGCTGGATGGAAGATAATCACTTGAGAAGGGACACACATTGAGGGTCGTGATAGGGGTAAGGAGATCAGGCTCCAATAACCCTACTGAAGAGATCACCATGTCAACTACCGAATCCAAATCGTTAGAAGTTGATGTCATGGGAGACAACACCACATAATTGACATGCGGTGGGGGTGATACTGTCTGCATATAAGAACCACTTAGGGAGGTAACCCAGTCAGGGCCGATGAATGAAAGTTGATCAATAGTCACAATTCTTCCATTGTGAGGGAAAGATATCACACGGAAAAGAGTGGATACAATAGCTTTCATAGCATAGACATAATCCCACCCAAGGAGTAAAGTGAAATCCAAGGGGTCTTGGACTACCATGACATCGATAAAAACATTTTTCCCTCCCAAAGTTATAGGAAACTAAGGAAGGATCCCTAAAGGTTGACTAGTTCTTCTGTTAAAAGCTAACAGATTCTGTGTAACCGATGCAAGTTGCGGACAGCCCAAAGCGTACCAAGAAACAAAAGACAAAATACTAACGGACGCACCTTCATCTATCAGCATTTGAGGAATGTCCCGACCACGAACCTGTATTGTAATCTAGAAAGGAACGTGAGAGGGAAGCCGAGGTCCAGTTAGCACACCCCAATAAAAAAGGGTGGCCTCATTACTTGGAGGGGGTTCCACAGGAGGAGGAGTAATGCCCCCAGGCATGGTAGAGTCTGTATTAACAAGAAAAACATGGGTAGTATCGGGTTTACTCTCTATAAGGAGAGTAGGATTGACCGATGATTGGATCAGATCAACCAATGGTGGACTTGGATAGACCACCTTAGCACTCTTCAGAGGAAGAGTGGGACTGACCGAGGAAGGGACTGGATTAGTCACTTTGACATTCCGCAATGGAGGAATGGGATTGACCGATGACGAGACTAGATCGACCACTTTGGCACTCTTCAGAGGAAGAGTGGGACTAACCTAGGAAGGAACTTGATCAGTCACTTTGGCATTCCTTGATGGAGGAATGGGATCGACCGATGGAGAAACTGGATCAACCGCTTTTGTTTCATTCTCCAAGGGAAGAATGGGGTCGACGGGTGGAAACGGATTGACCACTTTGGTGTCACTCTCTAATGGGAGAGCGGGATCGATCGAGGATGAAAATAGATCAACCACTTTAGTGTCACTCTTTTGATGAAGAGAGGGGCTGATCAATGACAGAACTGTATCAACTACTTGGGTTGGTGGTTCAATCGAGGAGGAAACTAGATTGACCACCTGATCAACCGGAATGACCGAGGATGGAACTGGATTGACCAGTCCATCAACCAATGATGGGTCAATGGAAAGCTTACGATAACCTTTTGGAATTTGAAGTTTTTCCAAAAGAGAAGAAGCCTCATCCATGCCAGGACAAAGGTGAGAGTAATGATTATCTTTACATAACATGCAAGGGAACTTGACAGTTTTCTTCATCTTACCAACCTGAACATCACTAGTTGATGGGGTATCATCGACATGACCGATAGAGTCTGATGACATGGAGGACCACATTTCTAAGACCTGGATAAGACCGGGGAAATCCCTCAGAAAGTGGTCACCCTTACAAAGGCTGCAAGGGAATTTGGGTTTTGGATTGTTTCTTTTAATCTTGTTGATCTCATCAACACTCCCAGCACTATTAACAGTAACTGGTTTCTTAGAGCCAACATCTAATGTTGTTGGGGTATTGGTCCTTTTCGGGCTCTTCTTCTCCTTCTCTTTTCGTTTCTTCTTCTTTTGATCAGCCTAGCTACTTGCTTTAGAGCTTTCACTAGGCGAAGAAGGAGAAATGGAAGGAGACTTAATGGGCGAAGAAGGTGAAAATTCGACATGAGGTTGATGTGTGGGTGGTGCATTGACATCCAAAGTATTAGGTACAACTGAAACATTGGGAGGATTCAGGATCACCGGAGTGGGGAACAACCAAACTGGTAATCCAATAGTGAGTCCTGGAAGACTCAGTGTGGCAACATATGGAGGACCAAAGTTGCCAAATGAAGGAAAGGTATAAGGTTCCCCAGAAGAAGGGGTTCCTCCATTGGTACTCCCAGGATTCGATGCCATTAACACTGACTCGACCTAAGGTCCACTAAGTAAGAGAAATAACATACGCTAATAGAATCTAAGAATCAAAACCAAGCAAACAAAACCTTCTTTTGATGACCGTACTAGTTGGTGATGAAATCCAACATCGCGTGATAAAGTCCAAAAGGGGTGGGGATAGGGTGGAATAGTTACAATGGCGACCTTCTTAATGGACTTACGCCTTAGTGCAAGCTTCCAAGCAGTAATTGTGGATTTACCCTCCAAGGAGCCCAAGTGAGTTTGACCAATGTCTGCTCCAGGTACAGTGAGACTTCCTGTCACTGTCACCTTGTGTAAGACCCTAAATATTATGGCCACTAAGGTTACCAATTCGGAGTCAGCCCCTGGGCGGAAACAGTTGACAGTCCGATCCGAACGTACGGGCAGGGTATCAAGCCCGAAATCAACTAAAAGGCTTCCACGTAGTAATTGTGGATTTACCTCAAAGTGATCCCCATAATATGATCTGACCACCACAATCAGTTAAACCACGGAGGGTTAGTCCCTGTAGCTTACCCGAATGCGACCTTGTGCGTAACCCCTGTGTGAGAGGGGGATCCCAGGTAGACTTATACGATGACTGGATTTGACTCTCCCTAACTCAGGATGCTACTATTTTTTTTAGAAACTTTGGAGAGTTATTCACAGCCCTAATCCAAAGTACTAAGCCTAGTCTACTGTTGGCGGAGGATCTTAGAAAAGAAAAAGTTCTAGATAACTTTTAATTAGCGTTGAATTTTTATGGTTGTTCTTTATGAAAAGGGGTGCATGGAAGTGAAACAAATGGAATTATGACTCAGACCCAAAGAGTGCATCAAATATGATAAGCAGTCATTTTCTTTTGATGAACATCTATCTAAGGGAGAGAGAAAGTTCTTTTCACTAACAAGCACAAATACAGAATGCCCTCAAATGATTCTTTTCTCAATCAAATCCTGATGTAATGCAAAAAAAAATTAAATTCCTTCTAATATGCATACTCAATCATAAAGATGTCTTTTATTATTTGTGTATGAATGCTGATCAATACAACACAATGCTTGTCTTGCTAATTATCTTTCTTGTATGAATGAAAACCAAACTAGCACAAGCAAAAGTCACACAAACAATACACCCTTTCGTAGCAATCAAAACGAAAAAGCGAATGAAAAAGAAACAATCAAAGAGAAAAAACAAACTTCATGCCCAAGAGAAAAAGTTGAAGAACAATGATCTTGACTGTAACCAAGATAAAGAGGTCTATATGCCTTTGATGACCTTCACCAGGTTTTTTACTCAGCTGATGAGGAGAGAAAAACAATGCATGGGTTTCAAACTTCACTCAACAGGAAAAACTCGATAAAAATAATGAATAAGGCCACAAGATCCAGCTAACAAGATGTTTATTCTTCAAAAAGGACAGATGTCAAGGTTGAAAGGGAAGAAACATTGACTCACAAGGTCACTCAGCAGAGGAAACACAGAGGCAAAAACCCAGAAAAGCAATTCTGGAAGGTTTTTTGAGCCAAAGAGGGCTGGTGCTCTGTTGCCAAAAGGCAAGGAGCGTTATAGCACTCTGTGCAAAGGTATGGGGGAGCACTGGCACTCTATTAACACTAGGACAGGGGTGCCAGGGTCTAAAAGTCTGAGAAATGTCAAAAAATAAAAAAAATTGCAATTCAATTTCGACAATTATGCTGAGTGTGATAAGGTAAGGAGCCAATCAGCTCATGAAACCAATAAAAAGAGGAGTGAACCAGGTTTAAGACAATCAAGTGATAGAACAAGGTCAATGAGGAGAAAAATCCAAACAAGAAGTTTCGATTTGAGGCTACCTCCCCAGCAGAGTCGCCAGTTTCTGTTGTAGGAAAATCTCCCTGCGGACAGGTAGATTGCCTCTAAGAGCTTGACCCTAACTCTAGATAGAAAATGCTTAACATGGACACTAACTTCCTTTCAAATCTATCTAAACTAACACATGAGAAGGAAGGATGATAGAAGTACCTTTTATCGACGTTTTTCCCTGCACGCTCCGAGTTGCGCTCCAATCTTTTGCTCGTCGCTGAGTTCTGTGGACAAAACAAGATACGACCACTTCCTACTCCATTGATATTAGCTTTAAAATAGATCTATCAATTAATGATAAGTTCATGTGACATTAGACACAAACTAGAAAGAAACAGGCCAAGCGTGTCATATTGATGAGAATAACGACAGTAGTACTTACAATCGTAGATACGAATGCGACAGCTTCGTCAAGTCCCCTTCGTCTAACCCTTGCCTGAAAGATCCACAACTTGGATAACAACAACTTCACTGATCACTCTCCTTTGGCTAACTGTGAGTTTCATCCAAGGTCATAAGTTTCATATATTTAATTCTTCCCTCCTTTCCACCATCATAGAACCTGTTTATATAGGTTAAGAGGAGCTTAACCTCTTGAGTTATCTTTAGAACAAGTTGGGAACCTTCTCCTTAGATCAGGGATCTCTTGATGAAACCAAGAATTTGAGTACAACTGCCTCCTAATATCGAAATATCCTACCCTTATCCTCCTCAACGGGCCAACTACTACCTCAGATTAGGCAGCACTCCCGTAGAAGGGGCATCAGAGCGCTGTAGCACTTCCTGGTAAGCTTTGGGGGAGCACCAACACTTTCAAGATGAGCAACACTCCTTCAGAGGGGCTAGGGAGCGTTATAACACTCCCTGAAGCCTTGTAGGGAGCACTAGTGCTTCTAGGGATGAAATAGGGGATAGCTCCTTCTCAAAACCTTTGTTTCAGGACTTTCTTCAGGTGTCAAGAGTTATTTGACTTCAGTAAACTAGTTCTCCTCCTTCAAATCAAACATATGAGATGTTATAAGTGTCTCCTTAGTGTCGTTTGGCATGGCAGTATGTCTGAACATCATTTGCGACACTTATGACCAACTTGCGACACTTGCAAAAGTTGTAAGGAAGATGCGACACTTACGACAATTGAGAGGGAGATGCGACACTTATCCAGCTGAGTAATTTTGATGTGTAACACTTGCAACAAATTTTAGTGAAAGGGTTTCGTCAAAATGATTCCAATGTCCAGTCGCTAAAACTGGCAGTCTTATGAAAGTCAAATATTTGTCCTTTTAAGTAGGTAAATAGTGTCTAGAAAACCAGGAGTGGTTTCTATCGATCGAGGGAAATGTTTGCGGCCAATGCCAAGAAATGAGTTCTTAGCTCACGAGAATTTTTTCTTTTCTTAGCAATGATTATCTTCTTCTTTACACTAGTCAAGACAAAGAGATACTTTTGATATTTTAGATTAGGATTGATCACCTCCTTATATTATCTTAATTTTCTTTTCCCCTCTAACTCTTTATAACGCCACAATTTCTCCTTAAATTTTGAAGTAATAATATTTTTAATATTATACTTATTCTACAATATGATCTCTTCCTTTATTCCCCAATGGTTTAGCCAATATTGGGCATCCTTATGTCATCCCCACTTGAGCCAGAGGTGGTGTTGGCTAGAGTTTGAAGCAATTTTAGGAATTCTCTTGTCTTCCATGTTGTTTAACTTGTTCTTATACATTAGGTACATGGTCATAGCCATGCTCTCAATGGGGGAAAGGCTTCCTTCTATGAGGAGGATATGATAAGGTGTATTTCCTTTAATTTTGATATTATAGGTTATAAAATTCTTAAGGATATTCTCTATCTTTCTTCGTGACTCTCTAGAGATACTAGATCCCCAAAATTCACATCCATATAAAATAATAAGAGTGACGAGAATCTCAAAGAGGATTTTTTTCTTATCCCATATCCAAAGATCTACCTATTTACAATTGTTTTCAAGCCCATAATAAGCTTTCCACCCTCCATTTATCCTTTTCTCAACAATTCTAAGATATTTGTATGGAGGCTCTTCCTCCAAGTTGTTGTTTTCACAAACAAAAGTATTGAAGGTGGTCTTATTGGATTTAATTATCATGACTTTCATTTTTTCAGTATTAGCAATGATACTTGTATTGGAGTATAAACCCTTGAGGATTGTTAGTTGCTTACCAAGATCATAGGAAATCATCGCCATAAAAACAATATCATCAACATAAATAAGAAGAGTGATGACTATACCCATGAGAGTTAGGCTAACACACCTTGATTCTTCAAAACAATCTTCTAACTTGTCAATTTAAATGCCAAAAAGGGTAGGGGACAAGGGATAACCTTCCTTGACTTTGATATTGTAGTTTATTTCTTTCGACGATCCATTAGTTTTCCTAAAATTAGTAATGACGTTCTCATACAACCTTGTAGCAACATCCCTCAACTCTAAAGGAACCTTTATCTCTTCCAACCTATTCCAAAGGTTTCTCCTAGGAACTGTGTCAAATGTATTTTTAACACGGTTCAACAAAACAACTCAAAATATTGGTTTTAATATTTCTACACTCTTCCACAATGATTGTAACATACTTGCTATAATCCTCAGTTTAATTAATGCATAATGTAGATATAATGTATGGCTATGGCCAACCAATGTAATATGCAAAATATATTTCTGAATTTTAATAAATAAAAAGTGATGCCAACCATTGGGGGACATGGACAGAGATGGGGGTTAATTAATCCACAAGAGAGAAAGGTCTAGAAAAGGGGTTTTATCCATGACTTTATTTTCCCAATCCTTTTTACTGATTTGGAAGCATTGAGTGAACTTTTGGATTTCATTTCAGTTTGGAAGAACCCAATCATTGAATATCTGTAAGAGGGTGGGCGTAATTAGTCACATCCCATAGTTATTGAGGATTGGTATGTGATCCAAAATTTCATATTGGTAGGTGAAGAATGTATATTCAAGGAAAGTTTTTATACGATTAGAAATGTCGGGATTTAGTTGATTAACATCAAGTTTTGGGAATAATGAAACATTGTCAAAGCTAACTAGGATGTCATTATTGTCCAAATTGATTTGATTGAGAAACATTGGAAATTGTGAACTTTCAACACAACTTCAAATCCAAAAATTGAAAGAAGATGAAGTATGGGGTTTGTTGATTACCATGAAACTGTAACCAAACTGCAAAATAGTGCATGAAAACCCTTGCCCCATAAATTTGGATTGAAACCCACAAACACAAATTGATTACCTTAAAAAAATACCTGAAGAAATGCTATAAATACATCAAGGTTTCAAATCCCATAGGATCCACATGATTAAAAAAAATAAAAGGATACCATACTTTTACCTCATAACACAAAAATAATAATGGGGCAAAAGACACCGAAGAGATAGATGTGGAGGTTTAGATGGAATCCTTGTGAGATTTTGTTGTTCTGTACTTGGTGTACCAAAGGGATTTCTAATGGATGCTTATTTCAACCCTTGACCAAACTACGATAGATAGTTTAGTGCAACAAGGATACGATTGTTTTTTCGCATTTACAGTGTGCTCAACCCTAGTATGCCTATGAGCATCGAGTAGAATCCATGTTGCCTCATACTATAGATGATGTCTATCCACGACTGTAAATATGTTTACTAAATTTGGGATTGCATATAATATTTACTAAATCTTCGGTCATGTTTCATCTTTACTATTTACAAAGACAAAGCATTATTCGCTAGTGATGAACACATGAATTTCCAATGTAGTCAAAACCCCAACGCAAAGAGAAATCACTCTCCCATTTCCAATCTCTCCAAACTACATAAACTCCGATGTAATTCAAAATTGAACAATAGAAAAAAGAGGAATAGAATCTTTCAATTTCTTGGATCTACCCTCAATTTCTCTTTCACTCCATCAAGATGAAGCAGTCCCATGGCGAAAGGATTCTCTTAGTCTCAGATGAGACACATAAATGATTCCCTTTCTGGGCCACGCAACACCATGCCATTCGCCAACCAGAAATGATGTGTCAATATGTGAATCACACACGTCAACACCTTTCCGCCTGCCCACGTCAGCTCTAGTCCAGTTAGCTGCCATGTGTTGTATGATTGTGCAGACCTTGCCACGTCAGCTCTACAGATGTGCCACGTGTCACAATTTGACTCATCCACTTGTCTGTCATCATTTCTGCCCAGTTATCATCCAACACATCCACCACGTCATTGTATGTCCATACATCCTGTACAGTTAGTTGCCATGTCAGCACTGTACGGACTGTACAATCAACATTGTTTTTTCCTGTTTGACAAAACGAAAAAACCACGATATCTTTCACATATGGTGTCCGTTTGAGCCTGTTCAAGCTGTGTTGGGTTCATATCAATGAGGCCTACCCAAACTTCCATTTTTAATCCATTATGAGAACTTTGATTTTTAGGCCTTCTTCGACCCATTTTGGCTCCTGAATCCATTCTGGATCATGCCTCCCTACTAAAGACCTTTTGGTCCTCTAAAAGGTTAAAAAATTGACCTTACTGATTACATACTCATAAGGATAAAAATAAACACGATGTTTTTCAAAATGATGTTATAACAGGTCATCATTTCAACATGTGTGATTACATTAATGGAAGCAAAATACAATGAAGATGTGACATCCACTTCTAGAAAAACCAAGTGATTGTTTTATTTCCTTCATGTTGTTCCTCTTGCTTCACTAGTAATTCCTCTTCCTTTGTGATTACATGCACAATCATTTTGTCCTTGTTTGGAGGAAGCTCCGAATTAAGCTTCCAACATTTAGTCTTTTGATGTCCACCCTTGTTGCAATAAGTGCAGTGGTTTTTTGGCATCCAAACTTGTTTTCCCTTCTCTTTATTTTGTTGTGGAGTTGAGTCTTTATGCCGTGTCTCCTTCCTGGTCGACCTAAATTTCTTGTACAAAGATTGTCTCTTCCAACACTTTGCCACACAATGCTTGGATGAATGACAAAAAGTACAAGGATACATATTCCACAAGTTTTGGATTACATGATTATGATTTTTATAATAAAAAAGAGATTTGGAACAACCATGACCATTATACATGTCTTTCTTATCTTCATTTTTCTTTGGAGATGAATTGCATTCAATATCACCATTAGGGAGTGATACACCATAACCTTTCGTGAATTGTTCTCGCAATGACTTAGGCTGGTCTTTTGAAGCATCAGTGTCTTCCCATGTTTTGGAGCATTCTCTACTCTCCTCTTTGCCATATCGCAATCCTAAATAACGATGTATTTCCAAAACCTCTATGGGATTAATGATACCTTGGCCCTTATTTCCAAGGCCCCTTCCTTCATAACCCATCTTAGTTAGCAATTTCAAACCCATACCTTTTGTATGTTTTTCAAATGCACCAAAAGAACCATCTTGATGGGAACAATGTGAAATTGATGAATGACTTCCACTGCATACCTCAGAGATGATTTCTGAATGAGGTGTAGAAGGAAATTCCTTCAATCCTTCTTTTATTTTGTCGTTCTTTGAATATTTCCCTTGAATCGATCTCTTTCCTTCCAAGTACTCTTCATACAACACTTTCACCATCTCTGCCATGGAAAAGAGGGTCTTTCAAATATCCTTCTCATCTTAATAAAGTCCCTCTTTAGATGCTATTTTCTCAACTGAGATGAGCTTTTCCCTGGTAAACATGAAAACTAAAAAACCAATCGTCAACTAGCTCTGATACCAACTTGATCCAAAAATATATTTTAATGACAATGGTTTAGTTTTAAAACATGAGTTAAATAACCATTTAGGAATTGAATGAAAGAGGAATAATTAATGATGAAACATGGAAGCCATAAAACAATATATAGATCTAGAAATAAGCATGAAGAAACAACAAACCATAAACAACAAAGTTGATAATGGAGTTCGAAAATCTCGCACACGTCTCCGGGCCTTTGTCTCAGTGGGTGAGGCTTTCTTATTTCTGTTTGAAGATTCTAAAGTACATCATAAAAGTTCCAAAAGGATTACAAAATGATCTATCTGTGTTCTGATAGATCTCAAGAACCCATCAAAACTAACGGCACTAAAAATGGATGAACAACTCTCCTAGAAATGGCCCACAAAGTTGCTTTCCTTAATGGCTTCTCTGCATAAAAATGGCTTTGCCTCAACAATTCATCAACATTTTCCTAATCTGAACCTCCCTCCATGGCTTCAAGAACCTCTGGTTTATATATACTTGAAGTGGGTAACAAACTCCCAACTTCCCCCTAATATCTGGCCTCAAAAAGGGCCCAAGATCCTCCAAAAATGGATTAAATGTCCCAAAACTGGTTAAAAATCCATTAAAAATATTATATTATAGTTTAAAACCCACAAATAGGAATAATACAGGGCACAACCCCTTTTCCTCGAGCTCCTGGTCACCTGGGAAACCTGCATGTGGCCCCGGGCTGGCTGGTACACTGACCCCTCTATTTGATCCTGGCTCCTAGTCATTTGGCTTGGCCCATGTGGCCCTGTCCTATTCCTCCATGCACATAATCTATTGGTTGGCCTCTGGTTCCTAGCGCCTTGGTCGACAGGCTAGCCCGGCCGACCGAGCTCTAACCCCTTTACGCACGCTAACAGTTGGGAGTTCTGAGCCATAGGTCATGTGTTAAGGTCACATGGTATGTCATGTGCTGAAGGATATACCCATATATCAATTCCCATCATATAAAAAAGGGTCATATTTCATCGATCATGTGGTATGTCATATGGTTAAGTCTTCATCGGGGACTAGGGCTAGGCCCCAACCCTTAATCAGCCCAACATTACAACCCATTCACTTTAAAAAAAGTTTTAAACTATTTTTAACAAGTACCAATGTGGGTTGGATGGTAGCTCGACCCTACCAAACCATTCTATTGGACCAGAGGTCACAGGGTTGACTCTCGTGGAGTCACATAAAATTTTTTCCCATAATCACCAATGGAGGGGTGCCACATGGCACCATGGCATTTGCCAACCAAAAATGATGTGTCAATATGTGATTCACACACATCAACACATGTCCACCTTCCCACATCAACACCTGTTCACGTCAGCCCTAGTTGAGTTAGTTTCCATGTGTCATACGACTGTACGGACCTTGCCACATTAGTTGTACATATGTACCACATGTCACCCTTGCACTGGTGCCATGCATCACAATCTGACTCATCCACCTCTCTCCTAGTATGTTTTCCCAGTCAGCATCCAACCCATCTACCACATCACTATACAGTTGTATGGCTAAAACAATCATCTGCCACATCATCACTATACGAACTCTATAGTCAACATTTTTTTTGCATGTTTGACAAAATGAACAAACCGCGATATATTTCACATATGGTGTCTATTTGATCCCGTTAAAGTTGCATTGGGTTCGTATTGACGAGGCCTACGCACATGTCCGTTTTGAATCCATTCTGAGCACTTTTATTTTTAGGCCTTCCTGGACCCATTTTGGCTCCTAGATCCATTCTGGATTAGGATTGCTCAAAGGACTAGAATTTTTGTTTTTGTCTCTACAATTCCTCACACTATACAAAAAATTATATGGAAATTGAAGGGAATTTGGTATTTTTTTGTATGATTTATAAAAAAAGTATGAGAATGGAAGGGTATCAACAAAAAAAGTGATGAAAATTAATACACTCTACTCACAATAGTAGCTATAGTTGTTTCCATTGAATATTTCTATAGCTTCGAATCTAGGAAGAAAATGGGGCACCATGCATGCCAAGATTGGTAACTTGAAGAGCCTCTACCAACTCGTTCTATGCATGAATTCCTTGAGTAGTAGGATTCCCGAGAGCATCAAGGGTATTAAGGCATTGACCATATTGGGTTTGAATCAAAATGATGAGTGCTACACATTATTAGAATTCGAGGCGCTACCTTGTTGGAGTAATAGTTTGTTACGACAATGTGGCATGATGGAAAGGCTATGTCAATTACATCCATTGGCATCGGAGTTCGTCGCATAACCCCTATTCTAAAGAACAACAATCAATGATAGAGAGGCTTCAAATGTCCAACCCAGATAGTATCCATAAGTAAATCAATATCCCTTGTGGTCATGTTTGAGGCCACCTCTAGTGAGGTCATTTACTTACAAGTAACATTTAGACTTAACTCCAAACTTGTTGGATAACATCCTCACTTATTAGTGATACCTACAACGACTTTTAGTGAAAGGGTTTCATCAAAATGCTTCCAATGTCCAGTCGCTAAAACTAGCGGTCTTGTGAAACTCAAATATTTGTCCTTTTAAGTGGGTAAATAGTTTCTAGAAAACTAGGAGCGGTTTCTGTCGATCGAGGGAAATGTTTACGGCCATTGCCAATACATGAGTTCCGCTGCGGTTGTGTTTTTGTTGGTATTTCTCTTTGTCTATGCTTGACCATGTAAAGTATTGTTATAGGGTAAACAATCTTTGTTGGACAGATTTGACTACCTTATGCAGATGGTGAAGGGTTAATATCTCATTTTATTAAGTTTTTGATGGAAAACAACAGGGATGATTTTAAGGATGAAAATTTATTTTAAAATGTAGAAACCTTGGTGAATCTTACTAATCCTTCATATGTCAACTACAAATGTTTGGCGATAGTTTTGTAAAAATATTCAAATTTTTGAGTACTTTATATAGTTTTTATAACATTTTGGCAATTTTTAAGGTAAAATAATTTTATCCTATAGAATTTGGGCGAATCATTTTTAAAATAGAGAATCTCATTTTTGGAAAAACAATGGAAAATTAGCCCATGAGTGAAATTTATCCCCTAAAATCATCCCTAGAAAACAGATACCTTTTTATATTGCATTTCAAAAAAAATTAAATTTTAAAAACTATTTAAATTTAAAAGAGTTACAAAGTTTCAAAAAAGTTTTATAAATATGTTTGAGAGGGTAAAGGCTCCTTCAATTTTTATTTTTATTTTCCTTCCACCCAAAAATGTGTTAGTTTTTTTTTTTTAACTTATTCATTTTTAAGGGGCTGATATCTATTGAAACTATTTGTTACCTATATTTGTCGACACAAACCAGGCTTATCATTAAATAATGTCATGTGCCATTTATATGAGATTCGAGAGGTAGACACATCAATCCCTAGACATAAGCTCCAACAACATGGTGCTCGTGATGTAAACATCGTTGTCGTTTCCTACTCATGTTTCCATTGCTTAGTGTCTTGCTTATTCCAATCAAAAGTCAACCCTACTAGGTATGGTTAATTAACTTTGACAACATGAACTCTGACATGAACTTCTCACCTGGGAATTTATGATAGAGGTAGGAATATGCCAATATCATAGTAGATTTATCTTAGCTTTGTATTTATCATGCATTGAGAAAGATCAAATCTGTATAGGTACGAACCTCTCATCAAGTTATTTTAATTTTTCAAAAAATCACCTAGAATAAATTAATCCCTCTCTATGATAGATCCAGAGTTAATATGGATCTACCTTGGTTCTTACTATATATATATATGGCATGGGTGTCAACTCCATGTTGAGGATGGAAGGAATTGCACATCTCCATCATACTGAGAAACACACC
>JZKD02S0544110.1:294277-307761 GCA_000966675.3 Picea glauca
CATATATATTACTTAACGTGGAAAATGAAATATGTTATTTATAACCCACATTGAAATATTTTTTTTCTTATGAATATTTTTTTTAATTCCATGTGCCAATTGCATGTTAAGCATTCAAGGGAATTTATTTTATCCCTTATACAGGAAAGTAGAAAGCACTTGTCAATGGAATACGGATTTTTTAATTTCAATTACTTTATATCAAAGTTGATATAGAATTATTTTAATTAAGGTGGACATTTAAATATTTTATTTATGGCCAACATTGAAATAGTTTTTTCTCATTAATATCTTTTTAAATGCTACCTGTCAACTCCATGTTGAAAATAAAAGGAATTACTTTCAATTTATTTGTGTGTGAGAGAGAGAGTATATATATATATATATATATATATATATATGTTGGCACAGGGTAGACCCAGGGTTCAACGCTTCAACAACGTACCAACAAAACCCGAACTACTGACCCTTTCGACAACACCTATGAAGTAGGCAAAGTCTAACCCGAGGTAGAAGCAGAGGGGGTTACAGGACTCAGGTGTCTGTAACCAAGCTCAGACATAGATCTGTGCTAACAACACTTCGCAAAGTATTTTAATAACACTTAGAAGATGATATGCATTAGTTCATTAGCTTCATTAACATTGCAGAACAAACCCTAAGATAGATTGGTACAGTAACAATATAACCATAGCACTTAGAATTCAAGTTAGATTTAGCATTCATTCTCAAGTAAAGTAATAAGAAACCACATATCTATCTATAATATATAATAATAAGGAACTAAGAAGATAAATAACATGAATAACACAACACAAAGCATTCCCAAGACACAAGATATGCGTGGTTCACCCTAGTGTGGGGCTACGTCCACCAACTGCTTCGTCTTCTTTATTATTCTTCAATCTCTTACATTCATCTACTCCTGTGCACTAAGCCATAGAGCTAAGCTTCATAGAGGATAGGAGATCTACACACTGAGTACCTGATCCTCCTTCCCAAAATTAGGTCAAGGCATAGAGCCAACTCCTCTATCGAGCACAGAGCCTTACATACATAGTATGTTGTGCAAAGCACTCAGAACTACTTGCACTTAACCTCACAACTATTGACTCTTACATCGCTTCTCCCTTTTATACCTTACAATCTTACTCTTATTTATACTTTTACAATAAGGCCTAATCATGGGTAAACCCATGGAATGATATCCCATAACCCATTACAAAAACCCTAAGGAGCCCCTTGCTAGGTCCACAAAGCCCACAAAACAATTGAGATCTGTGATCTCATCTCTGCCTGGGCACGCCTTCCTCGATCACTGTGTCGAAGTCCAAAAATTGGTCAAACCTGACCAAGATTTCCTCAAAACTTGGTCAAGAGCCAATAGGCCCCCAACACTCACTTGTGACTCGTCTCGAGTCACTCCGGTCTGGGCAACACTGCTTCGAATGCCTCGAGATTCACTCGAGCTACCTCGACTTGCTGCTTCACCTGAGCTTCCTATTCAATGAGCTCTTGGATCATATTCTCTGTAACAGGCCCTTCCAGGCATTTTTTTGTTGTTGCAACCACTTGGTCCAATTGCGAGCCTTGTCCTTCAATCTCTTCAAACACCTTGTAGGCTTCATCCTATATAGATTATAGCTTATGCACGACTTCCATTACCCTGCCCTGAATGGAAATAATCTATTATTGTACCACATGCTTTTACTGAGATATCTTCATTCTTTCTACCACAGTGAGTAACTTCATCTAGGCCTATACTGTCAGTGCCTGCTGCTACGCCTCCTGTAACTGCACTTCCAATTTCCTTAACTATGGATCTTCTGTGAGGTGTTCATAAGTCTGCGCGCTTTTGTCACTTAGTTGTTTTCACTCTAAACTAAGGGCCCTGATTCTTACAACTGCATTCTTAGTAGCTTCCTCCCTCTGATCGCGCACTTCCTGCGGAGTGCTCGGTACTGCTTGGATCTCCAACTTTGTTATCCTTGATTGAAGCTGATGGATGGTCTCAATGAGCTTCATGACTTGAACCTCAACTGAATCATGTTCCTATTGTTCCAAGCCTGGCACAGAGTGAAGTGATTTATTCACCGCTTCTTTGAACACAACCTTCTCTGCGAGCAGCTGGTCCTTTTCTCTTTATATCTTCGCTTTCTCCTCCTTGAGCATCGCCCAAAACTCATCTCTCTCATTTTCATAGGTGGTTATATAGTACCTCACAACTCATAGTTTCTCTAAGAATTCCTCTTTCTCTTGTTTCAAGGATTTTGTAGCCTTCTCCTTTTCTTCTTAGACTTTCTGAAGTCGATCCTCTATCGCATATGCAAGTCTTCTTGGTTGGGTTGGTTCATCCCCCAGTTCTATAGTGTCTGACAAAGAAGGCATAGTAGGTACTGCGTGGCTCAAATGAATAGATTGTTGTATTTCCTTTAGTTCCTTCTTGACTCTCTCATATAGCTCCTCCTGCTTCTCTCCATATCTCTGCAAGATGTCCTCCAATGCATCCTCCATGGCTCCATAGACTAGACTGATATAATCCTCCATGAGTGTGGCCTCCATCTGGGGCTTGCTAGCGCATGTCTTCTTTCTTTCCGAAGACACGCAGAGTTAATGTTTAAGTGGGGGGATCTTTTGGTAGTGTAGCTTCGCCTTCTCCTTTCTTTTCTCCTTCATCCCCTCCTCCTTCTCCATTTACTTTGTCTCCTCCTCCCAGTGAGCCATATCCATTTTCATTCAAGGCCCTGTCCTCCTCATCAGTCTCTATATTCTAAACTTCCTCCTTTTTCTTCTTCTTCTTCGCATTGGATTGTCCTGCATGCTCGATCTGAGTGATGAGGGGGATTCCTATGATGTTAGCATCATAGAGTTTTGCATCATCGACCAGTACAAGGAACTCCTCTAGCCACTCCTTCATGATCTTCTCCATGTCTTCATCTATCAGCTTGTAATAGGACTATAACTCTTCCTTTCTCTCATCTCTGTGCACAATGATATAGATAAAATGCCAATCTGCGTGGAACTTGGCTATCGGTCTATACTAGTGCAAGGTGTGTGGTGTCATGCACGAGAGTGCTTCAATGGAAACCTTCAGTTGCTGATAATATGCATGGAACACAACGTTCGACTACCATTGCTTCGATATGTCGTTGGTGTACCAAAAGGTAGAGAACCTAGTGGCCAACAACTCTGATGGTTCGATCTCTGGGAAGGTGGATCCTTCTGGCATTTTCCAAGCAACAAATGAAATCAATACGAGAAGCCAGCTAAATTGGAACTCGTATCCCTGATCCTGAGCTTCGTGATAGCCTTTTTCAAGTTCATTGACGAGGTAACTTGCCTAATTCATCTGCATTCCTTGCACACATTTTCCTGCGAGGTCCACCACGAACCCGGTGACATGTGTGGGGAGATTCTTTCTTATGATCTTTCTATCTATGTGTTGGAAAATGAGGCGTATTGCTCCATCCTAGATAGAGGCTACCTTGTAGCCTCACTTTCCCTTTTCGACTTCACCATAAGCCTCCTTGATGCATTGTGCCAGGGAGTGATCTAAGGCCTTCCCTGGATAAAACTACTGAGGGTCAGGTCCCTGCATGCTTAATCCTATAATAAAGTGGATCAATGTTGGATCCACAGTAATTCGTCCGTCAAGCCACATGTATCCTCCATGGTAGCATGATAAGAGGAGTTTAATGCAGGCATTAACCTTCTGGTGACAGCCAAAATGGGGAATCGTCATCACATTTAGTATCGTGGAATGTTCTAGCTCCTTAATCCATGGCTAGGAGACTAGGCAAGGCTTCTTCCCAGTGGTCTTCGTTAAGTATCCATGGGGTGTGAACATCGCATAGTTCTTTCTGTCGTCGAGATCGAAATCATTGTTCTTCAGTAGCGAGATCTGTCCCAACTGACTCCCGACTACGTGTATTTCCTTTGGGATGTACGTGATAATCAAAATGTATTCATAGTCTCATGGGATGCTATCATTGTTAACCGGACCAACCAAAGACAGTATATACTCTAGTAAGATCGACGGGATCTGCTTCGCATTAGCCAGATCGTCGCGATGCTTACTTCATTTCTTAGTCGCAGAGTTAACATGTCCAGAACGACGTCTAGTTGAAGGGCAATCCTGCAGTCCCCTAGTCGACGATGCCTATACACCTTCAAACATAGCTCTATCAGCCATGAACTTCTTAAGAACCTCTTCAACGGACTTCTCTAACTTAGTGGGTTCGCCCAACATTATCACTATTAAACAAACATGTTAGGGTAGGCGAATGGATAAGCGGGGTAGAAAAATGGACAACGACTTCTTATTTTCTGATAAAACATCTCGACACACAATCAATTATTTGCTAGCGTTGTTAATCACGAGTGGCAAAAAGTGGTCCCGACGCAACGTCTGATGGGTTAAGTAAGCGAGTGTCGTAACAGATTCCTCCAACAGGAAGGAATGCTTCCATCAATGTGAATCTGTCTGTTATGGCGTGGTATCAACGTCCCAAATGCGGTCCATCCACCCATAAATGCATTTCCTAGCCATTTTGTAGCATTGTTCAAATGATCGGGGTGCCTCCAATGGTCATATAGATTCTCGAGGGAGAAGTCCCATTCTGCGCAGTTTTGTTGTTCTGGCAAGGTTCAAATCCTGCAAACGTGTTTTCTGCGAAGTCTTCCATTTGTTCTCTGTAACTTCCTATAGCTTTTCCAACTTGGATTTCTTCTTACTAAGCTTCCTTTCCTTCTTTCCTGTGATCCGAGTCTCTCTAACTATTTCTAGATTCCTCTTTCAATTCTTATTCTTATCTTCTCCTAGCATAGTGACTTAGCACTGTTGATGTGCTCTCAGAGGGTTAAAAGTTAATATCCCTTATCTTATTAATTATAGGGTGGGTATTCTTCGTTCTTGCATGGATAGGTCCTTCAAACCTTCTTGAATTCTTTCAAATTCAACAGCTAATTCCCTTGTGTTTTGTTTCTTCAACGTATCTTCTCGTTCTTCTATTAGTCGATTTTTTTTTTGTAGCTATGAAATCCCTAAGTTCTTGCTTTTTCTTTTTTGTAGCTTCTTCCTTTGCTTTCCTTCTGATCTGATCTTTCTCAATCCAAGTCTTTCCTAATAAAAGTAGGAAAGGGGCGTTGTTCTTAACAAAATTAATGACTTCAAATTCCTCTTCAATCGATGTTCAATGAATAATAATAGGTACATTAGTACCTCTTCCACATAGGGTTATCATCTTTCATTTAAAAAAGCCTATCCTTCCCAATGAAGGTACCATAGTAGGCTTTCCCAAAATTTTCCAAGTGCCTTCTATCATAATATTTACTTGTGTTTCTTCATCCAAGACACAGTCTATGTCGAAGTCTTGTATTGTTATACTTATGCATTGTTTTTCTTTCAGGATCTTTGGTAAACTGACATCTTTGTGATTATTTATTGTTTCTTTCAATTGTGATAACATAGTCTGAGCTTTCTCTGATTCTTTCTCTAACATGCTCTTATTCTCTTGACTTCCTTCATATTTTTCTTGTCTCATTTTCATTTGTTCAACTTTAGCAATCATTCTTGGACAATCCTCAACTTCATGACCCACAATTTTACAACAAAGACAAATAGGACCTATACCAGGGCATGCCTTATAAAGATATCCCGGTCTTATGTAGTTATAACATAGTGTCAATCGTCTCTTTATCTTGTAAGTTCCCCAACCTCTCATGTACTGTGCACTACGATCATAGTGTTGGACCTGCAATTTGCAAAAATTCTTTCTAGGTTTCTGCATCCACTTATTAGTCCAAACATTCTTTCTATGCATAGGAATAACATATATTTCGTCATTTCTATTAGCTTTAATTATATCAACTCTTTCTTCCAACTGTGCCCTAACTTTTAGACTAGGACATAATCTATTAAACATACCTAAATTCATGCTTTTGAAACAAACATTTTCACTTATCTTACTCTATCAAAGCACAAATCTTTACCTCCTTTAAGATATTACCTCTTTTCTTCAGATCGAGTTTCTTTCTTAGCACAGAGCTTCACAAGTCAAGTAGAGTACTATGCACTATAGCAACAGATCTACACACAAAGCTTCTTTTTTCTATACTTTAGTTCCCAACAATCATAGTTTCAGGTCCTGGCAATAGAACCATTTGTTGGCACAGGGGCATACCCAGGGTTCAATGCTTCAACAACGCACCAAAAAAACCCTAACTACTGTCCCTTTTGACAACACCTATGAAGCAGGCGAAGTCTCACCCGAGGTAGAAGCAGGGGGGGTTACAGGACTCAGGTGTCTATAACCAAGCTGGGACACAGATATGTGATAAAAACACTTTGCAAAGGATTTTAATAACACTTAGAATATGATATACATTAGTTCATTAGATTCATTAACATCGCAGAACAAACCCTAAGATATATTGGTGCAATAACAATATAACCATAACACTTAGCATTCAAGTTAGATCTAGCATTCATTCTCAAGTAAAGTACTAAGCAACCACAAATCTATATATCATATATAACAATAAGGCACTAAGCAGATAAATAACATGAATAACACAACACAGAGCACGCCAAAGACACAAGATATATGTGGTTCACCCCAGTGTGGGGATATGCCCACCAACTCCTTCATCTTCTTTATTATTCTTCAATCTCTTACATTCATCTGCTCTTGTGCACTAAGCCATAGAGCCAAGCTTCACAGAGGACAGGATATCTGTGCACTGAGCACCTGATCCTCCTTTCCAAAATTAGGTCAAGGCACAGATCCAACTCCTTCATCGAGCACAAAGCCTTACATACACATTTTGTTGCACAAAGCACTCAACACTACTTGCACTTAGCCTTGCAGCTATTGACTCTTACATCGCTTCTCCCTTTTCTACCTTACAATCTTACTCTTATTTATACTTTTACAGTAAGGATTAATCATGGGTAAATCCATGGGATGACATCACATAACCCATTACAAAAACCCTAAGGAACCCCTTGCTGGGTCCACAAATCCCACAAAACAAGTGAGATCCGTGATCCCAGCTCTGCCTAGGTGCTCCTTCCTCGATCACTGCATCCAAGTCCAAAAAGTGGTCAAACCTGACCGAGATTTCCTCAAAACTTAGTCGAGGGAAAACAATATATATAATGATGATTATTAATGTCCATTGAAAAATAAATTTGGTCTATCAAACCTTAATAAGGTGAGAGATTACTTGGAATTATTTATAGTTTTATTGTTGTACTCGAAAAGCATTAAGAGAAGCACTCCAAGATCACCATAGTTTCGCTAAGTTAAAATGTTTGGAAGGCTAAGAGATTACTTGGAATTCTTTAGAATTTTATTCCTGTACTCGAAAAGCATTAAGAGAAGCGTTTCAAGATCACCATAGTTTCACTAAGTTAAAAGGTTTGGAAGGATAGTAGTGTGAAAAATATTTTGAAATATAGATCTAATATGGGTATAAGCTGGACATTCTAAAAGAAAGTGATTTTCATATTCAACCTTCTTATTTTCAAAAAGGTGATAGACTCTTTCATCCCATGGAGTTTTGGGAATTAACCAATGCCCATTTGCTATGGAGCTCACGAGAATTTGTTCTTTTCTTAGCAATGATTATCTTCTTCTTTACACTAGTCAAGAAAAATATATACTTTTGATCTTTTAGATTAGGATTGATCACCACCTTATAATATCTTAATTTTATTTTCCCCTATAACTCTTTATAACACCACAATTTCTCCTTAAATTTTGAAGTAATAATATTTTTAATATTATACTTATTCTACAATATGATCTCTTCCTTTATTCCCCAATGGTCTAGCCAATATTGGGCATCATTATTCCATCCCCACTTGATCTAGAGGTGGTGTTGGCTAAAGTTTGAATCAATTTTAGGAATTCTCTTGTCTTCCATGTTGTTTAACTTGTTCTTATACATTAGGTACATGGTCATAGCCATGCTCTCAATGGGGGAAAGGCTTCCTTCTATGAGAAGGATATGATAAGGTGTATTTCCTTTAATTTTGATATTATAGGTTATAAAATTCTTAAGGATATGATCTATCTTTATTCGTGACTCTCTAGAGATACTAGATCCCCAAACTTCACATCCATATAAAATAATAAGAGTGACGGGAATCTCAAAGAGGAGTTTTTTCTTATCCCATATCCAAAGATCTACCTATTTATAATTGTTTTCAAACCCATAATAAGCTTTCCACCCTCCATTTACACTTTTCTCAGCAATTCTAAGATATTTGTATGGAGCCTCTTCCTCCAAGTTGTTGTTGTCACAAACAAAAGTATCGAAGGTGGTCTTATTGGATTTAATTATCATGACTTTCATTTTGTCAGTATTAACAATGATACTTGTATTGGAGTAGAAATCCTTGAGGATTCTTAGTTTCTTACCAATATCATAGGAACTCATCGCCATAAGAACAATATCATAAACATAAAGAAGAAGACTGATGACTATACCCATGAGATTTAGGTTAACACACCCTACTTCTTCCAAACAATCTTCTAACTTGTCAATGTAAATGCCAAAAAGGGTAGGGGACAGGGGACAACCTTGCTTGACTTTGATATTGTAGTTTATTTCTTTCGACGATCCATTAGTTTTCCTAAAATTAGTAATGATGTTCTCATACAACCTTGTCACAACATCCCTCAACCTGAAATGAACCTTTATCTCTTCCAACCTATTCCAAAGGTTTATCCTAGGAACTGTGTCAATTTTTTTTTTAACACGGTTCAACAAAACAACTCAAAATATTGGTTTTAATATTTCTACACTCCTCCACAATGATTGTAAAATCCTCGCTATAACCCTCGGTTTAATTAATGAATAATGTAGATATAATGTATGGCTATGGCCAACCAATGTAATATGCAAAATATATTTTTGAATTTTAATAAATAAAAAGTGATGCCAACCATTGGGGGACATGGACAGAGATGGGGGTGGGTATATAAAGGGGGTTTTACCCATGACTTTATTTTCCCAATCGTTTTTCCTGATTTGGAAGCATTGAGTGAACCTTTGGATTTCATTTTAGTGTGGAAGAACCCAATTATTGAATATCTGTAAGAGGGTGGGCATAATTAGTCACATCCCATAGTTATTAAGGATTGATCTGAAGTATAATCATCTTGGCAATGAGTGGAAGTCAAGAAAAAAAAAAACAAAGGAAATTCATATGGGAAAAGGGAAACAAATTAGATAGCCATGTTTTTTCATGAGAGCAAGCATAAAAAAGAAAGGAAGAGAGTTGAAGTTAGAGTAGACATAGAGGGAGAATTTCTAGAGTATTTTAGAGATGAATACTGAAGAAGCAAGTTTTCAGGTTTGTAGAAGAACGAGGTTGTCAGGCCTAAAGAGTGAAATCCTATGTGAGTTGCACTGCAACAAAAATATTTTTGTTGTTGTTTCCTAGTATTTTTGTTAGCTATAAGATCCCTTGAGTTTCCCAATAGTTAGATTCTTGGTTACCTATGCTAGAGAGACCTTAATAAACAAATGGGATGCCTGATGGACTGAGATCATCGAAGGGGTACATTCCTTGGGTTGGACAAGTCAAGAGGAAGAGAGTTGGTGGGAAATCGGGATAGCTATAGGAGAATGTTAGTGGGTTGTAGGATTTTATGAGTTATGAGTGTACAATGAGAGACCAACCTCTTTTGTGGATTCCTAGCCCAAAATCGGGGATGACCTGTTGTTTAGATATGGAGCAACTAGTCTATGGTTGGGTAGAATGCCCATCCCAAGAATTTGGTTGCACAACTAAATTAAAAACATAAGTGTGTTATCTTGTTATGTGTTATTTTATGAGATAAATTGTTGTGTCTTTAACTGTGTCTATTGGAATGGTTTATATGATGTTGTAAATGAGTTTATTAGCTACATTCATGTTTATTTCAATATGTTGTAGCTGCATTTACATTAATGGTAGAAGAATGGCTAATCTATGTGTTTTCTCATAGATGGTAAGCTACATGAATATCTTTAGCAAAAATTATAATATTTTATGTGTATCTCCACAAGTAATGGATTTCAATTAGGTTGGGATATGGTACACATTGGTACAATGGTATCAGAGTCGTGGCTTACAAGACTCGAGTTGTATGGGCCAAAGACGTCACTGGCTTTTGATCATATTAAACTTAGTTTTTCTTCATCCTGTAGTTATCACAATTCAATCTCTAGTCTAAATTAGATGTGAATTGATGTATGATGAGTGTGGTGCACCAAAATTGTAGGTGATTTATTTAGTTTACTTTCAACAACTTGTAATGGTTAATTAGTTACATTTTTGAAGCATGATTTATTAATCTATCATTTATATTGAATTGTAAAAGTGTGTTAGCACCCGAGTAATTTGATAATCCATATTTTGCATTACATGAACTGATAAATGGATTTATGTCCCTGGTCTATTAAACTAGACAGTTCTCTAAAATATGTAATATGTTCAGAAAGTGTCTGAGTCTAAGTTTATTTGTATGTTTCATTTGATTGAGTGTGGAGAGGTAGATAGAAATTGATAAAGGGTTAATCATTGCAAGAAAAAGGATAGGATTCCCTCCTTTATGTTTCATGAGCTAGTATGTGGGAAGATTTATTTTCTGTACCAAAACTTTGTTGAATTCCACAAGTGTGTTATCTATCAATCTTTTCGTTTTAAATGGTAAGACTTGGTTTAATATAGAAGGATTTATGTTCCTTTATATAGAAGGATTTTCGTTCCTTTAAACTGTGATTAGTCTTTGGGTTGAAATAGAGATTTATATATAGAAGTGGTATGATTATTAGTTAGATTAAAATCACTTGTTTCTGGCACATAAAGTGTAGGAAATTTGTTGATTACGAATCATGGTTGACATATTAATGATTGGCAACATATTCTACATATAATTGCATCAACATTTTAGCATCGCTGTTGGGGAGTTGTAAATAGTAATAGGTAAGCATTTGAGTTAGATTTCTCTAATGGTCTTGGATTGGTTTTAAGGCTAACCTAAGGGAAGAGAGAAGATGATAATATGAGAGGTAAGAATCTATGCATCCACTTTGGTGGGGTTGCTCCAAAGTTAGGTTGTCCTCTTTCCTTTAGTAGTTAGAATTTATGTTGTGTTAGCATTAGATATTTTTATTTTAAATGAGCATACTTAGGGATAGTAAAGGAATATTTATTGCAACAAAAATTCCAAAAAAATTATATGGTCCAAGAAAAATCCCTTCTACTAATTGTGTTGATCGCTATGCAAGAAAAATTTTTAGAGGAGAAAGTTCAGAAGCATTAATTGAAGATATATTAAGAGACCCTAAAGCTGAAGCTACTGTGAAATTGGGGAATATATCACAGCAAGAAGTAGGAGAAGCAGTGGCAACCCAATCAGAAGAGGAAATTAGAAAGAATCCAGAGACAGTGGTAGAAGAGGCTGAATCTACAGTTGGAGCAGTACATATAATATTGGAAAACATAAATATCCCAATTAATCTAGTGGTTGAACCATCACCTAGTGGGGAAAAATAACATGCAACATATAAAGTATCATTGAGAAATATGGCAGATGAAGAAGGAAATGAAAACACCTAGACAAAGACATTTGGATTTCCAATACTAGACATTACTAGAAATGTCACCATGAACAATATTTTTTTGTCATCACTGCCTCATTTTCATGGTATGTCATCTGAGGACCTTGATTCATTTATTTTTGAGTTTGATATATTATGCAGAAGTTATAATTGCACATACAATGCTTAGAAATTGAAATTGTTTCAAGCCATATTAAAAGACTCGACACTAAGATGGTTCATGAGTTTAGGGGAACATATTATTTTATCCTGGGATGACATGAAGGAAAAGTTTCTCCAAAAATATCAGGATTATTGTAGACCTAGATATGCTAGGAATGAAATATTCAAGATGCAACAACCTAAGGAGGAAATCCTGTACGATTACTTAGAAAGGTTCCTCTATATCTACCAAAATACCAAACAATTTTCCCTTGATGCAACCACGGTTAGGAATATTTTTTTGAAAGGTGTTAGGGATGAGTGTATAGAATTTTTGAACCTCAAGAGCTCTGGGGATGTGTACCAAAAACCATTTGCTGATATTGTAGAATATTGTAAAAAGTGCTCCCATAGCCAAGCCAAAACTGTTAAAAGTCTAAGAGACCCTGTAGCCATAATTTCCAAACCTACCACAAGAGGTGTCACAAGAATGGAATTGGGAAATATGCTAGAGAACTTTAAAATAGATATCCTAAATACAATCAACACCCAATTGGATACCCTTAAAATTAAAAAGAAACAAGAAGAAGAGAATGCTTCCTTAGCCATTTTCTGTCTTCGTTGTAGGAAAATACATTCTGAGAAGGAGTGCCCTATTAATGTCATAGAAGTTTGTGGAATTTGTACAAAGGATCATCCTACTAAAAAATTTCCTTCACTACCTGTATTTCAAGATATCTATAAAGGAGGAGTAGAACCCCAAGACACATTATACCCCCCTAAGAGGATATGGAGGCAACAAAATCCTAACACATTCCCAAATACCTCCATGCAATACCCACAACAACAATGGGTCCTTATGATACCTTATTCCCAGTGCACACCTCAATAGCCCCAAGGCCATCCTTGGCAATAGGGATGGAGGGGAACTACCTATGGAAATTCCCCTTTGCATCCACCATCCTTTCCTCTATACCCATAATATCCTTCTAATATCTCTCAGATGTTTCCAAGATTTAATCCACCTTCACTACCCCCACCTACTCAACTACAAAAGAAACTTACATTTCCCATGAATCTGAACCAACAACAGGCAATGCAAGCTCCACTTAATCCAAATCCTCCTATTCCTACCCCAATTCCTGCACATTTGATTGAAAGCCATAATAATAGACCTACTCAACCTGTATAGAATATGGAATTGCAGAACTTCACAACTTATGTCATTACCTTGGCTCCATTGAATGAAATCTAACTAAGATCAGGGAAGGTCCTAAATAAAACAAATTCTACAGTGGTTATCCAAGAAGAAGAATAAAAAAATAAACTAGATGAAGATGAAGACACCCCTGTTGTAGAGGAAATTTCTCTTTAAATTCTAGCCAGTTTTACCTTACAAACAGAACTACCTCAGGAAAATAACCATCCACCTTATCCATAAAGTTTTCTTGTAAATAAACTTGAGGTGACTTTAGGAAATTATTTAGAGGTTGACTTAAGAAATATATGTGTAAATATTGCCCTACTACAAGCTAATAAAGATATTCCTATCTATTCCAATATTGTAAAGGAACTTTGCATTAAAAATCCTAGAAGAAAAGGGAAGGAGCTGTTGATACTGAGAGGGGGGTGAATCAGTATCAAGTACAATTTAAAACCTTTTTCAACTTATACTTAAACCATTCAATTATATCCAATGAGAAATGAACAATATTATAAGAGTT
>JZKD02S0544110.1:329634-372604 GCA_000966675.3 Picea glauca
TATAGACGACAGGGGGAGTATGTTTTGCAACAAGATCAGTGGAAGAATGTTTCTTCTTTGACATTGATGTCAAAGGGGGAGAAAGGAGTCGAGTTTGAAATGTTTCGGGAACAGATTCGAGTCCGAGTGCACTAAATGCAGAGGAGAGTTGAGTCTGAATGCAAGTGGGTGCTTGTGTTGCCATCAATGCCAAAGGGGGATATTGTTGGTAAATATGTAACAGACAACGAATGGCATGAAGAATGTATAGAGGATTGTTAGCATATTTACAGGTAGTGTATACTTGTCATTGATGGCAAGTACAGTTGTGGTTGTGGTGATGGCTTGAGTACAACAACAATGAGTAGCAGCGCAACAATAATCGGGAGGAGAAGAGTCAGTGACCGTTGGATCCCATTCAAATTTCCTGAAAGAACGAGGGCTGTCAGATCTGAATGAATACAAGACGAGTGCACTGAAGGGGAGGACAGAGATCAGTCGTTAGATCCAAGCACAAGACCCGACCATCGTCGGATCAAGGATAACCTGCATGCTCTTTAAAGTAAAAGGAGAAGTGGGAGTAATCACGATATGCAAATTCACGATGAAATCTGAGCTGTCAGATCAAACTTTGATCTGGACCGTCAATTCCAGTCACTATCGGAGTATCGGGGATCGGGACTTTGAAATGTCAAAATCACTTGACAACAAGAACCTTGAAATTGCGATATGTGATTTCGCGATTTAATCGCAGCCGTTAAGATAAGAAGTGATCTGGACCATTGATTTAACTCCTTATCGGAGTTTCATGGATCAGGATTTGGAAGTGGCAAGAACATTCACCCAAGAATGCCGATTTCGTGATATGCGATATCACGATGCAATCGCAGCGATTGAATCGAGAATGAATATAGACCATTGATTATGGCTCGTATCGGAGTTTCGGGGATCGCGACTTGGAGAGGCAAAGAAACCAATGCATCAAGAATGTCGATTTCACGATATGCGATATTGTGACTGAATCACAGGCGTTGAGTTAAGATCATACCTAGACCATTGATCACAACCCATATCAGAGTTTCATGAATCGCGATTTCAAAAGGAAAAGAAACAAATGCAACAAGAACCCCGATTTCGCGATATGCGATATCGCGAGTCAAATCAATATTAGATATGGACCATTGATCAAACTCCACATCGGAGTTTCACGAATCGCAACATAGAGAGGCAAAGAACACAATGCAATAGGAATGTCGATTTCGCGATATACGAAATCACGATTTAATCACAGCCATTGAATAAAGAAGTGATCTGGACCGTTGATCTGACTTCTTCTTGGAGTTTCAGGGATCAGGATTTGTAAGTGACAAAAACTCTAAACGCCAAGAGTGCTGAAATCGCGATGTGTGAAATCTCGATTGGATCTGAACCGTTGGATCAAGTATTGATCGGAGGGTTACTATTCTTTCTCACAGATTAACTACTGAGTTTGGAATCTATTAGCAAAACAAACTCATGATTGCAAATCAGTTAGCGTTTCAGTTGGCGATTTAGTTGCTTAGATAGTTGTCGTATTTTTGCCTAGGAAGTTGGGAAGTTGAACCATTATGTTCGAGTGTATAAAAGAAGATGAATAAGACTGTGTTGGGTTGGTTGTTCTGTATGTGAAAAAGAATGAAACTGTAAGAAAAGGATAGGAGAGGATGCACAGGAGGAGATTGAGTATAAGAGCAGAATGACAGAAAGAGCAGAAGGATAGCAGAATGATAGAAAGAGAAAATGAAAAGCAGAATAACAGAAGGAAATGAGAGCAAGAGTTGATGCAGAGCATACCTGCTGAACAGACAGAGGAAGAGAAGAGCAACATAACAGTGTACAGAAGACCAGATTTATAGAACAAAGAAAGATTGGTAAGAACTGATTTATCTGTAAAGTTGAATGTTTATTTAGCCATTAATATTTTAGGGAGGTTGGGAGGTGCTCAGGAGGACTGTTGTCCTCAGAGGTTCAAGTGGGAGCTTGAACACAGGAATTTGTAGCTTCCATCTGGTTGTAGCTAGAGAAACAAGGGTGGCAGGGTGGTGCTAGGGAGAACAAGTGTTCTCTGTTATACAAGTTGAAGCTTGTGTAACGGGAAGTTGGTGCTTCCATCCAGTTGGTGCTGGAACATTCAGGAAGTTGGTGCTTCCATCCAGTTGGTGCTGGAATATTCAGGGAGTTGGTGCTTCCTTCTAGTGGGTGCTAGAGAAACCAGAGAGTTGGTGCTCTCAACCAAGTTGCAGCTTGTAAAACAAAGGTAGCAGCCTCACATTGAGTTGGTGCTCAATTGTAAATGATGTACAGAACTGAAAAATATTTCCTATCATTACGAAGAAGAAGAGGTTTTCTCCCTTTATGGGTTTCCTCATGAAAATATGTCTCTGTGTGTACTTTATGTGTGACTGATGGTCTTTACTTTTACTATCAATATGTTGTATATTGTTGATGATCACTTGAAGGAAGATTAATAATATTTAAAAGGTATCAAATTGTTTAAGCACGTAAACAACTGATTCACCCCCCCCCCCCACAGTTGTTTTAGTATTTCCAACACCAGGGAGCCGATGCAGTCCGTCAGGAGGAGACGCACATGAAAACCTGCGAGAGGGGTTGCAGCCAGGGAAACCCTCGCCACAAAGCCCGCCGTGATCGACTCTCACATAATCAATAGCTCTGGGTGTTGTTCTGGGCCAATGAGAAAATAAAGTTCCCAATGATATCTATTTTGTCAACAAAAATATCTATCTTTCTTAGTTAAATTATACAGTTATTGAAAAAGAATTCTTAGCAGTGGTTCATGCCATTAACAAATTTTGACACTATATAACTGGGTATGAAGTCTTTGTATACACTAATCACTCAACTAACATATTTTTAATAAACAAACCTTTCACTAATGATAGAATTGCAATATGGCTATTACTGTTACAAGAATTCAACATTAATATTATAGATAGACCAAGTAGAGATAATCTTGTTGCTTATTTTTTGTCTAGACTTATGCATACAGAAGAGAATACACCAGTCAATGATAATTTTCATGATGAAAACTTGTTTTCTATCTCTACTTACACTCCTTGGTATGCAGATGTGGCTAACTATCTAGTAACAAGAAGATTCCCACAAAATATATCCTCTTGGGAAAGGATCATACAACTAAGTGCTAAAGGATCATACAACTAAGTGCTAATTACATGTGACATGATGTCTGTTTATATCGCACTGGGCCTGATTTCGTGATTAGAAGGTGTGTGAGGGAAGATGAAATGCATGAAATCCTTAAAGTATGCCATGATGGGCCACGTGGTGGGAATTTTGCTGAAAATAGGACATCATACAAATAATTATAGTCAGTCTATTACTGGCAAACCATTTTTAAAGATGCAAAGAAGTATGTGGCCAGTTGTGATGATTTCCAAAGGAAGGGGAAGCCAACTTCAGCTAATGAAATTACTCTTCAAGTAGAGGTAGTAATCGAACATTTTGAAAAATGGGCATTAAATTTCGTAGGACCAATCAACCCTATGTATAGAAGGAAGAGGTACATATTGGTTTGTATGGATTATGTGACAAAATGGGTAGATGATAAATCTTGTATTCTGTAAATGAACAATCCGTTGTAGATTTTGTATTTAAAGAAATAGTTACCCATTTTGGTGTACCTAGAGAGATAGTGATAGACCAAGGGACCTAATTTACTTCTAATCTGGTCAAATACATCACAAAAAAATATCATATCAAACACCGAAAATCCACACCTTACCACCCTCAAGCAAAATGGACAAGTGGAGTCAACTAATAAGGTGATAGAAGCCATTCTCGTGAAAATATTTCAACTACACCGTAAGGATTGGGATGATAATTTAATTGAATCCTTATGGGACTAACGAACATCCTAAAGAAATACAATAGGCCATACCCGTTATGAATTGGTGTATGGGAAGAAGGTTTTACTTCCCATAGAGTTTCAAGTGAAAACCTTTAGAACAACCATGCAATTAGAAATGGACCTAGATGAGGCACATAAACAGAGATTAATGCAGCTAAATGAACTTGATGATATTAGGCAAGATGATCTTCAAAGGACCATGCTGGTTCAGGATCAAATGACTAAATGGCATGAAGAGTTT
The DNA here is from genome assembly GCA_000966675.3 of Picea glauca. NCBI lineage: Eukaryota > Viridiplantae > Streptophyta > Pinopsida > Pinales > Pinaceae > Picea > Picea glauca. The sequence goes on from JZKD02S0544110.1 coordinate 333,783, forward strand.
ATTAAGAAAATTTCATTTCATCCAGGTGATTGGGCCTTATTGTATGACAACGGGTTTAAAAATTGTAGAGGTAAGTTGTCAACTTGATGGTTGGGACCTTATGAAGTGGATATAGTCTATGAAAATGGTTTGTTCAAGATAAAAACCATTGATGGAGATCAAACTTTTTGTGATAAATGGACACTGCTTGAAGGTATATCATAAGCCATTTTCCAAAGAGGATTTTGTCAAACATGTTCTCCAGAGTTCTAAAATGCAATTGGTAAGAGAGGGGAGTTCTCCCCCTGCTGATCCACTACTATAAGTCTTTGTTATTTGATTTTTATTTTTATGTATTTGTATATATGTGAGCTGTGTGAGTTTTTGAATTGAACTAATCATGTTTTTTCTTTGTAGATTATTCATAGAAAGGAGTCTCATTGAGTTTCCTAGCGGGCATTGTCCCTGGCTAAATTTTTGGAACAATAGTAGTTAGATCTTGTTTTTCTAATAAAATGGAAGTATTCACAAGTTTGATGTTTTGGTCAAAGTTAAAAGGAATCCTATCAGTAGTGTAAGGCTACTTGGACTAAGAATTGTTGCAAAACTTGGAACCTAATTTTGCCTATCTATCATTTTCAGGTTTTTGTGACTACATGTTGATACTCCAACAACTTGGCCTCTTTCACAAGTTGAGGAGATGCCAACCACAGTGTAATGCCTATAAGTTTCAGTTGTGAAGACCACAAAATATTTGGTACCTTATCAAGTGCATCATGTACTGTCTGTTCGGTACTAACTCTTCCAGTACTAAGAAAACCCATTATGGTACTAAGAAAACCTATTTTGGTACTAAGAAAATCTGTTTCGGTACCGATCTGATACTAATGCCAAAGTGATATGATCTCTTTCATGTACTTGACACTGTTTCCACTTCAGTTAATTGGAGGTATGAGCCAATATTTTCCTGTTCTTTTTATCAAGAATCATTTAAGTATTGTGTTGAATTTTTATTTACTTTCATGTACACCTTCATCCTACATTGTTACACTCACCCCTAAATGAATCATATTTATTATCTTGTAAGGAGAAGATTTTCACATTCATCTCTATATGATAATGGGCGCACCTTCCCAATTACCTCATCATTCTGAAAAAAAAGTGATTAACAGTTGAAATATCCATTGAAAAGTGGTGACACTATTATGTTTAATACTAACTGGGTTGATTCAACAAGTTCTTATCCAAGTTTCTCTTTACAAGCTTTTTTGGGAGGTATTAATGAAAACCTCATGTGGTGGACCACCCCTGCAAAACCTCTATGAACTTTCATGAGAACCCTAATAGGATTAAATAGAGGGACCTCTTAGTCATTATCCAAGATGTTCCATTATACATTGACTAGATGAGATTTAAGGCTAATGTTGATGATGTCACCCTTGGGATAATTGCAAGCAATTGATTATGTGCCTAATAAATCTAAAACACTCTCATACCACATGCCTTCCTTATACTCTAAAGATTTCAATGAACAATATACATTATTCTAAATATTTTGAGTAATATAATAAAATAAAGTATCAAGAAGTGTAAGTAAATCCATCGAGGTACTGAACATGTCTGTTGACAGCGGGGCCATGCTTGTATGGTACTAAGGTAAACCCACCGGGGTACTGAATATTCATTCTAGAACAGGGGCTATGCCAGGTAAAGGGAGTTGAAAAATATAAATATGCACACCTAAAACTAAACCCTTGGGTCTCATTCTGAAGAGATCATTATCAAATCAAAGCTAGGAGATGACCTTTATATCTCTTGGGTGATGTTCTTAATAACCTTCAAGTATCGAATTTAGGGTTCTATCTTTAAAATAAATAGTTTTTCTTGAAAGTGGGACCCTCAGTATATATAATTCATCCTACCTAAGCAAGAAGAGATTCATCTCTATGAAATTGCATAAGAGATAAGTTAATCATCTTGGGATGTATTCTTTTATGTGTTCCTCTCTTCAAATGGGATCTAAACTATGGTTATATCACTTTTATTTTAAAGGTAATTTAGGCAGGGGACCTATTAGTCAAAGTCATTATGAAAACTCTTGGCCACTATCCTATATTCATATTAGATTCACTTCCAAACCTTTCTCCTAATTATGATCCACAACAGATTGGATAAGACTTAATGTCAAATCACTAACGGATCTAATCTATTACTCATGACTCCACATGCTTAAGCACAGTTTTCATACTACCTTGTTGCCATCATAACCATAATTGAACATTATTACAAAAGACACTGCTCTGAATGGCGTCTCCATTCATATGAGCTTCATTATAATTGTTATAACGTAACAAACCTTTTTCATTATCCCATCTTTGTTGCTTGGGTTCATTACATTTTCAATGCCATTACTTTGCTTAGTTTTGTTACTTTTCTAGACTCGTTACTATGTTTCGATACCAAACCCTCTATCGAAGAAATCTTAATTCAATGTATTAAACTGATAATTTTTTCTAGGACAAGCATGGGGGTTGATCACCATGAACTTGTGTTTATGGTATTTAGAGAGACGAAGGAATATAAGGCATGTAGAGAAACGTTTGAACAAGCTGGGTGGGTACTATTTCTAGAATAGTTTTGAGGCCATCATGATGAAATTTCCCAGGCCTTTGCGTAGAGTTATGATGATGATACTGTTCAATTGGGAAGTATGACACTATAGGTAACCAAAGCTTCTACATTAGAGGAAACTTGCTTTCCATTGAGGGTGAAAATTACTTTAAGGGCATGGTGATTGACCGATATCTCTATTAGAAGTTATTAGTGTTTGGGCATTCAGATCTGAATTGGACTAAGGGTATTCCTCTCCATTAGATTAAATAAGAGTATTGCACCATGCTTGTCAACCTACAGATATTTCTCACTTGTGAAGGTAGGTATTCCATTAACTTCCTTTACCACTTAAGATTATTGCTGCATTTTGAAGGAGGTCCAAAGATGAATTTTCCATACTTTTTATGGATGAGTATAAGTAAGATGGATAGAGGGGTTATATCTACTTCCAATCAAATAGAGACAAGTATCTATCACCATGTCTTACTAAAATTATTGGTTGTCCCTAAATTAAAGAAAAAAGGAAGTAGCTGGAAACATTTCATTACATGATACTTTACCCTAGAAGAGATTACTACAAGCCCTAATGAAGGTACCCGTAAATATGTAGGAAAAGGTAAAAATGGAAAGGGGAGTCAAGAATCTAAGAGAAATCTAGGAAGTAGTGAAAATAAATAAAAGCAACTAGGTAGTGAGGCTGAAGATGTTGGGACTAGCAGCAAACTGAAGCAGAAAAGAGTAATCAAAGTGGAAAAAACCCATGAGTCAAGAGTCAAAACATGAAGTAATAGTAAGACTCTTGAAGAATTTAGTACCATACCAGAGTCTAATATCAATATATATATATGTGTCAAGCGTCAAGGCAGGAGTCAAGAATTGACCCATCGGAGATTTCAGGAGTGTGAAATTGTTGCATGTTGGAATCGCGATTCACAATTTCCCGACGGAGGTTTTGAACCGTCCATTTGCGAGGACGCGTGGCGGGAGATCTGGACAAGTGGGCATTTGCAGCATCGAGTTTTCCAAAGGCAAGAGACTCTGGCATATAGAAATTCTGATCCGTGATTTCCTGATTGGATCAGAGCCATCCAAACAGCAGGGACATGTGGTGAGCGATCCCGGAGAGTCGGCGTTTGGGGCCTCAGGGTTTCCGGGGTTGTGAAACGCTTGCATATTGAAATCACGATCGAGGATTTCCCTGACACGGCCAGAGCCGTTGATCTAAGGGATGCATGTCTGAGGATCCAAAGGAGTCGGGGTTTTAGTATTTCCGCATACAAGGAAACCGTTGCATTAGAAATCGCGATTTCACGATACGCGATCGGGCGACGAGAAGTGGTGACGTAGGAGAGGAGAGTTCGCACGTGCATCAAGGTTCGCAACTTTGGAAGGTCTGTGAAATTGTGCAGCAAAAATTGTGAAACTCGAATCCACGATTTCCCTATCACCACTGGAGTGTGGGCCATAAGCGTCAAAGCAAGGGACAGGTGTTGAAAGGTCAAACCTTGCCATGAGTCAACGCCAAGTGGCATCGGCATATCGCGAACTCAGAGGTTCGTGAGTTAGAGCTGCAAGGAATTTCACAAAAAGTGGCAAGTACGCGAGGTTGTGAAAGCGTGACAGGAGGGTATCGACGTCTCGGTACATTGGTGGTTCGGGGATTGGAAACACCCGATCTCGTGAGTTCAGGACTCGCAATCACGCGAGGTCTGATTTCCTGATAAAACACAAGGAGGTCATAAGGAGAGTCTTGTGGGTATAGGAAAGTCCCAATAAGGGATTTGAAGAGAATTTTCAGTTCTTCGGGCTGAAGGAAGAGAAGGTCCTGGTGGGAGCAAGCGTGGCCTGGGTGGCGCATTTGCATCAAGTGGTATTAGCGAAAAAATCTCTCTGTTTTCTGTAACAGAGAAGAAAGGAAATTTTCACCATGCTTTCGAGGAGAGAAAGACAATCACCCAATCCAGAGGATAGGGGAAACCAAAGAGGAAGAGGGAGACAAGCACAGAATCCAGAAATGGAAAGGCAGATATGTGATCTCCAAGCGAGATTAGAAGATATGGAAGCGACGCAGAGATGCATAGCCAGTGCTGGAGATCTAAGCGACTCCGAAGGCGAAGTTGAAGTTGAACAACAAGGAGAAGTTGCAGCCGAAGATGCAACCAACGAGCGATTGATTAAATCTATCACCCAGATGATTTCAAAGACAAAAATGGACATCTCGACTTATGAAGGAAATCTAGATGCAGAAGAGTTGCTAGACTGGATTAGAGCTCTTGACACCTACTTCGATTATGAGGATATCGAAGAGGATAAAAAGGTTAGGCATGCTGTCACCAAATTGAAGGGACATGCAGCATTATGGTGCGACGAGCTTCAAGCAGACAAACGTTCCAAAGGCAAGCCAAAGATTAAAAATTGGGATCGAATGATTGTAAAGATGAAGGCAAAGTTCATCCCAAGGGATTATCAAATCACACTGTTCAGGAAGATGCAGAACCTGAGACAGAAGTTGATGTCAGTAAAGGAGTTTACTGAGGAGTTCTACAAGCGCAATATCAGAGCGGGTCATCGGGAGAGCGATGATGAAAAAGTTTCCAGGTATATGAATGGCTTAAGATATGATATCCAGGATGAAATGAGTATGACAACCGTCAGAACGGTGGAGGATGCGTATCAGATGGCGCTAAAAACTGAGGAAAAGCTAAGTCGTAAACCAGCATAGCGAGGCCGAGGTAGGATCCAACCAAAGGGTAAGTCCGTTTCCCAAGACAGGTTCCAGAAATCTAAGGATGACTGGAAAAAGTCTCAAACGAGAACATAAAAAGGTGGAAGTTCACAGCAAGGCCAGCACGCTGAATAGCGAAGGCAACAAACAGAACAAGGTGGAGGATACGCTGACGCGAACACATTTCCCCGTACCAGAGGTAGAGGAAGAGGCAGAGGTGGAGTCATCACATGCTTCATATGTGAAAAGAATGGACACAAGGCAGTTGACTGTCTAGATAGGAAGAAGGATGGAGGAGAAGCTCACATCGCCCAAGCACAGAGGCAAGATGCTGAGGAAGAAGACGCAGAAGACGGAAGGTCACTGATGATGCGCAAGGTTCTCTTAACACCCGAGAATGAGGTGGAGGACACAGCTCAAAGAAACAGGCTTTTCAGAACCACATGCAAGACCAAAGATAGGAAGTGCAAAGTTATTGTGGATAGCGGAAGCACAGACAATCTCGTTTCAACTAAGATGGTGGAAAAGCTGGAATTGGAAACAACTGATCACTCGAGGCCATACAAAGTTTCATGGCTGCATAAGGGACATCAGGTAAATGTCACTAAACAATGCTTAGTTGACATCAAGATAGGAGGATACAATGATAGGATTTGATGTGATGTTATTTCTATGGACGTATGTCATGTATTGCTAGGAAGACCATGGCAATATGACATAAATGTAATTCATGATGGGAAGATGAATACGTATACTTTGGAGAAGAATGGAAAGGCACATATGCTGAATCCAATTAAAGATAAAGAAGTAACACCAGAACTGAGAAATATTATTCTTCTCATGATTGGAAAGGAACTTCTGGTGGAAGTGAAGAAGAAGGAAGATCCACAATTCTTTGTGGTCAGAAAACCAAGAGTTGTTTTGACTAACACAAGAGTGGATGACTTGCCGGAAGCAATTCAGGAACTGTTAGAAGAGTTCGCTGATATTGTGGTAGACGAATTACCTCATTCGTTGCCACCGGTGAGGAGTGTGAGTCATCACATAGACCTCATACGAGGGGCTAGTTTGTCGAACAAAGCTGCATACAGGTTGATGCCGCAGGAGAATGAAGAAGTTAAAATGTAGGTGCAGGAACTATTGGATAAAGGACTGATCAGAGAAAGTTTAAGTCCATGTGTCGTTCCAACGGTACTAAGTCCAAAGAAAGATGGAGGTTGGAGAATGTGTACAAACTCCAGAGCCATTAACAAGATAACCATCAGGTACAGGTTTCCATTGCCACGGATGGATGACTTGATGGACTATTTAAGTGGAGCCAATTTTTTTTCAAAGGTTGATTTGAAAAGCGGATACCATCAGATTCGCATGAGGGAAGGCGATGAATGGAAGACAACCTTCAAGAACAACGAAGGGTTGTACGAGTGGCTAGTCATGCCGTTTGGTTTGACGAATGCACCGAGTACCTTCATGAGGTTAATGAATGAAGTGCTGAAGGAATTTATTGGTAAGTTTGTCATTGTTTATCTGGATGACATATTAATTTTCAGCAAAACAAAAGAAGAGCATTTGAAGCATTTAGCTGCAGTAATGAGGAAACTACAGTAGGAGAAGCTATTGATCAACATGAGGAAATATTCATTTATGAAGAAAGAACTCATTTACTTGGGGTTTGTCATATCGACAAATGAATTGAAGATGGATCCAACTAAAGTGGAGGTAATTAAAAGTTGGCCATCATCGAGAAATATTTTCGAGGTGAGAAGTTTCCATGGTTTGGCTAGTTTCTACTGGAAATTCATCAGGAATTTCAGTGGAATTAGCGCAGCAATGATGGAAACAGTCAAGAAAAGACGTAAATATTTTCATTGGACTGAAGAGGCAGAGAAGAGCTTCAATTTGTTGAAGCGAAATATCACAGAACAGTCGGTTTTGGTATTACCGGATTTTACGAAGGTGTTCCAGGTGAAGTGTGATGCAAGTGGCTTTGCCATAGGAGTGGTCTTGAGTCAGGAGGACAGACCAATTGCATATTTCAGTGAGAAACTGGATGAGGCAAAAGTGAATTATTCCACGTATGATAAAGAATTTTATGCTATCATACAGGCGCTGAAGAAGTGGAGGCATTACTTGATCCCCAAAGAATTTGTTTTGTATAGTGATAATCATGCACTACAGTTTGTGACTCAACAGGAGAAGTTGAATCAGAAACATGCTAAATGGGTAGAGTATATGCAGAATTTTACATTTGTAATTAAACACATTTCAGGTACTGCTAACAAAGTGGTTGATGCTTTGAGCAGGAAATGTTTGTTGCTGCAGGAGTTCCGAGTCAGAACATTGGGTTTTGAAAATCTTAAGGACATGTATGCAGGTGATGTAGATTTTGCAGAAGCATATGAGGCAACTGAGAATCCAGTTCTTAGAGACAGAATCCCATGGATAGATTATATGATCCAGGAAGGATTGTAGTTCAAAGGCAATCGACTGTGTATTCCAAATTGCTTCATGAGGGAGAATCTGCTAAAAGAGAAGCACAGTGGTGGATTAGCAGGGCATTTTGTCCATGATAAGACATTTGAAAAGCTGAGTGAAGCATACTTTTGGCCAGGGATGTGGTTGGAAGTCAAGAAGTTTGTTGACAGATGTAGAATTTGCCAACATTCGAAGGGCAGGAAGCAGAATGCGGGATTCTATCAGTCATTACCCATAACCGAGAGGCCATGGGATGAAATCAGTATGGATTTTGTATTAGGATTGCCTAGGATGCAAAGAGGACATGATTCGATCTTTGTGGTGGTTGACAGGTTTTCCAAAATGGCACATTTTATTCCATGCCAGAAGACCAGTGCTGTGACTCATATCGCAAATTTGTTCTTCAAGGAGAGCGTTAGACTTCATGGTTTACCCAAAAGCATAGTATCGGACAGGGATACGAAATTCATTGGAAATTTTTGGAGGACACTTTGGAAGAAGATGGGGACTAACTTGATTTTTAGTTCAGCCTATCATTCTTAGACGGATGGGTAAACAAAGGTAGTAAATAGAAGTCTGGGAGATTTATTAAGAAGCTTGGTGACAGAGTACCACAACAGTTGGGATAATGTGTTGCCACAGGCGGAGTTTGCATACAACGACTTAGTAAACAAGAGCACAGGAAAAAGTCCAATTGAGATTGTATATGGTAGGCAGCCAAGAGGAGTATCTGAACTAAGAGTCTCAGAGCAGATAATAACCAAGAGTGCAAACGCTGAAGAATTCGCAGAGGTGATGGAGGAACTTCACAGTAGGGTGAAGGAGCGATTGTTGAAATCAAACCAGGGATATAAGCGCAGGGTGGATCAGCATCAGAGACAACTTTATTTCGAAGTTGGTGATCTAGTTCTGGCACATTTGAGGAAGGAAAGGTTCCCGAGAGGAACATACAATAAGCTAAAAATGAAGAAAATTGGGCCATGCAGATTCCTAAAGAAATTGGGAGAAAATGCTTATGAGATTGAGTTGCCGGATGAGATCGGAATATCTTTGACATTCAATGTCTTAGACTTATATCCATATAAGGCTGAGGAAGCAGGAGTTGGAAGTGATGAACAACTAGAGATCCAGTGGCAGAAGCAGACGCCGATTGCAGAAAAGCCACAGATGGAGCGTATACTTGACAAGAGGGTAAGTAAAAAGACCAGACGGAAGCAATACTTCGAGTATCTGGTGAAATGAAAGAATCACCCAATGGAAGATGCCAGCTGGGAGACTGAGGTAGAAATTCAAAAGCATGGACAGACCATGCAGGAGCTCATGGACAGGAGCCCATGAAAGTTTTCAAGCCAAGGAGTATGATGCAGGAGCATCCAACTCATCAAGTGAGCCAGCATGTCAAGCAGAGATCAGCTGGATTTAAACAAACCCAAAAATTTTGAAGTGCTTTGGGATTGTAGCGCAAGCCTTTAATGAGCCGTCTATGGAGGCGCATTATGTATTGTATTGGACCTTGAGCCTTAAGCTCTCATCCTTTAGTAGATAGGAGGCATTTAATAGATTTAATGCTGGTAGATAGAATGTTTAAGTCTGGATTTGATAGTTCAGAGTCTGGGAGGGAAAACAGATATAGACACCCTCATTGTATCATAGTAACAATAATCAAGGAGCAAGAAGAGGAGAGCATGCAAAGAACTGTTTGAAGAACACCCATGTACAGATATTGAATTAATAGAAGGAAGCGTTGATTCAAATCCATGGTTATGTGTCTATTCTCTGTGTATTGATATTATGCTCATGAATGTTTTCTTTCTTGTTATGCATTTGCTTTGTATATGCTGTGCATGTGATTTCATGTTTCTAAACTGAAGTCTGAAAGGGAGAGAGAGGGAGGTTCAATTGTTTCTCTATATGAGCCAGGAGATTCCTGCAAAGAGTGCAGTTGAATTCATCCGCAAAGAGTGCGTTGATGAAGGCTCAGTAGTTTAACCTTTGTTCTCACTCACCCAGAAGTGGATTTGGGTTGTTGAAGTTGTGCAAAGAGTGCGCAGGCAGAGGAAGAAGTCTCAGTTGTAAACCTGAGCATAAGAAGTCAAGGACTGTTGCTGCAGGAGTTGCGCAGAGTCGAAGGAGTTCGAACACTTGAAGTGTTTACAGGGTTTCCGTAAGAAGTGCATGCAAGTTCCTCTGAAGAATCAGAGTGGAAAGCTCAGGAGGTTTAGCACCTTCGTGATATCATCAAGGAGAGAACAGGAGTTGTGTGCTGGGAAAAATTCAAGCAAAGAGTTGCAAGCGCAGGCGTTGCAGAGGCCAAGTGTTGTGGAGGAACACTTAGCCATTCTCGAGAAATCTTCAAGAAGGAGAAATCGATGGTTAGGGTTCGCAGAGGAAAGTTGCGAAATCCCATCCGTCGTTAGATCTCGGGGAGTTGCGCAAGGTTTAAACCCTAGCGAGCAGAGGAGGAGTCATCGGGATATTGGCAACATCAGGGTTTCATAAGGCAAGAGAATCGAGACCTTGAAAGTCTCGAAATCCCGAGAAAGAATCTCAGCCACTGATCTCGGGAGGAAATGTGTCAAGGAGCCAGGGATCCATCGAGGTTCAGTCCATCGGGGAATCGAGATTTCCGAGGACATAGAACTTTTGCAAATTGAAATCGTGATCGGTGATTTCCTGACGCAGTCAAAGCCATTGATCTGAGGGACACGTGTCAGGCATCAAGGCAGGAGTCGAGAATTGACCCATCAGAGATTTCAGGAGTGTGAAATCGTTGCATGTTGGAATCGCGATTCGCGATTTCTCGACGGAGGTTTTGAACCGTCCATTTGCGAGGACGCGTGGTAGGAGATCTGGATGAGTCAGCGTTTGAAGCAATGAGTTTTCCAAAGGCAAGAAACTCTGGCATATAGAAATCACGATCCATGATTTCCCGATTGGATCAGAGCCGTCCAAACAACAGGGACACGTGGTGAGCGATCCCGAAGAGTCGGCGTTTGGGGCCTCAGGGTTTTCGGGGTTGTGAAACACTTGCATATTGAAATTGCAATCGGTGATTTCCCGACGTGATCAGAGCCGTTGATCTGAGGGACGCGTGTCCGAGGATCCAGAGGAGTCGGGGTTTCAGTATTTCTGCATACAAGGAAACCATTGCATTAGAAGTCGCAATTTCGCGATACACGATCGGGCGAAGAGAAGTGGTGACGTAGGAGAGGAGAGTTCGCACGTGCATCGGGGTTCGCAACTTTGGAAGGTCTGTGAAATTGTGCAACAGAAATCGCGAAACTCTGATCCGCGATTTCCCGATCACCACTGGAGTGCGGGCCATAAGCGTTAAAGCAAGGGATAGGTGTCGGAAGGTCAAGCCTTGCCGTGAGTCAATGCCAAGTGGCATCGACATATCATGAACTCAGAGGTTCGTGAGTTAGAGCTGCAAGGAATTGCACAAAAAGTGGCGAGTATACGAGGTTGCAAAAGTGCGAGAGGAGGGTATCGGTGTCTCGGTACATCGGGGGTTCAGGGATTGGAAAGACCCAATCTCGTGAGTTCAGGACTCGCAATCATGCGAGGTCTGATTTTTTGATAAAACACAGGGAGGTCATAAGGAGAGTCCTGTGGGTATAGGAAAGTCCCGATAAGGGATTTGAAGAGAATTTTCAGTTCTTCGGGCCAAAGGAAGAGAAGGTCTGGTGGGAGCAGGCGTGGCCTAGGTGGCGCGTTTGCATCAGAGACTCAAATAGCTAGGAGTATCGACATGTATATGGGGAAATTGTGTCTATGATTGACGAACTCACAGTTCATCTGCTTAAATTTGAGCCACTACAGGGCTCGAGAATTTACATATACAAACCATATAGTTCCTTACTTTCTTAACTATACAATCAAGCAAATATAAAGGGATACAATCTAGCCATGAAGCAAACATGCACATCCCTGCAACATTTATAGGATATCCAACTTTAATCTTAAGTTATAGTTCAATTACATAGGATATAAGAACACTTATCTATTACAGTTTGCAACCAACTAACTGATTGTGGGTGTTCGCCTTTCCGGCCAATCATAGGCGTAGAGGAATTCATTCTTAGCACTCTCGCCACCCCCATGCCAAGCCATGATATCACTAGGGAATTTATGCCAATTCTCAATGATCCTTTCTCTTTCACATCTTCTGCAAGGTTTATAAGATGCTTCCTTAGCATCAAGCTCATGGCCTTCTACTCGTGCAAAGAATATAACACATACGCAACATTCGCACTGGGACGACATATTTCCAGGACGACATATTACCGGGACGACATATTTCCGGGACCACATAATATTTAGGTGGTTTTTCGACACATGGTTTGTTGCCAATGGTTTTCTATTTCTGGTTAAGGAATTAGGGTTTTGGACTAATCTAGGTCATTGGGTTAGGTTTTTGGATGCCGCTGGCTCCTATATGTATATTGTATTGTAAACAATGTAACACAATGTATGAATATAATATATGCTGGTTTTCCCAGTTTGGGTTTCCAGGTGAAAATCTCTGTGTAATGTTTGTATTTGCCATTTTATCTTTTTTGTTCTTTTATGAATATCAGTTGCAGTAGATATTTTACAAGGTTAGAATTTACAAGTTCTCATGCACATTATATGTTCATTGCACACTTGCAGTGGTTCACAAACAATTTTAGGATTGTGCACACTAACAATCAAATGAATTTTCTTCAAATAAAATGCCATTCCTTGTGGTTTGTCTCAACAGGTAATTAGTATTCCTTATGGACTTATAGCACTTCCATATCCAAGACTCTTTTCTTCTTGCACTTTCAACTTCAATCAGCCAAACAAATTGTTAGTTTCCCATGCACCTATATTTTTACTGCACCTTTATGATGTCATCACAAACAATTCTTAAATTGTGCATGCTAAGAATCAAGTCACTTTTATCTATTTGAGGATATAAAGAAAAAGGAAATTTCATTCATTTCACATGCATCATTTCAATATATCAACATTTTCCAGATGCAATTCAACATTAAGTGAATTTGATCAATGTGCTAATGTCCATGGCCACATTCCCACATAATGCGCCCTTGTATTGATTTCATATTATCTTTTTTTAGGTTAGGAACTCTCGCCAAGGTGTGTTGGAATTCAAGCAACTTATTATCATATGGATTCTCTGTCCATAATTATTATTTTAGCAGACCCATATTTTCTGCTCTACATAGATCACAACCTTAAATCGTCATTCATGAAACTCAAGGTTTCACATGAATGCCTTTAATCATTGCTTGATTGGTCAATGCATTCATGCCATATCAGTTCATTCCAAGGGTTACAAATAGTCTTTACTACCAGAGGTTCACACCTCCATCATCTAGGTTCTCCTTCCTAAATTATACACTACTTAGGTATCCAGGGCATACAACTTCCTTTCAAAAGTTATAGCATTAAGACAATAAAACATTTTCAGACATGTCCTAGCATATCTTTATGCACTTCATCACATTATCCTTAATGTTTCCATGAGTGAAACACAAACAGATCTCAATTGTTTCTACAACAATACAACCATCATCACTATGGTGTCAAAACCTTTTACTTTCATCAGTGTACCAGGTTTCTCATCCCAGAGAAAACATAATACTCAGCAAGAAAATAATTGAGGGCTCTCCCCTTCTTCCAATTCTTTCTACACCACCTCTACTTATTTGTTCAAAATTTTACAGACCTAGATACCCCACTGTTCAAGCTGTTAGCAAAGGATGTTGAATTCCATTAGGATTCTTAATGTCAAATTTCCTTTGAAATTTTAAAACAGAAGCTTTCAACTGCTCCCTTCTGAGAGGGCCAAATTAGTCCCTCCCTTTCCATATTTTCACTGATGCCACATATATAGCTCTAGGTGTTTTTTTTTTCCTCGGAAAAAAACTGTAATTTTATTCATCCAAAAGGAGCCAAAATTACATTCACAGGTGCAAGATGAACTCTCCCAATCCATGGGTAAAAGAGTAGAAAATAAGAAACCCTAAAGGGCCCATATAGACAACAAAGTCACAAAGAAAATTTACAATGATAATAACTGGTAAGATCCTGCAGCTTAAGCAAAAGAACCGAACTGCATGCCCAAGAAGGAACTCAAAGTGCAGATCCAAAAACCCACACTGCACGCCCAAAGATGGACCTCAAAGCTTTGTCCTAATCACCAAAGAAGAAAAAAATCCAACAACCGCAACATCAAGCTCCAGATCTCATAACAGGGACCCAAAACCTTGCCACCAAAACCTCAAGAAAGGGGGCCTTTAAAGACCATAGAAGGAATTGTCCAAGGGAAAAACCCGAGCAACAGTCAGATCGGCCAAACACAGTAGACCACGAGCACAAGCTGTGCAAGAAGCGGTGCTCAAATCCCAAGCCATCGAAAGGTGGGGCACCAGTTGGTAATACCATTCACAAAGGATGCAAACCAAGAAGGTTCACGCTGGAAGAAGTGGGCAGTGATGAAAGAAAAGCAGCGCACCAGAGCCACCAGGTGCAGAGAACACGTTGGAGGTAGGGGCGACCACAAAAATGGTACACCAGAGTCGATGGGGGCACACCAGGGAGACGATGCGGTCCATCAGAAGGAGACACCCATGAAAACCTGGGAGAGGGGTTGCAGCCAGGGAGACCCTAGCTGCAGAGCCCGTCGTGATCGAATCTCACATAATCAATAGCTCTGGGTGTTTTTTTGGGCCAAAGAGAAAATAAAGTTCCCAATGCTATCTATTTTGTCAACAAAAATATCTATCTTTCTTAGTGAAGTTATACAGTTATTGAAAAAGAATTCTTAGTAGTGGTTCATGCCATTAACAAATTTTGACACTATATAACTAGGTATGAAGTCTTTGTATACAATGATCACTCAACTATCATATTTTTTATGAACAAACCTTTCACTAATGCTAGAATTACAATATGGCTATTACTGTTACAGGAATTCAACATTAATATTATAGATAGACCAAGGAGAGATAATCTTGTTGCTTATTTTTTGTCTAGACTTATGCATACAGAAGAGAATACACCAATGAATGATAATTTTCATGATGAAAACTTGTTTTCTATCTCTACTTACACTCCTTGGTATGAAGATCTGGCTAACTATCTAGAAACAAGAAGATTCCCACAAAATATATCCTCTCGGGAAAGGATCATACAACTAAGTGCTAATTACATGTGACATGATGACTGTTTATACTGCACTGGGCTTGATTTCATGATTAGAAGTTGTGTGAGGGAAGATGAAATGCATGAAATCCTTAAAGTATGCCATGATGGGCCACGTGGTGGGAATTTTGCTAACAAGAGGACATCATACAAATAATTATAGTCAGGCTATTACTGGCAAACCATTTTTAAAGATGCAAAGAAGTATGCGGCCAGTTGTGATGATTTCCAAAGGAAGGGGAAGCCAACTTCAGCTAATGAAATTACTCTTCAAGTAGAGGTAGTAATCAAACATTTTGAAAAATGGGCATTAAATTTCATAGGACCAATCAACCCTATGTATAGAAGGAAGAGGTACATATTGGTTTGTATGGATTATGTGACAAAATGGGTAGATGCTAAATCTTGTATTCTGTAAATGAACAATTCGTTGTAGATTTTGTATTTAAAGAAATAGTTGCCCATTTTGGTGTACCTAGAGAGATAGTGATATACCAAGGGACCCAATTTACTTCTAATCTGGTCAAATACATCACAAAACAGTATCAGATCAAACACCGGAAATCCACACCTTACCACCCCCAAGCAAAATGGACAAGTGGAGTCAACTAATAAGGTGATAGAATCCATTCTCGTGAAAATAGTTCAACTGCACCATAAAGATTGGGATGATAATTTAATTGAATCTTTTTGGGACTACTGAACATCCTAGAGAAATACAATAGGCCATACCCCTTATGAATTGGTATATGGGAAGAAGGTTTTACTTCCCATAGAGTTTCAAGTGAAAACCTTTAGAACAACCATGCAATTAGGAATGGACCTAGATGAGGCACATAAACAGAGATTAATGCAGTTGAATGAACTTGATGAAATTAGGCAAGATCCTCTTCAAAGGACCATGCTGATTCAGAATCAAATGACTAAATGGCATGAAGAGTTTATTGAGAAAATTTCATTTCATCTAGGTGATTGGGCCTTATTGTATGACAACGGGTTTAAAAATTGTAAAGGTAAGTTGTCAACTCGATGGTTGGGACCTTATGAAGTGGATATAGTCTATGACAATGGTTTGTTCAAGATAAAAACCATTGATGCAGATCAAACTTTTTGTGATAAATGGACACTGCTTGAAGGTATATCATAAGCCATTTTCCAAAGAGGATTTTGTCAAACATGTTCTCTAGAGTTCTGAAATGCAATTGGTAAGAGAGGGGAGTTCTCCCCCTGCTGATCCACCACTATAAGTCTTTGTTATTTGATTTTTATTTTTATGTATCTGTATATATGTGAGCTGTGTGAGTTTTTGAATTGAACTAATCATGTTTTTTCTTTGTAGATTATTCATCGAAAGGAGTCTCATTGAGTTTCCTAGCAGGCATTGTCCCTGGCTAAAGTTTTGGAACAATAGTAGTTAGATCTTGTTTTTCTAATAAAATAGAAGTATTCACAAGTTTGATGTTTTGGTCAAAGTTAAAAGGAATCCTATCAGTAGTGTAAGGCTGCTTGGACTAAAAATTGTTGCAAAACTTGGAACCTAATTTTCCCTATCTATCATTTTCAGGTTTTTGTGACTACATGTGGATACTCCAACAACTTGGCCTCTTTAACAACTTGAGTAGATGCCAACCATAGTGTAATTCCTATAAGTTTCAGTTGTGAAGACCACAAAAGATCTGGTACCTTATCAAGTGCATCATGTACTGTTTGTTCGGTACTAACTCTTCTAGTACTAAAAAAACTATTATGGTACTAAGAAAACTTATTTTGGTACTAAGAAAATCTGTTTCTGTACCGATCTGATACTAATTCCAAAGTGATATGATCTCTTTCATGTACTTGACACTGTTTCCACTTCAGGTAATTGGACGTATGAGCCAATATTTTCCTTTTTATCAAGAATCATTTAAGTATTGTGTTGAATTTTTATTTACTTTTATGTACACCTTCATTCTACATTGTTACACTCACCCCTAAATGAATCATATTTATTATCCTGTAAGGAGAAGATTTTCACATTCATCTCTATATGATAATGGGAGCACCTTCCCAATTACCTCATCATTCTGAAAAAAAAAAAGTGATTAATAATTGAAATATCCATTGAAAAGTGGTGACACTATTATGTTTAATACTAACTAGGTTGATTCAACAAGTTCTTATCCAAGTTTCTCTTTACAAGATTTTTTGGGAGGTATTAATGAAAACCTCATGTGGTGGACCGCCCCTGCAAAACCTCTATGAACTTTCATGAGAACCCTAATAGGATTAAATAGAGGGACCTCTTAGTCATTATCCAAGATGTTCCATTATACATTAACTAGCTAAGATTTAAGGCTAATGTTGATGATGTCACCCTTGGGATAATTGCAAGAAATTGATTATGTGCCTAATAAATCTAAAGCACTCTCATACCACATGCCTTCCTTATACTCTAAAGATTTCAATGAACAATATACATTATTCTAAATATTTTGATTAATATAATAAAATAAAGTATCAAGAAGTGTAAGTAAATCCATCGAGGTACTGAACATGTCTATTGACAGCGGGGCCATGCTTGTATAGTACTAAGGTAAACCCGCCGGGGTATTGAATATTCATTCTAGAACAGGGGCAATGCCAGGTAAAGGGAGTTGAAAAATATAAATATGCACACCTAAAACTAAACCCTTGGGTCTCATTCTGAAGAAATCATTATCAAATCAAAGCTAGGAGATGACCTTTATATCTCTTGGGTGATGTTCTTAATAACCATCAAGTATCCACTTTAGGGTTCTATCTTTAAAATAAATAGGTTTTCTTGAAAGTGGGACCCTCAGTATATATAATTCATCCTACCTAAGCAAGAAGAGATTCATCTCTATTAAATTTCATAAGGGATAAGTTAATCATCTTGGGATGTATTCTTTTATGTGTTCCTCTCTTCAAATGGGATCTAAACTATGGTTATATCACTTTTATATTAAAGGTAATTTAGGCAGGGGACCTATTAGTCAAAGTCGTTATGAAAACTCTTGGCCACTATCCTATATTCATATTAGATTCACATCCAAACCTTTCTCCTAATTATGATCCACAACAGATTGGATAAGACTTAATGTCAAATGACTAATGGATCTAATCTATTACTCATGACTCCACATGCTTAAGCACATTTTTCATACTACCTTGTTGCCATCATAACCATAATTGAACATTATTACAAAAGACACTGCTCTAAATGGCATCTCCATTCATATGATCTTCATTATAATTGTTATAACGTAACAAACCTTTTTCATTATCCCGTCTTTAGTGCTTGGGTTCATTACATTTTCAATGCCATTACTTTGCTTAGTTCTGTTACTTTTCTAGACTCGTTACTCTGTCTCTGTACCAAACCCTCTATCGAAGAAACCTTAATTCAATGTATTAAACTGATAATTTTTTCCAAGACAAGCATGGGGGTTGATCACCATGAACTTGTGTTTATGGTATTTAGAGAGATGAAGGAATATAAGGCGTGTAGAGAAACATTTGAACAAGCTGGGTGGGTACTATTTCTAGAACAATTTTGAGGCCATCATGATGAAATTTCCCAAGCCTTTGCGTAGAGTTATGATGGTGAGACTGTTCAATTGGGAAGTATGACACTATAGGTAACCGAAGCTTCTATAGCAGAGGAAACTTGCTTTCCATTGAGGGTGAAAATTACTTTAAGGGCATGGTGATTTACCGATATCTCTGCTAGAAGTTCTTAGTGTTTGGGCATTCAGATCTGAATTGGACTAAGGGTATTCCTCTCCACTGGATTAAACCAGAGTATTGCACCATGCTTGTCAACCTACATATATTTCTCACCTGTGAAGGTAGGTATTCCATTACCTTCCTTTACCACTTAAGATTATTGCTGCATTTTGAAGGAGGTCCAAAGATGAATTTTCCATACTTTTTATGGATGAGTATAAGTAAGATGGATAGAGGGGTTATATCTACTTCCAATCAAATAGAGACAAGTATCTATCACCATGTATTACTGAAATTATTGGTTGTCCCTAAATTAAAGAAAAGAGGAAGTAGCTGGAAACATTTCATTACATGATACTTTACCCTAGAAGAGATTACTACAAGCCCTACTGAAGGTACCCCTAAATCTGTAGGAAAAGGTAAAAATGGAAAGGGGAGTCAAGAATCTAAGAGAAATCTAGGAAGTAGTAAAAATAAATAAAAGAAACTAGGTAGTGAGGCTGAAGATGTTGGGACTAGCAACAAACTGAAGCAGAAAAGAGTAATCAAAGTGGAAAAAACCCATGAGTCAAGAGTCAAAACATGAAGTAATAGTAAGACTCTTGAATAATTTAGTACCAGACCAGAGTCTAATATCAAAATATATATCCGAAGTAAAACTAAGGAAGAACAGAGTCCCGAGCCATCAACAAAACAAAGAAAATGAGACTATTTAAGGAAGAGGCTGAGGTGCATGTCATTCAAACAATGGAGGTATCAGAAGAAAAATCCACTGTTAATCTAGATCCTACCCATAGGACTACTAGGAGTATGGTTAAACATATATAACTCCCTACTCTTCCAATCTTGCACGAGGAACCAAATGATATTTCAACTTCACCATAGCTAGAGGATGAGACTATTCAGGTGAATGATGCATCAAAGAAACTTGTTGCAGAAACTTTAAAGGAATTATCATTTGGATGAAAGGATAAGAAAAAGGTTAAGAAGAAGGAAGAACCCCATTTGCACTCTAACTAAACAAAAAATGAAGATTAGGATACAAAGGATTCATAAACATAATGAGAAGTTGAAGAAAGATGTGGCTGAATATGAATTCTTGGATGCACATATAAACAAAGAGAATGAATTGATTAAACCCCAGAACCAAAAGTTATGAGATAAGAAGGAAAATGTTGTTGTCAAACTTAAGAAGGTTGTTCATTTGGGTAAAAAGTGGGAAGCAAAGGCTAAACAAAATTTGTTACATCACAAAATAATCAAAAGGGAGCTTAAAGAGCTGAAGAAGGGTGGAACTTTAGGGTTGGACATCTTAGCCCAAGCAGTAGATGGTTAACTCAATTTGAACTGGAACCAATTTTGGAAATTTTGAAGACCATTGTTGCATGAGGACGTGCAATGGATAAGGCATGGGAGAAATGTTGGGTATCCTTTTTGACATCCACAATTACCTTAATTTTATGCCTCATATTGATTATGTTTCCCTAAAACTATTAGTAATCCATTCATTTTGCTCAATGATATACCCATTTGTCTGTTCCTTGGTGTATATGAGGTAATTAATGATTAAGCCTATGATTGCATGGTTTATTGATAGTTAAAAAAATTATCTATATGCCTCATTCCATCTAACAGAATTGTTGTTGAAATCGTAGCAAGACAAGTCTTTTAGTACTAGCAATATAGGGCATCTAGTACTCGCAAGACAGGTATCTGGTACTCACACTCCATTTCATCTAGTACTCACACTCCATGTCATCTGGTACTCACAATTCAGCTCATCTGGTACCAGAATGTTCCAGAAACCATCTAGTAACATAGTGTTCCATAAAATCATCCGATACCAGAATGTTCAAGGTCATCCAGTACCTGCATCAACAAGCCATCCAGTACCAGAATGTTCAAGGTCATCCAGTACCTGCATCAACAAGCCATCCAGTACCAGAATGTGTAAATTTGAACGCAATCAACTGAATGGATATTTCAATGAGTTTGATGAATCAATTAGTGATTGAGATCGCCTATTTTGAGTCTATAGGATATTATTTCATCCTTATGGACTTTGTGTCATGAGGATGAAGTAACTTTCAAAACGATAAAATCATGTATTAGAATTGATACATTTGTTTTTACATTATCTATTACCTTGATTGTATTAGGTTGTTTCTCTTATAAAGAGGGCTTGTAAGTCACTGAATGGGGAATTGAATAATGTTATGCTGAAATATTGGTTTATGAACACATATTCTCTTAGACTTGTTTGTTGTAGATTAATGTGAAGTGGAATTTGTTGATCCTGTGTGTTCTTTAAGTTTATTATCATGTGAGTTCTTTTAAGCTTCCTTGTTGGCATCAACAAGGGCCCACTGTTCCAACTTGGTGAGCTTACTATAAACCTATAGAATATATCTGGTTCCTGTACTGGCATGGTGTGGTTCAGTACTAGCTTGTGATCATCTTAAACTTAGATTTTATTCATTTTGTACTTAGCATAATTCAATCTAATATGGATTATCAAATTACTCTGGTGCTAACACACTTTCACAATTCAATATTAATGATAGATTCAAAAATCATGCTTCAAAAATGTAAGATAGTGCCACATAAACATGTAGTGTCAACACACAATGTCACATAACATGTCAGTGGGGAGTATTATAAGTGCCATGTCAACTTATTGTGTCAGCATGCCATGTCAACATTCCACATTAGGATACACATTAGCAAGGGTATATATATCTAAGACTTCCATGTGACAGGTGACACGTAGAAGGGGATAGGTTTCCTACTGTGGTATATTCAAAATGAGAAGGAGATTTTATCAGTCAAGGATGTTCCAGTCCATGAAGAATTTCAGACAGAGGATTATGTTTGATCTGTAACATTGGATCTATTAGACGACATGTTTTCGTGGGATACAGCTTGTGGGAGGACTCATGTGCACATTAGTTTGGATAGGATGCAAGTGTGGTCCAGATAGGACCGTGGGGGGATATTTTGCGAGGAAACCTAAGGAAGTGTACTCAATGACTTCCAATGGGGAAAACCCACAAGGGAGTATCCCAATAGCTTCAAGGGTCATAGGTTGCGGGTAGATTGGTGAAGGAGGAAATTTGTGGGAGAATCATTTGGCATGGTAAGTTGATCACCCTATGGAGATTTACCCATGCGTGAATGGCTTGAAAGCCATAAACTGTGTCTGATTGTACATCATCAGGTCCATGTTATCTATCAAGCACAAAGTAGGTTCACGTGGTGCTAGGTGGCACAGTGACATCATCAAGGGGGTTGTATGAAATCTTAAAAGGGGAATAATTTCTCTCCTGGAGCTCGATTTTGAGAAAATAAATAGTCATTGGAAATCTCTTAGAGAGAGGAATATATTTATGCACCCACAAAAAAAAACTTAGTATAAATTATAGCCAAATCAAAAGAAGATGATTGGTGGCCAAAAGAGCATTAAAAATATGTATTCTTTTTCCAGAAATGTGTATATATGTTTTTTCTAACAAAAAATGTATTGCATGCACATTTTCTTGTAGAGTTTAGAGGTTTATGAGGGAAGTTTGGTTTTTGTATGAGAACCACAATTATTGAGAATTCCCAAGGGTATTTTGGCTATGAAGAAGAATTCATAAGTTTGTATGGTAGCATGGGAAATGATGAGACAAAATCCAATGGAAGAAGAGTCATGGAGGAGCCTGTGGAGCTGGCTATAACTATGTGAATCCTGGAAAGAGAAGTGCAAAGATATAGGGCCAATAATGAAAATATTATGAAATCGCAGGAGGCTCTACTACAAAGTATGAATATGTTGCATAGACAAGTCAAAAAATACTTTGGTTCAAAGTAAACAACTAGTTCCAGACAAGTGGTAGCATCAGGATCCCATAGAGGATGATCATGGGAATGATAGGAAATAAAGAAGCATGAGCATGCAACATCATTCTCCAAATAAATCCACTAGGAGAGCTCATGCAAACTCAGGGCCAGGGAAAATCCCAAGTGCATCTCTTGTCAGGAGGAAGAGGATAAGCCCCGAGGTAGACATCTTGCAAGGTGAACTTAGGAAAATCAAGCCATCAAATTTTAATGGCGAGCATAGAAAGGTAGAAGATCCTGAGGTCTGGATGCTGGAAATGAAGAAATATTTCCAGCTACATAATTACCCCTCTAGGGTAGAAACAAGAATTGCAACCTATCACTTGCAAGGAAAGGAAACTGTGTGGTGGGATCAACTTAAGCAAGCCAAGCACCTTGATGAGAAGAAGGGTAAGAAGGATGAGAAAACCATTTTTATGAGAAGAAGGGTAAGAAGGATGAGAAAAACATATTTATGAGAAGAGTAGAGGGAGGCTAGTCTTCCAAAAATATTCGAATGAAAAGATGAAGGGTAATAATGAGAAAATGAAGAAAGGTTTTAAGCCACCCTTTTTCAAGAATAGCTCTCAATCAAATATGCAAGGATTGTTAGCCAAAAATGATCCCAGGATCCCAGATTATTTTGGGAAAAGGCCAAGAGAACAACCCATGAAACATTGGGAGGGAGATCACTTGTATAGAGAGTACCCTCACAAAGTTGAAAGAATGAGGAATTTACACTATATTTAAGAGGTTGAGATAGTGGAAGACATGGGAAGAAACATGCCAAGGATTTATGCAGCCTTGGATAACAACAATAAGAGTATTAGTCCCCCATGATTGAAGTGGAAGGTAAGATTGATAACCAATCCACAACATGTTTAATTTATTTTGGAGCTAGCCATAGTTACATAAACTCTAACATTGTTGAAATATTTCACTGACAAAGGAGTATGCACAAGAAATATTGGTTATTTCAATTTGCCACATGGGCTAAGAGGAAAATTAGTGAGTTGATCAAATATTATCCAATAGACATGAATGGGAATCAACACAAAGGTAGATGTGAACATCATACCATTGGGTTCACATCATTTTTTAATTGTCATGAATTGGGTGGAAAAACACCATGTTGTCCTAGATTGTTACAACAAGACAATCACTTGTCTTGATGAGGGAGGGAAGCAAGGAAAAATACAAGGAATTCCAAGAGCTATATCTATTAGAGAAATTTTAGCCATGCAGTTGAAAAAGAGTTTTGGTAATGGATGCCAAACTTTTGCATCCCATATGGAAGAGGGAACCAAAGATAAAATGCAAATCATTTAAGACCATCCAATCTTGAGGAGTTGTGAATATGTTCTCGGGAAAATCCCAAGACTACCACCAAAAAGATACATTGAATTCTTTATTTATTTGGTGTCAGGAGCTGCCCCAGTGTCCAAGACACCAGACATAATGGGAACACCATACTTGAAAAGGTTGCAAATGCAACTTAAAGAATTGTTAAAGAAGGGGTATATATGCCCAAGTGTGTCACCTTGGGGTGCCCCAATGTTGTTTGTGAAGAATAAATAAGAAACCTTAAGGTTGTGTATTGATTTCAAATAACTAAATAAGGTCACCATAAAGAACAAATATCTCTTTCCAAGGATTGATGATCTATTTGATTAGCTAAAAGGTTCATGGATATTTTCCAAGATTGATTTGAGATCAGGTTATCACCAAGTAAGGATAAAGGAAGAAGACGACATTCAGGACAAGACACATGAATTATGATGTTTTGGTAGTGCCATTTGGACTATCAAATTCTTCAACTTTTTTTTATGTGCTTGATGAATGGAGTGTTCAAGGAATACTTGGACATGTTTGTAATTTTGTTCCTAGATACATGGAAGTTGTCGGGATACATGGAGTGCCTGAGGCAATAGTTTCATGCAGAGATCCAAAGTTTGGTTCCAATTTTTGGAAAGGTTTGTTCAAAGGATTTGGGATAACTTTATATCTCAGTACAACATATCACCCAAAGTCTAATGGGAAAATAGAGAGGACCAACATAATAATTGAATACATGCTCAAAATGTATGTGATGGACCAGCCATCAAAGTGGGAAGACTACATCCACTTACTTGAATTTTCTTACAACAATGGGTATAAAGCCTCATTAAAAATGATCCCATTTGAAGCATTGTATGGTAGGAATTGCAACACACCAATAAGTTGCGATAACCTAGCAGACATAGTTTTTATTGGGCTAGATTTGTTGAATGAAATGGAAGAGTAAATGGAAAATATCGGGATAGGCAGAAAATTTATGCAGACAAGAATAGAGTTTTCAAAGATTTTAAAGTGGGCAAACATGTATTTCTAAAACTGAAATCGAAAATAAGTTCACTCAAATTAGGTTGGTTTCCAAAGTTGGCAGCAAGATATTGTGGGCATTTTGACATCTAAGAAAAGATAGGGCTATGTAACACTCCCAACCCCTAATTAGCCTTTCTAGGGGTGGGGCATCAAAGTTTCACTTTTCTTGGTTCATTTTCGGTCCTTTACTTAAGAAAAAATCTTCTTAACCAGCTTCACAAAGCTTACATCTCTCACTAGGTGATTAAACCAGCTAGCGGGGTCCTTGTCATGACCTTGGGCTGAAAATCGGGAGCTAAGAGCCTTTGTTTGCAAGGTTTCGACACTTCGAAAGTTCCCAGACTTTGGGTGTTTCCAAAAGTGTTGAAAAATTCCTATATCGTCGAACAATGGAGGATATCAACAATCTACGTCCTCTACTGAGATCCTACGATTAAGGAGGGGGCTTTAGATATCTACATGCATCATACATTTTTCCAAATCTTTGAAGTCCCTAAATGTCTCCACATGCCCCTAGCTCTTTGGTTTTCGACGATCAACGATTCTCGTCGAACATTCTTGATTTCACACTATGCCCAAACTACTGAACTCTCATTATGTTTGGCGATTGACTATCATTATTGGAATTTTAGCCTTCAGCGATCAGGGATTTGGTTTGGACGTTCCTATATTGTACCACTCACTAAATCTTATGAACTGCAAAGTTGTGTAATATCACGTGGTCTTGATTACATCGCCAACCACGTTGGCCAGGCAGGCACGAACTCGGGCTGACACGTAGATGGGTCAAGGGCGACACGTGTCACATTCCAATAGGCATATAGGTTCTACGAAAAGCACAGATTGAGCTGACACGTGGCAGATCGATCGTGGGTCCATGTCACCCTAGTGACATCGTCTCACCATGTCACACCAGACTGACAACCTTCTAACATCCCTCAAATATCATGGTCGAGATCCAACCATGTGGATCCATAGATCCATGGCTAACGTTACTTCACGAATCTGGCCTTTGGGAGTTTTGTATTGCAAACTCCTCTTTTCTCCTGGAGTTGGTCAACACCGAGCTAACCACAACCTAGATATGATGGTTGGGAAAATTTCTCAGGAAGCCTCAGATCTACGACCCAGATTAACTTTGGAGGATCCGTCTCCCTTACGACGACTACCAAAGTTGGTCAAACTCACGAAGACTGAAGGAGTCAAGGTGTTAACACCTACGCTCCTTCTCCAAATCCAATGGTCATGAAAGACCTTGGGTCCTCCTAAACGAATCTCATTCGCTGATCTTTCCAAACAAAAGGATATTCCCTTTTGAGACTTAAATATCACTATCCTTAGTGAGTCGTATCAGTTTTGAAGGACTTAGGCATTGGTGCGTGCTTTGCGCTCTTTCTTCTGACTTAACAAACTCCCCTTTTTCCAGGAGACTCAAATAGCTAGGAGTATTGACATGTATATGGGGAAATTGTGTCTAAGGTTGTCGAACTCACAGTTCATCTGCTTAAATTTGAGCCACTACAGGGCTTGAGAATTTACATATACAAACTATATAGTTCCTTACTTTCTTAACTATACAATCAAGCAAAGATAAAGGGATACAATCTAGCCATGAAGCAAACATGCACATCCCTGCAACATTTATAGGATATCCAACTTTAATCTACAGTTACAGTTCAATTACATAGGATATGAGAACACTTATCTATTAAAATTTGCAGCCAACTAACTGATCGTGGGTGTTCGCCTTTCCACCCAATCATAGGTGCAGAGGAATTCATTCTTAGCACTCTGGCCACCCCCATGCCAAGCCATGATATCACTAGGGAATTTATGCCAATTATCAATGATCCTTTCTCTTTCACATCTTCTACGAGGTTTATAAGATGCTTCCTCAGCATGAATCTCATGGACTTCTACTCGTGCAAAGAATATAACACATACACAACATTTGCACAGGGATGACATATTTCTGGGATGACATATTACTGGGACGACATATTTCTGGGACCACATGATATTTAGGTGGTTTTTCGGCACATGGTTTTTTGCCAATGGTTTTCTATTTCTGGTTAAGGAATTAGGGTTTTGGACTAATCCAAATCAATGGGTTAGGTTTTTGGATGCCGCTAGCTTCTATATGTATATAGTATTGTAAACAATGTAACACAATGTATGAATATAATATATGCTGGTTTTCCCAGTTTGGGTTTCCAGGTGAAAATCTCTGTGTAATGTTTGTATTTGCCATTGTATCTTTTTTGTTCTTTTCTGAATATCAGTTTGCAGTAGATATTTTACAAGGTTAGAATTTACAATTTCTCATGCACATTATATGTTCATTGCACACTTGCAGTGGTTCACAAACAATTTCAGGATTGTGCACACTAACAATCAAATGAATTTTCTTCAAATAAAATGCCATTCCTTGTGGTTTGGCTCAACAGGTAATTAGTATTCCTTATGGACTTATAGCACTTCCATATCCAAGACTCTTTTCTTCTTGCACTTTCAACTTCAATCAACCAAAAAAATTGTTAGTTTCCCATGCACCTATATTTTTACTGCACCTTTATGATGTCATCACAAACAATTCTTAAATTGTGCATGCTAACAATCAAATCACTTTTATCTATTTGAAGATATAAAGAAAAAGGAAATTTCATTCTTTTCACATGCATCAGTTCAATATATCAACCTTTTCCAGATGCAATTCAACATTAAGTGAATTTGATCAATGTGCCAATGTCCATGGCCACATTCCCACATAATGCGCCCTTGTATTGATTTCATATTATCTCTTTTTAGGTTAGGAACTCTCGCCAAGGTGTGTTGGAATTCAAGCAACTTATTATCATATGGATTCTCTGTCCATAATTATTATTTTAGCAGAACCATATTTTCTGCTCTAAATAGATCACAACCTTAAATCGTCATTCATGAAACTCAAGGTTTCACATGAATGCCTTTAAGCATTGCTTGATTGGTCAATGCATTCATGCCATATCAGTTCATTCCAAGGGTTACAAATAGTCTTTACTACCAGAGGTTCACACCTCCATCATCTAGGTTCTCCTTCCTTAATGATACCCTACTTAGATATCCAAGGCATACAACTTCCTTTCAAAAGTTATAGCATTAAGACAATAAAAAATTTTCAGACATGTCCTAGCATATCTTTATGCACTTCATCACATTATCCTTAATGTTTCCATGAGTGAAACACAAACAGATCTCAATTGTTTCTACAACAATACAACCATCATCAATATGGTGTCAAAACCTTTTACTTTCATCAGTGTACCAGGTTTCTCATCCCAGATAAAACGGAATACTCAGCAAGAAAAGAATTGAGGGCTCTCCCCTTCTTCCAATTCTTTCTACACCACCTCTACTTATTTGTTCAAAATTTTACAAACCTAGCTACCCCACTGTTCAAGCTGTTAGCAAAGGATGTTGAATTCCATTAGGACTCTCAATGTCAAATTTCCTTTGAAATTTTAAAACAGAAGCTTTCAACTGCTCCCTTCTAAGAGGGCCAAATTAGTCCCTCCGTTTCCATATTTGCACTGATGCCTCATATATAGATCTGGGTATTTTTTTTTTTCCTCGAAAAAAAATTGTAAATTTATTCATCCAAAAGGAGCCAAAATTACATTCACGGGTGCAAGATGAAATCTCCCAATCCATGGGTAAAAGAGTAGAAAACAAGAAACCCTAAAGGGCCCATATAGACAACAAAGTCACAGAGAAAATTTACAATGATAATAACTGGTAAGATCCTGCAGCTTAAGCAAAAGAACTGAACTGCATGCCCAAGAAGGACCTCAAAGTGCAGATCCAAAAACCCACACTGCATGCCCAAAGATGGACCTCAAAGCTCTGTCCTAATCACCAAAGAAGCAAAAAAATCCAACGACCGGGCTCCATATCTCATAACAGGGACCCAAAACCTCAAGAAAGGGGGCCTTCAAAGACCATAGAAGGAATTGTCCAAGGGAAAAACCCGAGAAACAGTCAGATCGACCAACCACAATAGACCACGACCACAAGCTATGCAAGAAGCGGTGCTCAAACCCCAAGCCATCGAAAGCTGGGGCACCAGTCGGTGATACCGTTCACAAAGGATACAAATCAAGCAGGTTCACGCTGGAAGAAGTGGGCGGCGATGAAAGCAAAGCAGGGCACCAGAGCCACCAGGGGTAGAGAACATGTTGGAGGCAGGGGCGACCAGGAAAATGGTACACCAGAGTCGATGGGGGCACACCAGGGAGCCAATGCGGTCCGTCAGGAGGAGACGCCCATGAAAACCTGTGAGAGGGGTTGCAGCCAGGGAAACCCTAGCCGCAGAGCCTGCCATGATCGACTCCCACATAATCAATAGCTTTGGGTGTTGTTTTGGGCCAAAGAGAAAATAAAGTTCCCAATGCTATCTATTTTGTCAACAAAAATATCTATGTTTCTTAGTTAAATTATACAGTTATTGAAAAAGAATTCTTAGCAGTGGTTCATGCCATTAACAAATTCTGACACTATATATCTGGGTATGAAGTCTTTGTATACAATGATCACTCAACTATCATATTTTTAATGAACAAACCTTTCACTAATGCTAGAATTACAATATGGCTATTACTGTTACAAGAATTCAACATTAATATTATAGATAGACCAAGGAGAGATAATCTTGTTGCTTATTTTTTGTCTAGACTTATGCATACAGAAGAGAATACACCCGTGAATGATAATTTTCATGATGAAAACTTGTTTTCTATCTCTACTTACACTTGTTGGTATGCAGATGTGGCTAACTATCTAGTAACAAGAAGATTTCCACAAAATATATCCTCTCGGGAAAGGATCATACAACTAAGTGCTAAAGAATCATACAACTAAGTGCTAATTACATGTGACATGATGACTGTTTATACTGCACTGGGCCTGATTTCGTGGTTAGAAGGTGTGTGAGGGAAGATGAAATGTATGAAATCCTTAAAGTATGCCATGATGGGCCACGTGGTGGGAATTTTTCTGACAAGAGGACATCATACAAAGAAGTATGATGTGGCCATTTTTAAAGATGCAAAGAAGTATGTGGCCAGTTGTGATGATTTCCAAAGGAAGGGGAAGCCAACTTCAGCTAATGAAATTACTCTTCAAGTAGAGGTAGTAATCAAAATTTTTTAGAAATGGGCATTAAATTTTGTAGGACCAATCAACCCTATGTATAGAAGGAAGAGGTGCATATTGGTTTGTATGGATTATGTGACAAAATGGGTAGATGCTAAATCTTGTATTCTGTAAATGAACAATCCATTGTAGATTTTGTATTTAAAGAAATAGTTACCCATTTTGGTGTACCTAGAGAGATAGTGATAGACCAAGGGATCCAATTTACTTCTAATCTGGTCAAATACATCACAAAACAATATCAGATCAAACATAGAAAATCCACACCTTACCACCCCCAAGCAAAATGGACAAGTGGAGTCAACTAATAAGGTGATAGAAGCCATTCTCGTGAAAATAGTTCAACTGCACCATAAGGATTGGGATGATAATTTAATTGAAGCCTTATGGGACTACCGAACATCCTAGAGAAATACAATAGGCCATACCCCTTATGAATTGGTGTATGGGAAGAAGGTTTTACTTCCCATAGAGTTTCAAGTGAAAACCTTTAGAACAACCATGCAATTAGGAATGGACCTAGATGAGGCACATAAACAGAGATTAATGCACCTGAATGAACTTGATGAGATTAGGCAAGATGCTCTTCAAAGGACCATGCTGATTCAGGATCAAATGACTAAATGGCATGAAGAGTTTATTAAGAAAATTTCATTTCATCCAAGTGATTGGGCCTTATTGTATGACAACGAGTTTAAAAATTGTAAAGGTAAGTTGTCAACTCGATGGTTGGGACCTTATGAAGTGGATATAGTCTATGACAATGGTTTGTTCAAGATAAAAACCATTGATGTAGATCAAACTTTTTGTGATAAATGGACACTGCTTGAAGGTATATCATAAGCCATTTTCCAAAGAGGATTTTGTCAAACATGTTCTCCAGAGTTTTGAAATGCAATTGGTAAGAGAGGGGAGTTCTCCCCCTGCTGATCCACCACTATAAGTCTTTGTTATTTGATTTTTGTTTTTATGTATCTGTATATATGTGAGCTGTGTGAGTTTTTGAATTGAACTAATCATGTTTTTTCTTTGTAGATTATTCATCGAAAGGAGTCTCATTGAGTTTCCTAGTGGGCATTGTCCCTGGCTAAAGTTTTGGAACAATAGTAGTTAGATCTTGTTTTTATAATAAAATGGAAGTATTCACAAGTTTGATGTTTTGGTAAAAGTTAAAAGGAATCCTATTAGTAGTGTAAGGCTGCTTGGACTAAGAATTGTTGCAAAACTTGGAACCTAATTTTCCCTATCTATCATTTTCAGGTTTTTGTGACTACATGTGGATACTCCAACAACTTGGCCTCTTTCACAACTTGAGGAGATGCCAACCATAGTGTAATTCCTATAAGTTTCAGTTGTGAAGACCACAAAAGATCTAGTACCTTATCAAGTGCATCATGTACTATCTGTTCGGTACTAACTCTTCCAGTACTAAAAAAACCTATTATGGTACTAAGAAAACCTATTTTGGTACTAAGAAAATCTGTTTCGGTACCGATCTAATACTAATGCCAAAGTGATATGATCTCTTTCATGTACTTGACACTGTTTCCACTTCAGGTAATTGGAGGTATAAGCCAATATTTTCCTGTTCTTTTTATCAAGAATCATTTAAGTATTGTGTTGAATTTTTTTTTACTTTCATGTACACCTTCATCCTACATTGTTACACTCACCCCTAAATGAATCATATTTATTATCCTGTAAGGAGAAGATTTTCACATTCATCTCTATATGATAATGGGCGCACCTTCCCAATTACCTCATCATTCTGAAAAAAAAGTGATTAATAATTGAAATATCCATTGAAAAGTGGTGACACTATTATGTTTAATACTAACTGGGTTGATTCAACAAGTTCTTATCCAAGTTTCTCTTTACAATCTTTTTTGGGAGGTATTAATGAAAACCTCATGTGGTGGACCACCCCTGCAAAACCTCTATGAACTTTCATGAGAACCCTAATAGGATTAAATAGAGGGATTAATTATCAACAATCAATAAGGTTGTGACTCTGTTCTCCCAACAGAGTCTTCACATAGTTCCTCCATAGGGAACTCCCTCAGCATGCAACTTCCTTATTGCATATCCTTCACTATCTGTGATAGCCTCAACCTTGAGTTGGCTTTAGATAGGTACGAAATATTTCATAAGGAATATAAACATGCATATTTGTCATGCGTCTAAATTAAGTATCCACACATATTATGGTTTTGTTAACTTACATCCATGATGTGATTAACCATATGAATAATCATAATCCTATGTGTAGCTGCCATAGGTATATTTCATAGCCCACCTACATCTCTATTTTAAAATCAGCCAACTCATGATTGTTCACAATCATTCTCATGTGACCCTTAAAGGCATAATCATTTGCCTCTTATCATGACAACAAAGCATCCTTGCTCATCCACTCTTTCTTCTATTTATACTACTCTTTCTTGAGGGAATGGAGCACATTCCCCTTAAGCTATCATTCAAAACACAACTTTCATGACTCTTCAAAATGGAGTCAACCATGCATCCATTGTATTCACTTAATCTTGGCAAGTGAAATTCTTGCCTTACACATCACTCATCAAGGCAACCATATTGTGCCTTTAGTATATATTTATCCTTACATCATGCATCTGCATCGCTTTCACATTTAATATATTTCATACCTAATTGGTATTAATATCATTCTTCATGTCAAGAAGCCTCACAATACATTAACCCATGCATTCAAACACATACAAACCTAGCCAAATGTAACACCCTGTTTCCCCCAGTTTGTAATTATAGCTATATTGGAGAGAGAACTATGGAAAACTCAAAGGTGTGAATGTTTGATTTGATGGACCTTTGTATAAAAGGTCGATGAATGTTAATTTTTTTATTTTAATAGAAAATGGATATGTGTTGCATGAAAGATGGAAAGGGGATGTGCTAAGAAGAGACCATGAATGTTATGAAATGGTGGTGGAGGGGACCCAGAATGGTTGCGTTAACGTCCACCGAACCAGTACTTTTGCTAGATTGAATTGCTCAGGATCAAAACAACCCCCTAACCCAAAAATGAATTACAGTCAGGCTGGTAGGTGGGAAGACCTACTCAAGAGTTAATGAGGGGATGGGACAGACCACCCATATGTAAGGCTTCCAGACTTGACCACAGATTGGGAATTCGAGCCACACATAATCTTGTTGAGGAAGGAAAGAAAGGAAGGGTGGTGGGTGCAGAGGAAGACCTCTGAAGAGTGCAGAGATGAGAGTCGAAGCTCTCAGGTCCAAGGAAAGACTGAGAACAAGGGAAGTGAGTTCTAATCCCAAAAAATAGAGACTGAGTTGGGAGAAGGAGAGTAACCTTCATCCCCATCTATTTCTATGTTGGGAGAAGGAGAGTAACCATTGCCCCCATCTATTTCTGTGTTGGGAGAAGGAGAGTAACCTTTATCCCTAACTTCCATTGAGCTAGAATAAAGAGATTGAATCTCAAAGCATCATGTTCTAAGCTTGGGGGTGGCCAGTGATAAAGCCATTGGGAGTGACTGAGCCTATGGTTGGGTGGAAACATGCACCCCTTTCATAAGTTGCATCATGCCTTGTGGTTCTGATAAGTGTTTTCATGCCTTGTTCTTTGAATTGGAAATAATGGATTCATGTGTGTATTTATATGTCTATAAATGGTTTTCTGTATTAAATGATTAATTTATGAGTATGCATTCGTTCCATCGATAACATATACTTTTTTTTTATTTTCCATATGCTCTTGTTCAATCCTTGGAGGTGCTTTCTCCAGGGGATTACATCACCATTCTAGAGTCGGAGCATGCCTCTTGGCATAGCTCCCATTTAGTAACCTCACGAGTTTACCTTGCCCTATCTCAAGACTTAAAGATCTGTGAGTTAAGAAGGAGTTCCCTTCAGACCAGTGGTCTAGGAGACTTTGAAATCACGTGTAAGTATTTAACCAAAAACTCGACTAAGAGAGGGGATTATAGCCCAAGAGTTATCTAAATATCCATGTGACCTGGGTCTAGGAACCCTTTGAAAAAATGAGTTAGCTCATGACGGTTTCTGAACCTTGGAGCTCGAAGCTATGAGATGTCAAATTGTATGATAGTCAAGTTACCTGAACCACTGATGAATTAGGAATATGACAGCTGAGATGGAAGAGATACTTTTAACGGGAGGAGAGGCCATCCCAGTCATCAGATCGACTCAAATACTCACTGGGATTAATGAATCAAACATTAGTTGCTCGATTAAATCGATGGTTGGGAATCATTGCGAAGTGCGAAGGTGAAATTAGCAAAAATGCTAGTTCACGACCCACAATCAACCCACATCGTCGATCTCGTCGAGAATGGGAGATCAATGACTAGGATTAGAATAGAGTCAAGTGAGCATTTTCCATATTTCAAAGGTTGAACCCCATAATCATTGTGAACCGTCGAGCTATGAACGAAGATCGAGGGTGGGGAATCATTGCGAAGAGAGAAGGTGTAAGTAGCAGAGGCACTAGTTCGCGGCCCACAATTTACTAACATTGTTGATCTCATCAGGCTGGAATATCAATGACTTCGTTTCGACCAATTTGGGCGAGTACTTTCTAGGTTGCGGAGGGTGAGCTCTTTGATAAAGAGAACACATGTTGGGGCCCTGCAATTACCGTGAATCATCGATTGGTGGATATCTCGGTATTGGTCAGATCATAACCAGTTGCGAGATGGTTGGTCATGAACCCCTTAGGAAATCTGCAGATTAAAAGAGTCCTTCGGTATCATTGGTCTGAGAGGATCGGAAGGCTCATAAGAGATAACATTTTCAAGAGAAAAAGTGAGACCCAATATAGTCGGGCTCATAGGAGGAACGAAGGTTGAGGCCTTTGAACATCCACAAAACTCTTCTAAGTCAGAGGATGTCAGAAGCTCAGAATGGGGAGCGACAGTAACCATTGTATCATATCGCAGAGGATCAACAACCATCTAATAAAAGAAAGGTGCACAAGCCTTAGTGCTTTGCACATGAAGGAGAGTGAACTGGCGAAAGTTCCAAAGTCCCAAAGTAATTTGGGACCGTCCATCATCAAGGAGGATGGGTGACACAATATCCACAACTCAGGAAGTTCATGGGCCAGGAGGAGGTAAATAGATGAAGTAGATCATGACCATTGATTGCTAGGAGACACGTGTCAGTGGATCAGTAACTCTGGAGAAATCACTTCGAGAGTTTCAGTTGAGAGTTGAAACTCCTGAAGCCCAGAGAGTCAAAGTGAATCTCAACTGGCAGATACAGAGGAGAGGTGGCATGAATCTATGGACTCTGGGTAAAGACTTGAAGTGAATATCAATGGTCAGATTTAGAGGGACACATGGCAGTGATCCATTTTCCTCGGTTGAAAGAAACCCAAAGACTCGAAGAGAATCTGGACCGTCAGATACAGAGGGCATGTGGCAACAGATCGTGAACTCTAGGATAAAACACTCCAGGAGAATGCGAAGGATAAGAGTTTGAAATCGTCGAAGCTTGAACAGGCAAGGCAACTGGGAGTTGTTGATCTGAAGGAGGACACATGTCATCAGATCACGAACTCTGGATAGAAAGTTCTGAATTAAATGGAGTGAGGAGAATTTGAGGTTTGATATTTGTGAAGGCCGAAGACCCAAAGAAGATAGGAGCCATCGATTTGAGGTGGACGCATGGTGCCAGATCTAGAACTATGGGTACATAATACTCCAGAGGAAAGTAAAGGGTGAAATCGTCGAAGTCCCGAAGTAGAATGTCAACTGTTGATCGAGAAGGGAGATGAAGGTCGTTGATATGGTCTTGGTTGAAAAGTGTCGAAGTCCCGAAGAGGACCAGGGCCGTTGATTTGGAGAGGATGCATGGAAAATGATTTGCCACTCCGGGAGAAAAAATTCTGGAAGAAAGAGAAGGTATTGAACAAGAAATCTCGAAGGCCAGAGAGACAGATTTCATCTAAACCGTTCGTTTGCGAGGGACAGGTGTCAGCAGATATTCCACTCTGGGAGATAGCCACTGCATAGAAAACAAGGTTTGAGAGTTGAAAAATTTGAACGCCTAAGTCTCGAAGCGAATCACTTCCGTTGGTTTAAAAAGGGGTATATCTGAGTCGTTAGTTCATAAGTTCCATCAAGATCGTGAGATCAAAGGTCACGATGAATTCTAGGGATAGAAATTTGATCAGAATCTGGACTAGGGGTCAAAATTTTGCTCAAAATCAAAGTTCTCGGAATTGCCTCAAAACGAATGGGTGCGTAGCCCTCATCGTTGCGAACCCAATGCAACTTGTTTGGGTTCAAACAGACGTCAGATGAGAGAGATATCACATTCTGTTCGAATCGTCAAACATGAAAAAAAATTGTTGACTGTACAGTCCATACAACTAACATGGTAGAGCCTGTACAGTTGACGTTGCACGTCCATACACTGAGGTGGCAGTTGGTGACGTGGAATTCGTTGATTAGCAGATTTTAGATGAATCATGATGCGACACATGGCATCATTTTGGTAAATGGTGTGGTGCCACGTGGCCCAGTCATGGTCTGCCACGTGGCACCGTTGTAATTGATTGTTAGTTCAAAATCTTATGGACTCCGTGGGATTCGAACCCCGGACCTCCCCACCGGTCAAAGTCTTTGCAAATTCCACCCTGCCAACGCTCCACACGGTGTTCCTTGTTATACATATATGTTTAAATTTATTTAAATTAAAACTATTGTATTTTTGCGTGGGGGGGCGGGCTGGGGCTTAGCCCCAGCCCGCTGTTTCAGTGTTCGTATATGTGACCACCGGTTAACACATTTCATGCGCACGCCTTTCAAATGGAGTCTAGCCCCGGTCGCACACACTACCATGTGACCGTTCTATACACGGTTTCATTTGCAAAATGGTGCTTATATTTGTGTGTGCGGATTTGGTTTGAATGGTTACAACACACACCCACCACTTGTCCATTACACATTCGCTCTTGAAAATCTTGGCCTTTTTTTGTTTGAGCATGTGGTCACATGGTGACCCTTATGACCATAGCCTTGGCGGTTAGGGGCTAGGCGCACCCATAACTGTCCTATAGTTTGGACCATTTTTTTATTACATGTGGGTACTAGGTTTTAGCATGAGTTTTTACATGTATGCTAGGTTGGACGTACAGAGGTGCGTTTTGGCAAACCAGAGACAACAAGCTTGAAGGAAGAAAATGGCAGGAGGCCTGTCTTCTTCATTTTTTGGCTAAATGAGGTGCCGAAAAATCCCAGCTAGGGGTTTTTGGATGTTCTAAATCCATTAGCACTATTTTGAAAGCCAATTGAAGACTTCTTTTGTAAGTTTTTCACCATTGAAGTTTCAGAGAGCTCTAGGGAGCTTGAAGCCCTCATTGATTGAGGTCATGCTCAGATGAGCCCAAGTTTATTTTCTATGACTGAATAGTCATTTTTGGCTAATTGTTATGCTCTAGACACATTGGGATAGGTTTCAGATCCATTTGAGGACTTTTACATGTGTTTTTTCCACAAGGAAGCTCAGGGAATCTCAAGGCCACATGTAGAAGAGGTCATGCCCGGACGAGCCATGATCCGTTTTCAGAGTTCTATTAGTCATTTTTGGGGTTTTTATGTATTTTGAACCCAATGGTATAGTCAATATTTCCATTGGAGTTTAGCAGAAGCTTGTAAAATAATCTTTGACAAACTAATCCCAAAGAGCCAAGTCCATTGATGGAGGCTCACAGAGATGTAGCCCAGAGAGGGGTGAACTCCTTTATCATGTTATTCTTGTTGTGAGTGTTTGCTGGTTATTATTTGCTGCAAGTTATTTTGGTTGTTGTATTTATGAAAACAACTTATTTAATCTTACAAAGACCTCACACATAAATAGTTAAAATAAGATGCATAAACTTGGCACGTAATTTATCTTGCATATTTTAACACATTGAGCAAGGTCCTGAAAAATTTATTTTAATGAAGTAGAGGGTGCTTGCATAGCATAACAAGTCAGCCCACTATTTTCAGATCAAGTGGTATCAGATATTAGTTTGTTTTTCTCATGTGATTGCCATTGATAGCTAGAGTTTTAGCTGTTGGTATTATTGTGCAAGTTTTGTGTTGAAGTTTGGTATCTTGCAAGGATGGAGGAAGATTCAAACATTGATAGTTCTCATACATCTTCATTATCCAAGTTCTTTGACAAAGAGATGTTGAAGGAGTTTTTAACCATGAGAGATATGGTACAAGAGTTGTGGGAAGATAGAGAAGAGAGGATTTCTCTTGAAGAGCAGTTGATGGCCATGAAGAAGGAGAAAGACTAGCTTCTTGAAAAGTTGCATGAGATGGAGACTCAACTCCATGAGGCAAAGGAAACCCTTACTAAGTACATGCATGAACATGAGGTATGTAATGTTAGTTTATCTTCAAATTCCTCTAAAGATGAATGCTTTGGTGTTTTTAAAAATCACACTAGAGGAATAGGGTCCAAGTTATTGTTAAAAATGGGCTATGAAGGTAAAGGATTAGGCAAGCATGCATAAGGCATTGTTGAGCCTATTGTTGTTGAGGAGAGACCCAAGTATTGTGGTCTTGGATATGAACAAAGAGATGGAGAAAATTCCAAAGTTGAGGAGACAAGGGAAAAATTTCCAAAAACAAATTTTGTTTCAAGTTCACCTCCTCAAGAAGGCTATAAAGGTGAA